>VYXH01012819.1:157071-180079 GCA_013397275.1 Burhinus bistriatus | reverse complement strand
AAAATATGGAAAGTGCTATGAGATAATACCGGTGACAGGAAAACGCTCTTCCTGATGGGGCCTCGGAAATCATGGCATGGGTATGACCTGAAAGGACCATGCAGGAGGGTCTCCCTGCCCGGTGGCACCGACAACCCCCCAAGGGCCACCGCATGTGCCCAGCTGGGGACGGGAGAGGGAGCAGAGAGGGCTTTTTCTTCCCTTTCCCCCCCTACTCATGCTCATCTGGCTTCTTGGGATGCAATGTTGTTTATGGAGAGGCAGGGTGGGGTGGGAGAAGTGTAAATCACCCGGCTCTGCTTCCATTTGGGGCTGCTGGGGAGAAGCCGGTTCCCTTGGGATGATGAGCCTTCCCAGGTCCCAGCCCCAGGCAGGAGCTGCAGGGTTGATGTGGCAGGAGGTCCTGCTCCCGGAAAGGCACACCCGAGTGTTCCAATAACACTGGGTTTGGACATGAAACGTCAAAACTGCTCCTTAAAAAAAAACAGAAACAAAACCCTCCTGCTTGCAAATCTTTTCTCTCCCTCCCCATGCTGGAAGCAAAACCCCACCAAACCCCCGTCCTCCAGACAACACTCCCTCCATGTGAAAAACCCCTTTTTCTTCGAGGTTTTTATTAATAAAAAAGAGCTGGAGCGCTGCTAATTTCCAAAATAAACAAGCAAATCTACAGAGCAGCAAAGGCAAAGGGCCCCTGAGGCGTCTTCTAAATGTCACCGAAAAGCAGTGGTCCTAATGCGTGCCTGGCTGCCGCTGCCTCCCTGGCCCCTGCTCTGGGCACAGGGGACGGTGGAAAGTTTGGTTTTGGTGGGAGCAAAGAAAAACCCCAAACTCAGGTCCCCTGGCAGTTGCTTTGAAGCCACTGGGCTCTGCAACAGGAAAAAAAAAAAAAAATTAAAAAAGAAATCGGGTTCGGCTTCACTCCTAGCAACGACATTTTGACAGCTTCTATTTCGGGGATGGTTTTATTGTTTTCCCTCTGGTCGTCAATTAATGCCTTACCTCAAAATAGCTACGAGCCAGCAGGACTTTTCCACTCAGCAGGCTGCGAGCTGCTCTCAGCTTCCCCTGTTGCTGTCATTGCTCACGGCTTGGGCTCGCTGTCCCCAGCCGGACCCCCCGCAAGCCCCCCACCAGTTACTCTCCCTCTCCTTCGCATGGGGACAACCTCACACCTGGAGGAGAAAGCAGCTTGCAAACTCGTTTTCCATCAGGCTGAGGGTGCCGTGCCCGAGAACATCAAGGCCAGGATCGGGTCAAGCTGCCGGGAAACAGCTATAGCCGGAGCACGGGAGAGCTGCGGCGTTGGGGATGCTCCAAGGGCTGCAGGAAGGAAGACAGAGCCGGGGGGGTTGACCTTTACATCCAGCACTTGCTTTCGGAGCCGGGAAAGGTTCGGCACGTGTTAGCCTCAAGGTTCGGCACGTGTTAGCCTCGAGGATTTTACCTGTGGCACCGGCTTAGCCGGTTGGCCCTGTGCAATGGGATGTGCTGAGCCTCGTACCGGGGTATCGCTCTCCTCCCTGGGGCAGCATCCCCCCCACGCCCCCCAAAATCCCCTCGGGTTCCCTGCTCCCCTTGCCACAGAATAAACTTATAAACATCCCTCTCAAGGTTAGCCAACACTGGTTAAAGATTTAAGAAGAGCACCGTACAATGTATACAGCCCCTCCTGAAATATTCATCCCCCGACATCAATGTTTCATCAATTTTCTATCGTATATCACCCTTGACACCGGCTTCAATCGTGGTGGTGCGGATTGTGAAAAATAGATATGTTTACAGAACCGCCCGCCTTCGGTTTCCTCTTTTCCCACATAATTTAGTGTCAATTAGCCCGTGCAGGTGTCACCTTCCCCTCTGCTCCGGGTGAGCCGGCCGTGCCCCCGGCTCCCCTCCGGGAGCGGGCAAGCTGGGGAGGGCAGCCGGAGGCGAGCGGTGGGCAAGGTGGAGCGAGCATGGGAAGCCCCGCAGCAAAGGAGCCATATCAAAGCCTCTGGCTTATAATTTATCTGTCAGAACCTCCATGCCCTCGTTGCAGGATGCCAGCTGCCCTTTCCCCCTGCCCCAGGGCTGCCAGGAGCCCCATTTTTCACACAGTGGCCACGTTCCCGGGCACATGCCGGACATCGGGTCCCGTGGCCCCAGCTTGCCAAAGGACCCCAGCTTGGGGCAGCAAGGCACGCAGCGGGATGCACGGGCTTGCACCCTCCCCAGCTGCAACGGGAACACCTCACCTCCCTTCGGAGCGCCGTGGAGGAAAGCTCCGCTGCCGGTGTCCACACCGGTGGCCAAGCAAGCCTGCCTGCCCGGGTTCATTAACAATTTGTGCTGCTGGCCCAGAAACCCCAGCCTGCGCCTTTGATCTTTCCAAGGAATAGATTTCAGATCTGACCCCACCACTGGCACAGGCAGAAAGGCTTTCTAGCCTCTGTCTTTTTTTTTTTTATTTATTTTTTTTATTCTTTGCCTTTTTCATCCCCGTAAATTGTTTAACCTGTGTTAAATGCCTGCCTCTGTCTCTCCTGGCCCTGCTTAAAGCACCAACAGGTTCCTCCAATTTGCCCATCAGTCCTTGCCCAGCTGCCGTGGCAAATGTGGAGGAAAAGTGCTCTCTTGCCGCAGTCGTCTTTCGAACCACAACATTTCAGCATGGCTAACAAAGTTAAGGGAGACCTCTCCTCTCCCCATCAGCCTCAGCCGGAGAAGCCAGAACAATTTATCCATTATCTGATTTGATGTGCAAAAAAAAACCAGAAGGAGAGGAAGAAAAAAAACCAAAAAACCCAAACAAAACCCAGCCCACCCCTGGCTCCTTCTCGCCTTTAATTGCAGCGTACAAATGCCAGGCTTGTTTTTGCTCTCTCTGAAATTCCCTCCGTCGGTACAGGGCTCCCTCCGGTTCAGGACAAAAATTGACTTCGTGTCATGAATGAAGCAATTATTTCCCTCCACAAATGAATATGGCAATTATTTTCCTTTTCGAGAAGCGAGGGATGCGTGTTGAGGTTTAAGCTGCCGAGCAGAGCCGTGCTTCCTACCCGGAGCAGGTCTGCTCTCGGGCTTTGCTGGCTAGCTGGGCCGTACACGGTGGTTCTACCCCCTCCTCTCCCCATCACATGGAACCACCTCTCGTCTTTCCTGATGCCGTGTTCAGGCTCTGTCTCGCTGCCCTCCAGGGTCGCTGCCGGGCACAGGCGGTTTGCTGGATGCTGGGAGCTGGAGAGGGATACGGTTAGGAGAGCGACTGCTCTCCCGCACGGCTCTGCCCGTAGCCGAAGGCGATACGTGTGCGCCCAAAGTAACTTTGCCCCCTCCGTGCTGTCTCCCCCGGCTCAGAAGCAAAGGACATCCTGCATCCCTTCGCTGAGGAAGAGCAGGGATCCAATATTGCCTCGGGTGTGTGCACAGGGAGAATATCAGGGACTCGCATGTCCCGGTTACAGAGATGACCGTGGAAAAGCTACGTTTCTGCTTCTCCATTCACTGGTGTCCCATTCCCTGCCTGGACCAAGGTCTCCCTTCTCCAAAGAGAGGACAGGGACGATGGCTAGGAGACCAGGATTAGCCCGTTACAGGCAGACACTACCTGCTGTTCTCACCACCACGAGAAGGCGGTGAGGGGCCATCCATGCCCAGACCCTGCTGAGCAAGGACAGGGCCTTCCCTCAGCAGCCAGAAGGTCCTTCTCTAGTGGCGGGGCTGCTTTTTGCAATAGAGGTCTGCCACACGTATGCCTTGCAACATCCTGGGCTTTTTTTTTTTTTTTTTTCCTGGCCATTCACTTCACGCCTGCCCATTTCTGAAGGGTTTACCAACTCATAAAGCGTTTCTTCACCGTCTCTCAAGCATGTTGCAGCTTCTGCAGGTGTTAAAAGCCGATGGAAAGAGCTACACAAAGAAAGCTATTTGCAGCATACGCCGAGATCTCTGAACCCCAGAAAAACACACCAAAGCGATGTAGCAGTGTGTACCAAAGAGAGATGAACCAGCGCCGTGACTATTAACTATTTCCAGAAACACCAGGCAATCCTGCGAGAACAAACACTTTCCATGGCAGAGCAGATGGGCCATCACCAGGCACTTGTACCTGCACTCAGAAATCTCGTCTTCACGTCAAAACCTTCTGGGTAGAGGCTGGAAGGAGGGCATTCAAGCAGCTTCTCCAGAAAATCACGCCCCATTCCCCCCTCTGGCTGTGCTCTACTACCATATCCAGCCTGACTCCAGGAAGACAAGAACAAGAAAGAACAGAAGAGGGAGAAAAGTGGTAATAAATGTATTTTTTTAATAGTTTACTTGCACCATGCTGGGCCACGAAGTCATAGCGAGCCTCCACTGCGAGCCAACAAGCACCGAAAGCTCCATCCCAGCAGTCTGCAGATGGGGGTTTGGTGGCGCTTTGTGACTTTGCCAAAGTAGAAAGCATAAAGCTGGAGAGTTCTGAGCTACAGCGCACTCACTAATGCAACCCCAAATACTGGGGTCATGAAACAGCGGTGGCTTTGCCCTGTCACCTGAAGTAGTCCTTTCCACCCTTCCTAACTAAGGGGCTACCTAACCTGCATGTAAAACCTCCAAGGACTACCCCAGGTGTTTGGAAAGACCTGCACGGACCACCAAGGGCAATATTGGCACAGGGTTTCACCTCTGGCCAGGCAAAAATCAGGGTAAATGTGGGTTTTCTTACCTGCGTGTATGCACAGAATCGCACACCCGCTTTAGTGCTGGCATTTCATAACCCATCACTGCATGTCCCACGTGAGCCACCACCAAGACGCAGCCCCAGCACTCCCAGCGAGACCCCCGTCTCTTTGCTCCGCAAGTCAAAACCGCGGGATGCAAGCATCACTCCCCGAGCAAGACGGAAAGTCACTTGAAGGTTGCGAGTGACCTTGAAGAGAGCTGGACGTTGGCTTGTTGGCTGCAGCGGCAGAAGCGTGAAAATGTATTGCAGCCCTTGGGCAGCCTTCAGTTCTCATTTAAGCTGTTAATCAGAGGGGGAGAGGGAGGAGAGCAGCAGCAGCAGCTTTCCCCCGCGAGCCTGACGGGAAAAGTGTGAGTGGCACTGGAAGGGCCTTCAGGACATGGGCATGGGGAGGGGGCATCAGCTCTGCCTTGCTGCAAGAAGGAAAGGCTCTAGGCGCCAAAAGCATGCGTTTCCCTTCTTCTTGTTAGTCCTTGCATGGATGGAGTTATTCCAGGAACTAGGTTTCCCGTGGTCTGTGGGTCTCCCCTCCGAGGGTGGCATCACCCCCATGACTCTGCCATGCAGATTGGAGCCACCCTGTGACAAGGGTAATTTTCTTTTTTGCCCCCCCAGACCAACGCTAAGGCACAGCTGCCCCAGAGCATCCTGCCATCTCTGTGTCGTGGTGAGAAGGACAGGGCAGCAGGACCTTTCTGCTTTCGGTCCACATACTGCTGCACCATGGACCACATCTGCCGTCTCCAGCATCCCTGAGGCACAGTGCAGCTCCTGTGGGGACCTCGGGCCATGAAGGTGTTGGAAAGGGACGGAGAGGGACACGGGCACAGACTCTGCTCCTTGGGGGAGCGGGGCTGGTGACCTGCCCTACCAAGAGGACTAATTCAAACACAGGTGGGACGCTCTAAGGGAGAGCACGTAGAGTTTGAGCAGAGCACCAGAGAAGCCACCTCCCCGCTCACTTGGTCCGCTTACCCTTCTCCAGCACCGCAAGGGTTAAGATGAGTCTATTACTGTTTGCTTGTCACTTTGTCGCTGATCTAATGACCATCGATAATAGTTGAATAAGAATTGATGGAGAGATGGATTTAATTAACCCTGGTGTCAGCAGCTAGCATTGCTGTCTGTTTGTGTTAATGGAGCAGCTCAGGAAAAAAAAACTCTCTTGAGCTTTGCGGGGCTCAGCCTGCGGCAAGTGAAACAGTCCTATTCATCAGCTGCGTCCTCCAGGTATACCCAGGGAGTGCCACACGGAAATTGCTTCCTCTTTCCCCCAAAAGAATAAAATAATCACCTACTCGGTCGCACACCGCGTCCCCGGCTTCACCTGTCACCCCACCTCTGCCTCTCCCTCCTGCCAGACCCTGCGACAGCCCGGGCAAGGTCTCAGCAGGGCGGGTTGGAGCCCGGGACTGCCTGGGAAAATGGCATGCCGATATTGGGAGGCTGGAGATCTTGATTTAGCAGGGGAACGGTGCAAGGGGGCTTGCTAGGTGAAGACCAGCATGAAGGCAGCAACTACTTGGTGTTGCCTGATGGTGCGGATGCTGGGCAGGGCGGTGGGATGGGTGAGGGATGCTGGGCAGGGCGGTAGAATGGGTGAGGGATGCTGGGCAGAGAGGTTTCCCCAGCCAGCCAATCTGCTCTGCATCCCCCTGGCCCCTCCTACAGTCTCCCTCATTCCAAAATCCAGGTGTTGCATGCACTCTGGAGGGATTTATCCTCCTCTTCTGGGTTTCAAGCCAGCTGTTTCCGGAGCCAGCTCTGGGCTCACGGCGTGGTTCCCTCTGATGGCTCCATCTGCATTGCAAAATCCTGCACCACGCAGAGCCTGCATGGAGGCTGGAAACTCAGCCCGTCCCAGTCCCAGTCCCACTAACAAGGCTGGTCCTGCCCGCTCCTTTATTGCGGCTGGTAATTGGGAGGGAGAAAACTGTGTGGGCAGCTGTGGCACGTAGGACATGCCGTGTCTGCCGGCTCCTTCCCTCTCTTCAGTCAATCTGCAGGTACAGCAGATGACAGCTTGTATTGCTTTCCATCTTCCTGCGCCCGGCTTATCGAGAGGATCACAGGGGAAATTCCAGCCTGGAGGGATTGTGGGTGCGTGGCCTTTCTCGCTCCGTGGATTTATGCGTTTCCATGGCTGAGCGCCTGGCAGCTCGGGGAAGCAGCAGCTCAGCACCACGGGGAAGCAGCAGCTCAGCATCGCGCCGCAGCAGCATCCAGCTGCCCGTGGCCACCAAGCTTTGGCACCAATTTGCCGGGGCAGAGCAATAATGGAAGGGAGCACATCAGAGCAGCCCCCTCCCCGAGCGTTAGCTAGTGGGGAGACATCTCAGGACAGGCTGGGGTGGGGGCTCGTCTGCCACCCGCGAGGTTTTCTTCACACCTCCCCTTCCTCTCATTTTCAGCTGCGATTGATTTTCATGTTCTAACACGTGTCCGGCCTTGACCCATGCTGGCAGGTGGGCAGGTCTGGATCCAGCCGTGGTACTGGGGATGCAGGGGGATGGTGCCGGTGCAGCCCCTGGCCGGCCGGGCTGCTCCTCTGGCTGCTGGAGCCGGAGAACCCATGTGCTTGCTCCGACGGACCAAGGTATTACTGTCTGAAGGAATAAGCTTCTCAGCGTTGGCAGCACCTTGCCAGGCTAAAAATATTTCTTCCAGTAAAAATGCTGGCTCCTACTACCAGCTCTGTCTCGTGGCTGGCGTTTCCAGGTAAGACGGGACGCAGATCTTTCACCATATGAGGTCAGTGAAAATACCAGTTGTTGGCAAACTTATTTCCTGCTGAGAAACGATGAGGTCAGCTTTTGGCTTCGGCACCTCGATTAGCATTTGCAGGGAACTCCGAGGGAGCAAATGTCTCAGCCAGGATTCCCACGGAAAAGACAGGCATGGCAAAATCCGCGTCCGGAGAAGTGAGGCAGCGAATATTGCCGGGGAGGTGAAAGCTGGTGTCAACAGGGATTAGGGGTTTGTTCCTACCCTTGGGCCTCGCTCTTCTGGCTGCAGAATGAAGATAACATCACCTAGACACAGAAACGTGGAGAGTTTAGTCCAACTGTGGCTAATCAGGAGTTTCCAAGCCCTTAACCGAGCTCTCCGAGCTGCCCTTGGAGCATTTTGGGTCTGGCTTGAGAGAGCCAGTCTTAGCGATGCAATGGGGGACGCGGGTCCCTCCCTCCCTGTCCCAAGATCTTTCTTCTACTAGGCCAGCAGAGAAGATCGGTAGCTAAAATAAGCAAAGCTGGCAGTGCAATATAAAACTGAGCCTGGCCTGAACGCAGTCCCTGAAGCAGCAAAATTCATCCTGCCGTGGCAGGAACCGAGGAGCCTGTGAAGGATCCCAAGACCAAGCAACATCCCAAGTCCATCCTAGCCTGGCAGAGCTCCCAGCTGCCAAGCTGGGGCTGAGCGGGAGCCTCCCACCCCCCAAAAAAACCCTCAAATTAACCCCCATTTTCCTCTTTTAGCCTCATCTGCCTGGTGGAACATCTAGCGACCACCCACAGGTCCACTTCACCCCCAGTAAGAGATGTGGAAGGCACAAGCAGGGTCTGTCTTGCTCTGGGATAGTCTGAGCCTTGGGAAAGATGCTGATTTAGAGAGAAGCAGGCATCCTGTTTTGCTCATCCTCATCCCAGACAGAAAGTGCCTTTGCCAAGTACATCTTCAAATCCCTGCCAGTAACCTGCAGTCATGGAATCCGTGAGGCTGGAAAATAAAAAAAACACCACCCAAAACCCAACAGAATTTAATTTTGAAGACCCAGCTAGTCTTATAGCTTTTCAACTGCAGGAGCAGGTGAGCCAATAATAAAATCAACTGCCCAGAGAGGAAATGAATACTGGGTTTCGTTCCAAATGGATGAGTTCAGCCAGAATCTGAAAAAGGGGGAAAAAAAAATAACAACAAAAAAAAAAGAGTAGGAATTGTTCTGTGACAAACGTATTTTGACAATCCAGCTGAAAGGGCTGACAGAGTTATGAGTGAGGGGGAGGAATTACTGATCACTGAGTGTCATCTCACTTGTTTTTCTTGATTCAGCCTGGCCTTGCTAACAATGCGTGTCACTGCCCAGCGCTGGGAACATCCTTTGCTGAATGACACCCGGCGCTTTCCGAGGCAAATCCCAGTTTCCTCCTGCAATATACCTGCCAACGGCACCAGCACCAGGGGGGCTGCGGGGGCTATCCGCCAGATGGCCCAGATCCGGGAAGGGCATGGGGTGGAGGGGCCGGGGTCTCCGGCCACATGTTCCAGTGCATCTCTATTTGTGACAAGTCTTGAATCACGTCTCCCAGTCTTTGGGCTAGCCAAAGCCATCCAACAGTTGGGGACAGTGCTCTGCAATGGGTCTTTGGTGGCTCTGGAGGTGCTGAGTGTTCCTGGTCTCTGCTGGTGGGTTGGAAATGCACTACAGAGTTCCCCCACGGTGGAGGCAAGAGAGCAAGATCTTGCAGCTCAATCCGGAGTGCTTCGTGTTACATCCTACATGGCCAAGTAAGTGGTGGTGAAGCCAAGGCAAAAAGCAGTTCCCCATAAATGCTCTTCTCATTGTTCTCATCCACACATGCTGAAATGGGGCTCGAGGTCTCCATTTGCAACCGCAACCCCGTGTTGGGTGAAGGGGAGGACTGTAGGAGGATGGTAGCTGCTTAATTTTGGGCTCATCAGACAATGAGAGGAAAAGGGGTGGCTGGCACAAAACCTCCGGCTGCCTTTTCCAAGAGGGTGGGCAAAATTCTACCGGGCGGCAAAGGAGACCATCACGGTATCTGGAAAAAGACCATAGCAGCTAGCCAAAACTGTGGCTTCCTGATGGTGTGGAGGTGCCCACTGCCCACTCCTGCAGGCACATCCTTCGCGTTGAATATTGCCAGCATCAGTCTTTTGGGTGAGTCACTAAGGACAGTGCCGTGCCTTGCTGATCAGCATAGAGACCTCCCTCCTCACCCCAAAACCAGGGCACTGTGTGTTGACCAGGAACGGGCTTGAGGGACCGGAGCCTTTCCTGCTGACACTAAATTAACACCACGCTTACATTGACCTAAATCCAAAGTCCCAAAGTACAAGGCTTTGGAGGTTGCCAGAGCCTGACGTCTCTTTCTGTGAGTAACAGGGCCAGAGGTGCTTGGTTTCAGATAGAGTTTGTGTTTCTGGAGCAGATGGGTGTTGGTGAGGATTCTCTGATGGTTACTTCCGGCTGTGCTCTTCCCAATGTTGTGCTCTCCTCCTTGGTGGGGACAAAGGTATGGTCCCTCTGCACCCTGTGGCTGTCTCCAAGACCTGAAAGCAAACTGCCTTAAATCCTGCAGCAGGTTCGGAAAGGATGAAACGGATGCTGGCAAACAGACAGACACTTAGGCAGAGATGGCATCAGTGCACAACCTCTGTTTTCTTCGGAAGTCTGGCCAAAAGTTACGTCTGGGTTGGGGACCTTGGGGATTTTAAACGTGCCACCTTGGTCTGAGCCATGCAGCTCAAGGAGCGGCTCGTGCAGTGACCGGTCCCTGCCATGGCATCACTTACCTAGGAAAACATGGATGGAGCTGAGCCATAAGAG
This sequence comes from Burhinus bistriatus, assembly GCA_013397275.1. Taxonomy (NCBI): domain Eukaryota; kingdom Metazoa; phylum Chordata; class Aves; order Charadriiformes; family Burhinidae; genus Burhinus; species Burhinus bistriatus. The sequence continues at coordinate 169,802 of VYXH01012819.1, read as the reverse complement.
CCCATTAATTTTAATTTCTGGAAAAACACCTCCCTTTGGAGCAGGATTCGGTGCTGATGTGGGCAAACCTGATGGCATTTCATGGCATTCAGAGAGGTTTCCTCTGGTTAAAGTACACCTGTCAAAGGCTGCGTCAAGCCAAGCTGTGACCACGCTTTGGGAGAAGGATGCTCCCTGTGACTCGTTATGAGTCAGTTTGAGTCACCTGCCTCCGCTTGCTGCTGCTAATTTACTACCCACAATAATTTTGAGAATTTGGGATAATCAGCTGCTTATTCAAATTTTTCCCCTCCTAGAAGCCAACGTGAAAATTATCCAGACTGGGGGAGGGTCCTATGGCAGGAGTGGGTCCTATGGCAGGAGTGGGTCCTATGGCAGGAGTGGGTCCTATGGCAGCTTTCTCCCTGGTGCTCCACTCCTTGCTAGGAGTATTAACGATGCTGGCGAGGGGAGAACTTGAGACCTTCCTCCACCTTCTTGGTGTTTGTTTCCCCAGCCTGATTCTGCAGCTTTTCTGCAAAAGCATTTATGCCTTTCTTCCCCGCCGAGTGACATCTTTTAGGACATGTTTTCTGAGGGTTGGAGCAGAGGGCAACCTCCTGGAGAACAGCACGATGCTTCTGAGATAAATAAAGCGCTCGGAGGAAACCTCCTGGGGGAGCCAAGGGCAACATGAATTTCTCTCAAGGTTTGGGGGATGGTTCAGTGTTTTCAGGAACAACCGGCTAGCATTTGCACTGACAACCATTAAAATCACGGGATGAAGTTCGACAAATTGAAGGTCAGGTTGTCTGGGATGGGAAGAACTCCAGAAATTGCCAGTGATATATTTTGGTTTTTTTTAAGCATTTGTCCATGACCGTCTCTTGCAGGTCTTTCCCACCCAGCTTAATGTCTGTGCCCAGCCCAGCCTTGAGAAAAAGAAATCCATCCATTCAGGTTGTTTTGTATAATTAGGGAGAGCAAAATAAACAAGCCCAGACATTTTCAGTTGTCCCAGTTGCTCCATTCCTCACTATAAGACATTGAGGTGCTGGAGCGTGTCCAGAGAAGGGCAAGGAAGCTGGTGAGGGGTCTGGAGCACAAGTCTGCTGAGGAGCAGTTGAGGGAATTGGGGTTGTTTAGTCTGGAGAAAAGGAGGCTGAGGGGAGGAGACCTTCTCGCTCTCTACAACTACCTGAGAGGAGGTTGTAGCGAGGTGGGGGTCGGTCTCTTCTCCCAAGTAACAAGCGATACGACAAGAGGAAATGGCCTCAAGTTGCACCAGAGGAGGTTTAGTTTGGATATTAGGAAAAATTTCTTCACAGAAAGGGTTCTCAAGCATTGGCCCAGGCTGCCCAGGGAAGTGGTGGAATCGCCATCCCTGGAGGTATTTAAGAGCCGGGTAGACGTGGTGCTGAGGGACATGGTTTAGTGGTGGTTTTGGCAGTGCTAGGTTAACGGTTGGACTTGATGATCTTAAAGGTCCTTTCCAACCTAAATAATTCTAGGATTCTATTATTCTGCTCCCACTACCCTTCTTTGTGCTATTACTCATCGGTCAAATGCAGGGGAAAAGGCAAAATAAAGCGGGGGCTTTATTTGTTCAGCTTGATGGAGGTTATACGTTAAAGCCTCACCATTTCTCTCCCTGCTGGTGGATGGTGTCTGCTCACGATGACACTAAAGCTGCCCAAGCTCCTAAACAGCAGCATTTGGCTCCCCCTCTGTGTGTGAGCATCTTAAGGAAGAGCCCAGCTGTCCCGCCAGGCACCCGGCTCCCCAAGGGCTGCTGGAGAGGAGCACTGACATCCAGTTACATCCTTTAGCTACCCTGGAGGATAAATGCAAGTGGCGCTGCCAGGTTTAATAACCCCTCATGCCCCACCAGCCGCTTCACGGGACGCAGGCCTTGTTAACATGCAAAATAATGTAAAGATGCAGGTGGGGTTGTGGCTGGTTAACCAGGAGATGCTTCAGTGAGAATTATCCAATTAAATCTCCATCTCTCCCTTGCTTTCATGTTGTTTTTCTTTCCCCTGCCCCCCCCATTGTAGCGGCGTTATCAACCCAACCAATAGACATAAGTCCTAATGGAGCGCCTTCCACATTAAGCAATCACCGCAGGCAGCGGGTACATCTGCACATCCCTGCAGCGTTGGCCTGGGTCTCCAGGGTACCGCTCCGGGCTGCTGGGAGGCAAGGAAAGCTAACCAAAACCTAAATATATACACCGGCATAGTCTCAGGAGGGGCTGAACCTGACCAGGGTTTTCCCCTGCCCCCGCTCTTTCTGATAGCACAGCTCCCTTCTTCAGCCCATCCTTTCTCCTTGGCCACCACGCCATACACAAGCTCGAGCATGGCAGAAGTAGGGGCTGCTGCTCACCTTCAGTGCGGACGCTAAACCCTGCCCTTGCAAGAAAAAAAGACTTATACCTTTCCAGTTCCTGTCTTGAAGCGAGAGCAGTGGCCGGCGCAGCGCCAGGATCCAGCCTCAGCCCGTCCCCGGTGAAGGCACATCCATGTAGAGCTCTTCCCGGTGCGCCTGGCTTCCGTGTCATCCCTCGGCCCCCCCAGGCATTTCCGATAACTGCTTGTCTTGACTTCAACTTGTCCCCAAGCGTTTGCACTGTATTTTTATTGTGGGCTTTCTGGTGAAATAAGAGCAAAGCAGCAGTTACCAGAGCCCCCACGGTGAAAAAAAATTCAGCTTTAGAGTAAAGATTGCATTCATTTTATTAGATGCACTACCCATTTGCTGGCAAAAAACAGATTTCAGATGTGAAGGAGAAAAGTTTTAACCAATTAACCCTTTTTCCCACCCATCTGCAGGAAAAACAGTGTCTGGTGACATGTCTGGGTGGCTTGGCATGGTGGTGGGATGGAAGGTCCTACGAGGGGGGGCTTGGTGATATAAAAAGCTGGTGGCCGCTGTGCTGCCCACAGTGCAGAGCTCTGGGTGCCCGGGGTGTCCCTCTGTGTCCCTACCCCGGTGTTTGGTGGGGGTACGGATGCAGCCCACCGATGCACCCACAGAGGGGGCTGCAGGTGAAGCAGGAGCTGGGATCACCGCTGAAGCCTTTCCCATGGAGACAAGGCTGGTGATTGGATGGGAGGGGGCTCCTACAGCCCCCCATCTCCCACCGGAGGGGACTCCACTCTGCCTGGCCACCCCGTGCCGTGGGATTTCCTCCTCACCCCCCTCAGCCGTACGTGTGATTACGGCAAATCCCTCTCTGCAGGAGCTGTGAGAGTGGGTAAAATTGAGCTCGGTGCCGAGGAAGGCGAGGACACGACACAGACCCTCTATCATCTCTGCTCGCTTCCCCCAGCACCAGCACAGCCGTGCTGCCTGGGTCCTGCTGGGCACCGAGCGCGGCTGGTAAAAGCAGCAGTAAATGAAATCACATCAACCTCCCCAGCCAAGGCGATAATTTGTTTCTGTGAGGCCATCTGACACCCGGCGAGAGCCCGGTTGGGGTACCCGGCGGGGGAGCTGGGGCCTGCGGAGGTGGAGATTGCCATCATGCTGGGGACTCTTCCCTCCGTACCACCTCCCGAGCCCTCCCAGGGAGGTTTGCACCCCTTCACCCCACCTGAGCCCTGATGGATGCTGTCGGGTCATGCCCAAACCACGCCAAAGCGACCCAGCGCTAACGCCTGCCTCTCTGCCTCCGCTCTGTGTGCTTTTCCCCCACGAGCAGAGATCTGCAGCAGAGAGGAGGCATCTCCTTCATCCAAGGGTCAGAGCACCCTGAGATCCCTTTCCATCCCTGGAAAAAGAAGGGTGCCACAGGCTGAACACCCCAGCATCCCATGCCCACCAGGCATTGTAGGAAACAGAGCATCTGCAACTCAGCAAGCCCTGGCATGGACCGGTGTTTCCAAGCACCAGGTGATGTTACCCTGCTCCCAGCGAGCGGTCTTAGACATCTCTCAGTTGCACAGGGGAAAAAAAAGGAGGTGACCAGCAGAAACGCTAGTTCCCATCCAAGTTTAGCCCCAGTGGGACTTGTTTATCCCATGCAGAAACCTAAAATGTGCGGGTTTTTTTGCCAGAGTTTCATAAGGATGAGGCATTTAAGACGTAAGGAGCAAAGAGCTTACCAAGCCAGATAACAAAGCCAGGCTCAGGAGCTGCGTTGAAATAGGATTCTCCCCAAGAGCTGGACGGGCAGGGAAGATGGGTCTCAGGGCAGGCAGCTCATCCCAAGTAATTTTGAACTCATTTGGCCACGATGGAGCCTGAACATCAGTGGGTACGTAGCTTGGGTTTGCCTTCCGACAGGAAAACAAACTTAAAGAGAGCAAATCCAATCAAAGGGCTGGGGAACTGGCAGGAGAAAGCAGGATGCACTAGTATGGCAGACACCTTCGGCGTATGCCTTTTTCCCCACCTGCCTGGATGTGGGGTGGGAAGAAGGCTTCTTCCCTCCCTCTGAGAGAGCAGACCTCGATTGCTGTCTTTGAAACCACCCTTCCAAGGAGACCAAGGAAGGGCTGTGCCATTTTCCAGCAGCTTGCGTGACAGCTCCGAGCCGTGCTGGGGCGCAAGGAGGGGGGCTGGCAAGTGTCACCAAGCCACGCTGCTCTCCAGACCTCCTTCCTTCTGGAGGCAAAACCACGCCAAGCCCCAGCCAGCAGGCAGAGAGCATCCTCGGCTGTCCTGGGGAGGAGCTGGGACGCTCTCCCGCTGCAAAACTGTCTGCCGGGATATTTCAGTGGCCCCCCCGCTATCCATCCAGCTGGGAAGGCAAAGGAGGTGTGGGGGGCAAGGGGGGGGGTTACACCAAGGAGCCTGCTGCAGGCTGCAAATGGACCAGGGAATGTGTTGGCAGGTCCCGTGCCATCAGCCCCTCTCACTTTGGTAGCCCAGGCTGTCAGGTGCTGAGGCCACCGGCGGTACCCAGTTTTTAGCCGGCAGGCTGGCTTGGCGCAGATGACGGGGAGCCCTCCGGGGTGCAGAAAGAGGGTACCTGCTCTCCCAGAGCAATATTAGCCTCCCCCCGCCCCGTGTTTAGAAGCCGACGACCCACATCTCACAGGTCTGCCAAGCGCATGACACAACCTACCAAAGGTAAAAGCGTAGACCCGAAGCTAGGGAGAAATCCTGGCGTGTTTTTTGAATAGCGGAATGGGGCGATATTTGCTAGACGTAAGGCAAGGCCCCCCCACCCCGTCATACAGCATTCACATTATACACAGGTGTTTACCTTCCTTCAGGCTCATTTCTTTATCCTAGTCAGGTAAGTACTGGGAATGTCACCTTCCTACACCTGTAATTAAACCCTGGGACTTTTGTCCTGGCGCGTGCACGCACAGGCTCCCAGACACAGCTTCTTTCTCTCCTCTTTAAAAACTACCCCAAAACTTCCTTTTTGCTCCAAACGGCAATGTAGATGTGTACCATGTAGCTGGATATTGCCGTGGCAACAGAGTTTGTCCCTCCTGCCCACCCTGACCCCTTCCCCCAGATGAAGAAAGGGGAGAAAAAAAAATTAAAACCAAACAATTTTAATAATGTCATGAAAAGCAGACAGGGATATAAAAATCCATTAAGAGCTGGAGTGGTCCTCGCAATGGGAAGTACTCCAACTCCTTCTCTTTCTGTCGCGCTCTCTCTCTCTCTCTTCAACCCCCTGAAAGGTAACCTTTAAAACACACTCGGCAGCGTGGTACTTAAACCTCTGGCATTTACCTTCATTTCACTCTGGCTTTTATTTCTTTTGAGGGGAGGAGGGCTTTTATGTTATAAGAGGACAAGTTGTTTTTTCTCCTTCCCCTTGGCTTGATTATTTTCCCCTCCTGTGCATTTGCTTTCTTTTTTTTCCCCTCCCCTCTCTCTTGTTTTGCGGTCACCACCATCCATGCACGCAGCCCCAGGGTGCCTGGACCCCATTGCCACCAGGGGCAGGGATGACGGATGGGACGGTGCCAGCTTAGCATCCAAATCCCCCCCCAAAGCACCCCAAACTAACATTTTAACATCTTAAATGCAGGAGAAAGGCGAGATGGGCGATGCTGGAGAGGCAACCGTGGCCTGGGGTCCCCGGTGGGCTGCAGGGGGGGATCCATGCCAAGAAGGCTGCGCTCCACAAGAGAGATGCTCAAGCCACAGCAGCTTTTTGGTTTCGGGTTTTTTTTGTTTTTGTTTTTGTTTTTTTTTTCCCTTTTTACAGCAGCATCCCTCAAAGTCCCCAGAAAAGAAAAATCTGCAAACTCTCCTTAATATTCCTCTCCAGCATCTCTGCCCACAAAATAATCCTTCCTGACAAGGTACCTGCCAAATACCCATCCTCGATGCGATCTCAGAGAAACACCACTTCCCTCGCTACTCCCATCCATTTGTAACAGAAAGCTCAGCGCTTGGTCAGGCGCTGAAACACTTACACCACGCTGCCTCGCAATCAGGGCTTCGCTTCAGGCTCCCCCTTCCAGCCTCCCCTTTTTTTGGCCCATTAAGACCCGTTACGAGCCAGACCCAGGAAGCCACCCGGCAGTGAATGCTTTGCAATGATTTCATTACAGCCCTGTGAATCCTGACACGGGTTTTTATGTCCCTTACTGAAGGATATCTACATGTGCCAGTCACACCAGATCATGATTTTCATGAAAAGCTGCTTACCACACCTGCTTTTTTCTCCTCCCCTCCCTGCCTGAAGACCCTGCTTCGGGAGTCGTGTGATTAGCAGAGCATCTCAGTTCTCATTACGAAAGGAAATCTTGTATTTTCTAGGTTGCAAGAGAGCTTGAAAGCATGACCTAATTGTGCCCGGACACCCACGGGCAAAGCAAGAGTCCAAACTACATTAATAAAAGGAAACTTGCCCATTTTCTCAAAGCCATTCATTAATTTCAAGTGTGACCCAGGAACAGAGACATGAATTATTATTTCTTTCTAACCCAGCAGCAACCTGCCATCCCAGGCTGGCTCCATGCAACGTCTCACACAGCAGGAAACCCCAGCAGCCCCAGCTCCCAAATGGACACCCCAAATACCTGGCAGGGATGGGGGAAGGGGGGGCAGGTTCCCCCTCCCCATAGCTGCACCTGGGAGGTGGGTGCACCCCAAGGGTGATGGGGATACCCAAAAGCTTCTGGCCCTCCTCAGCCTCCCTTCTGCACCAGAGTTATGTCCCAGGGACTTCTCCTGCCTTGCAGCCCAGGCACAGGGACATGGTGAAGGACAACCTCACCAGTGAAAAGACATGGATGTGTATCTGCTGGGTCCTGATGGAACCACTTTTTTTTTTTTTGGTCCCCGCCTGCCTGCATCTCCTCCTGACGCAGCTACAGCAGGGGTGGCAGTGCTCGGGTGACGCAGGTTCTTGAGTTTATGTTAGATATAGCTGATAATTTTTAAGCTCTGAGGAGCCCAGGTGGCTGATGCTCCTGTCTCATGTGTCGGTGAGAAGAGTTTGCTGGGAGACCCTGACTGATGTCAGCCACGCAGTTAGCAAGAGAGAATCGAACTGTGTGCATCCTGGAAAAAAACAGGACCAGGAGAGCATGCAGAGCAAGGCTGGTGTCCACATCACCACCTCCAAATGCTTTCAAGCAATGCCCATACCTACCAGAGTTCTCCACTAATCACGGTACCCCGATTCCCGCAGATGGGCAACATTGTAAGTTCCACTGAGGACATGCTCTACCTTCCAGAGACAAATTCGCTCTTCTAACACATTCATCCACTCCTACTCTGCAAGCAGCACAGAACAGATTTGCAAAGCAGCCTTCAACTCTTTCCTTTTTTTTTTGCTTCCCAAATTTTGAAGGCAATTTCTTACGCTCCTTGGCCTGCAAGTCTTTTCTGAACTGGCAACAGTCAGGTAACTCAAGCAGGTGCCAGCGGTGATGCCTTCCTGACAGCCTCATGGAGCAAGCCCAAAATCTGCATCTCCTGTGGGCCACCATCAAGCATGAAGTCTTCTCAACTCATATTGAACAGTTATTCACTAGTTTTTCAGTGTAAACTGGACCTGAAGTCAATTGAGTCAATGAGTAGAAGCTTGGTTTTTAGGGTTGGGGTTTTTTTTTTTTGCTTGTTGTTATTGTTGGGTTTTTAAATTTTTTGTTTGTTTGTTTAGGAGAGTGATACTTCAGGCTGGTAAAGATCAAACCTTCACCTCTTCATGGCTCTTAATCAAAATAAGTCATAAAATAATCTGTGCATCAATCCCGTGCTCTGACCAGCTTCAGGTACCAGCTGGTTTCCAGACTGCTCCTCTCTATGGCTTGGTCCCAAAGATGCTTGCCAAACAATCGCCACTACAAACGGTCATAAAGAAAACAAGGCTTGCTAGCTAATTGCAACAGATTAAAACACCAAGAAACAAGTAAAAGACAAAATTATGCAGATCAACCATCTCACAGCTGCTAGGCGGTGAAGTTTTCTACAGGTTGGAGAGGGCAGATGGTGAATGAGGTTTCCTTGGGACACATAACACTGGCTCAAAGGGCTGTGCCATGCCTCAGGCTTGAAGCAAATTAGATGCCTTCAAAAACCCTTCAGAGCAAAGATCACGGTCCCAATCCATCCCCTAGCCAGGCAGGCAAGAGCAAGAGGGACAAGATGACGTTCCTGGGTCTTGAAGCAAAGGGAGCAGGGCCACGATGCAGTCATGAGTGGAAGAAAATATAGAAGCCATCAGAGATGCTCCTCTCAGCAGAAGTGCCCAGGACAGCCAGGTGAATGAGATGACAGATAAACCCCACTTGGTCATTTTTACCAATCCCTCAACCAGGGGAACAGGATTTCAGTTAGATTTAGATGATACGTCTGCTGACCCTCTGAACAAGGAGAGAGTTTCATCTAAACAAAAAAAATAAAAAGTGCAAAGGTATGAAATTACCGGAAGATTTTTGTCTGAGCATGATGGGATGGGGCTCTGGTGGCACTGAAAAAAAGAAAAAAGATAACGAGAGGAAATCTTGACTCTTCAGTGTTTGCAGAGATTAAATTGGAGCCTTCTGGTCTGATACATCGATTGCATTTCACTTCCACAAACAGTTGTGTGGCAGTACAAATTACAGAGGACGCGGAGTTCACATTTTTCAGCCATCCAGCAATTTGCTCATTTATCAGCGAGGGTCTCTTTAGAGCGAGCCGTGACAGTCAGCCAGAAGTCCTGGGATCTATAGAAATTCAATCCAAGGGAAGAGCCAGTAGTGCCTTCCCTTCCTTTGTGCATGGCCCAGCTGAGAACGTCTCCTGTGCTGCGGATGTGTCGTTTCAAACCGCTTCGGTACGTGCCTAGCAGTGCTGCAAGACGAACTGGAGCGTAGAGCAGCTCCTTAGTCCTGAGCGTTTGCCTTTCCAAAGACCCCACTCATCAAATTCCACTAACTCTGCAGAGGACATATAATGTATGGCTGCATTTTTAATCGAGAAAAGACATAGCAGAAACGCAAGAGGCTCCGAGACAAGTAATAGAAACCAGTAGAGACAAGGAGAGATTGATGGGTCGGGGACTGGTAGTTTCGGAAAGCAGCTGAATAAGAGGGCTGTGATAGAGCACAGACATAACGAATGGTCCTGGGAAGGTATTTCCCCTTTCTCACAGCATGAAAACATGCGGGGATGGGAGCTCAGTTTAAATTTAAAAGGGAAAAAGATGCCTTTTTGGTTTTTTTGAGTGGGACAGATGATTCACTCTTGGCACTCGCTGCCTCAGGATGTAGTGCCCTGTGACACCACTTCACTCCAACCTTGATGGCTCCACATATGGACCTCTTGCCAGCCCTAGCACAATTGCTCCTACCTTGCCAACTCCTGGAGTTGCACAGGTATTAACTGCAAAGGTTGACAGAAGGAGATGTTGGGAGGATGACAGGGAGAGGCAGAGCAGTCAGACTTTTAAGATGCACACAGCCCTCTCCAGTGTTTAACCACGGTCCAAGCTCTTTGGGAGGTCTGGTTGGAATGGTCCTGCTCTTCGCATTCAGGCTCAGAGGTGACAGTGAAAGCTGCATAGCCCGAGATGGCTGCAAAGGATACCATGTAGAAACATCAAAAATCATCAAATATCTCCAAAAATTGACTTCTGCCAATACATACGTTGAGATCGGCCAACAGGAATTAAAACTGGTGTAGCTACTGCTATTCAAGCTGGTATTCAGATAAGGCCTTCCCTGCTGGGACTTGTGGTTCCAACTTCAACGTGACATTCCTGTTGGCAAAGTCTTCCCATGGGCCAGGTTTTTCCTCTCTCTTTGATCAATGGGCTTCTCCCACCGATACCTGCAAATGGCATGCTGCTGGACATCCTTGCTGGTCCCGGTCCTGGAGTTCCCCCATTACCATCCTGAGCCAATTTTAGAGCTGTCTTTTCTGGTTTTGCAGGCAAACTCCTGACACAGTGCTAACATCCTGTTTTTCCTCCTCCGAATCCGCAAAGCCAGATTTCAAGTGAAAGCAGAGAGAAGGTGTTTTACAGTAAAAGGTGTCAGGCAGGGCGACGAGGCGCTGCAAGAAGTGTCCTTGCAGATGCTACTAGGGTCATTTCTTTTTATCATTGCCGGTCTTTAATTCCACCCACTTTTAAGAGCTGTTGGCATCCTGGAGATCCTCAGCCACGTGTTGGAAACCCAGAGTCATTTCCTAAATAGCAGAGAGCAGCAACAAGTGCGTGGAGGGAGAGGACCTTTCTGGAGAAGATCAAAGGATGAATCACCCCATTGTCGAGAGGGGAAGGATCACAAAGCAGACAACAAAAGCATATTGGCCACATAACATGGTCTACCTATTTGCACACTTTCCTCCGGAGGGGACAGGTTTAAGGGCCAAAGTGCTTCTCCTTTTGAAGGAGGGGCAAAGTCCGGTAGTGTTATTGCCATTATAATAGCATCAATGTCACAGGCTTTTAACCCTTCATCCGAAGAAGTGGAAGATATCCATGGTACCGACTAAGATTTAATAAACAGAAAATCATCTCTAACAGCTTAAACCGCCTATTAGACACAGGCAATCTACTTCTGCCTATTCCCTGGATGCCGACAATTAGCACAAGACAGCGGCGGAACACGAGCTGTGCATGAACCCACATAAGTGGTGATACCAAAGCTGAAGGTACATTTTGGCTGAGCAGAAGGGACTGGGTGCCTTTCTCTGGCCTTGCTCAGGTCCAAGCTCTGGAGGGATCCCCAGCAGATGGGGGCTTCAGAGAGGGTCAGCTTTCTTTTTTCTTTCCATCACATTTGTCCAGAAGGGCTGGGAGAATATGATAGATGGACAGGATAAGGGAGCCTTCAGTTAATTCCATTTTAAACCCAATTTCATTTCCTTTCTAATTAGAGCAGCAGGCATGTTTTAACAACTGATTATCTCTCCTGGGCAGTTGCGTGTATTCTTCTTGAATATTTTTTCAAGCAAAGCTCTGCCCTGATTGTAACATAAAAAAAGGGAACAGGGCAGAGCACAGGCAGTTTGGAGAACGCTCTGCCAGGAATTGGGACCAAGGATTCCTTTTTTTTATTCCTAAAGGTGAAAACCAGAAGGTGCTCACACAGTTCTGCTGGTAGCAGCATTGGTAGGAGAATACAATCTTCAGCAAATTATGAAAAAGGGCTATCTGAAAAAAAAAAAACCACAAAACCAACCCCAACCTTCTGCAACAAATATTCAACCCTCATGGCCACGCTATAGCTGCCTTATCTCCTACCTGCGCATCCCACAGTGCCCAGGCAATGCAGCTTCTCCCGGCAGCTCCAGAACACCCAGGTCTGACCCACCAGATCCTGGAGCCAACAGCACCATCTACAAGCCCCCTTCAAAGCTGAGAGCAGGGCTGGGACGCAGGTGAAGGGATTACAGCTAAAAACCCCTGCAGGTGGACATGGTTATCCCTGATGCACATCAGAAGAGAAACCTGTGGCCAATTTTTGTTAAGCAGCCCCAAATTACCACCTCGCTGATTTCTCAGTCTCGTGGAAATAACCCTATAGCTCCCACTCTCCCAGATGACTCTTGCCTGCTGCATCCACCTGGCATGGCATGGCTCGGCAGGCTGGTCAGCTTGGCGAGAGGGCAGACGGCACTGGGAGACAGCCGGCGTGTTTGGGCTCCGATGTGCTCCAGGGCCAGTGCTCGGCTTTGCCAAAGCCCCCAGCTGGAGTTCTTTGCTTGCCCGCGCCACCAGCCTGCTCACCTCGGTAGCCTCGGTGGGCAGAGGAGGAGCACGGTGTGCTCCTCAAACCTTCAGCCAGGCAACAGAAAGGCAGGGACGGAGAGTCGCCAGTGCCTCTTTTCTGCACCGGGCTCTTTTCCCCAAATTCACCTGCTTTGCTGCAGGCCGGTCCATCCCATGCACCCTCTCTGAGAGCAGCAAGTCCCACCAAGGGTTAAACTCTGTCATTCCTCGCCTCCAAATCCAGCTCCTCGCAGTCATTTCTTTGTTGTTTTTCTGGGATGTGTCATGCTTCTACTTGGCTTGCTCCCTCAACTGCGGGTGCCAGCACTCAGCTCCTGCGGGAAAGCCGTGCTTCAGGGAAGGGGCCACACGCCGAGCCCCCCACCCTGACACCCCTGCCTTGGCATGGGGGTGCACGGTGGGTGCATCGAGGGCATGGCACCCCTCGCTTTGCGTGCGGAGAGCAGGGCTTGGCAGGGTGGCCATGGTCCTGCGCCGAGTGGCAGCTCACTGTGTCGGTCCCCTGGGTGTGACAGAGCAGCGGTGCTGCAAGCATCCCCCAAACTCGCCAGCTTCCCAGCATCTCATGACAAGATGAGTAAACCCAAAGTGTTTTTCTCCA
>VYXH01012819.1:138981-156889 GCA_013397275.1 Burhinus bistriatus | reverse complement strand
CAAATAAACTCATTTGGGCAAAAAGACTCAGACCACAGAGCTGACTATCCCACCCCCTCCCCATCCCCAGGGCTGCCCCAAGCCCTCCGCTGCCAGCGAAGGGCTGGGAAGCCACAAAGTCCCTTTTTCTTCCCTTCTTCCATGCTGGCAGCCGATTCCCAGACACGAGGCATAGTTTGTTTTCCCTTTTCCATGACCTCACCCCCATTTCTCTTGGCACTGTCTCTCCAAGAGCCCTCACCCAAGGGCATGTGCTGGACACGGGCAACAGCCGGGAGGGTATTTTTTCAGGAAGAGGGGTTTTTGGCACAAAAAATGGGTCTGCGTCCAGGGATGTGCTGCTATTGTACAATTCTTGTTGCTGGGATGGCGCTTTAAATATTCCCATCCTCTTCATCACTAGGACCCAGACACAGTCCGCGAACTCTCGTGCACCCATCCCACAAGGAACACACGGCCACGCCGAGAAAAGAGCAGGCAAATGAAAAGCAATGTAAATACCGCCATTCCTAACCGATCCATTTTTTCCCTCTCCAAAACCCTGGACTGGCGCTTCAATTTCCTGCGCCCCATAAAAACTCATTAAATAGTTTCGGTGTGACCGGAGCGGTCATCTCGATGGCATTTACCTCCCTCAAAATGGGATGCGACAGCTTGAAGTTAATAAGTCCGGGAGGAATACTTATAAAATAAGATGGTGTCACAACGTGTTGTTAAAATAGCAGGTGAGCTGGCCCATTTGGAGAGCTTAATGGCCCCATGTTTTAAAAATATCTGTGCTACATTTCACGCGAGGGATAATAAATCTGTGGCAGATATGGATTTTCCTGCCCAGCCGCTGCACTGAGCTCCAGCTCGGTCTCCACACCCCGGGGGAATCTCATTGCCTGCGCAATGCCCTCCTGCTTCTCCTGCCCAGCACCTTTGCCATGGCAATTTTGGGGACGGCGGCTGCAGGGATGGTGTCTTGTGGGTGTTTATGTCAAAATGGTTTCGGTGGAGGCAGCAGTCAGCACCGTCCCCGGGGCAGGGGGTGAGGGTATTGCCCTGCTGTCAGGATGCTCCTTCTTCCCAAGCAACTCTTCTTTGCCAGGGCCAAACTTTTGGGGGATCAGCCAGAGCAAAGCTGCTCCTACCTGGGTCTTCTCCTCCCCAGGGACCTTCCTGCGCTTGATGCTAAAACCTCGTCCTGCACAGATCCAGGGATATACTGAAAACAATTGCCTCCGGCAACGATCCAACACGGTTCGGAGGAAGGACCCCGTGCTGTGAACTGAATATACAACCTGTTCCCGCTGCTGCCACATCTTGGGGCAGCGCTCGGTCCCCTGCCCATCCCCCTCTCCATCTCTGCCTTGGAAAGGGGACCGGTGGCTCCCCAACAAGAGGACCCCATCACAAAATAGCCGCAAGCTTACTCCCTCCCGCAGCACTGACGCTGCCCAGAGGCACGAGGGGCTGTTTTCGTGGTGGGGATTAAACCGATGCCGCTGCTGGGAGCGGGAAAGGGGAGCTCTCCTCCTATCCGGACACGCTGGTAACACAGACCGGAGAGCTGAGGGGGGCCAGTTATTTTATTTTTATTTTTTACCTTGCACTATTTGCAAGAATTTAACGCACAGCAGGAAATCTTCCAACTGACAAGTGAAATTTAGTTAGCAGAGCTTCTATTATTCCCAATTTATTACTCCACTGGAGAGTTGTGCAGGCTTAAGGGCTGGAGAAAGGAAAACACAGGCGCGCACGCACGCACCGACAGAAGCCAGCAAACCAAACCCAAGGCTCCCGCTGAATTATGACTCACAATTTATAAACCATTACGTGCAATGGATTTCAACTATATTTATTGCAATACGACTGCTAGCAGTTCAAAAATCAATTTGGTAAATGTGGAGGGAAAGGGCGAAATTATTAATATGTTTTATACAAACGTCGTAGCTTATCGTTTCCCTGGTAAATAACGACGAGCCCTCTGCTTGCTAAAGGCAAGGGGTTTGCCACAAGGGATGGGATTCACCCCAGGGTGCCTAACACAAGGGGACGGGAAGAGAGGGGAGAGATCGGCAAGGTATAATAAAGGCAAGGTGCCACAACAGAAGAAGATGGGGATGCAAGGAGGTGGCTCATTCGATGACTTGTTGAGGCGGGGAAGGGTTCCTGGGGATGAAGCAGAGGGCATGCGCATGCAACATCCATGAAAGCAGCTGGGTTTGGGGTTAAGGACGTGGCAGAAAAGCTTCAGAAATCCCAGCTCCAGCTGGCTGGTGACATCCCTCACCCCAAGCGGGTGGCCAAAGAGAAACGTGGTGGGTGCGACCCCATCCTGCTGCCTGGCTGTCACCCGGAGGTCTGGTCTGCTGCCTCCATGGGAAGATGGTGTAGTGGGGAAGACCTGGCATGAAGGTGACCAGGTGTGTTAGGCAAAGCAGCAACTCCACATCCAGCCAGATGCTCCGTGCCACGGCACACTTGACCTGCTGTATCAAACCCCAGCCGCTCGGATGCCTGAGCAGCTTCACCCCTGTGCTAGCCCATGCCCAGGGCTGGTTTGGAGGAAGCTCAGCTTTCTTCTGCCTGACTGAGAGCAGCGGCAGCCCTGGGAGCCCAGGCAGACACAGCCCACGCTGTTAGGAAGCAGTGAAACGAGAGATGCCCACAGGGCCACCTGGGATGGGGACGGGTAGGCATGTGTTTGGTGAGGGGAGGGAAGAACTGAGGTCATCTGCCACCATGTCTGAAGTACAGCTGCTGGGAAGCACGCTGCACATTTGCAGGAAAAGCTTTTCCTGGCCTTGTCAAGCAATAAGACGTTGCTTCAAAATGTATGATTAGGGAAAACAAACAACCCCCCCCAAAAAAGACCCTTGGTCAAGGGGTCCCATCCTCTGAGGTGGAGATGCAGCACAGAGGGACATGGAGATTACCTCCTCCATGTACCCAACCAAAGGCCACACGTTTCTCTGTGCTACACAGCAGATGTAAAGAGGGCAAAAGCTAGGAAGTGTAAGAAAAAACAAGCTCATGGCCATGGTGAAGGTCCCTACGAGGTGACATTGTCAGATGGCCTGAAGTAGCTGCGTCATCAAGGCAGGCAAATAACGCACGGACAAGGCATCCCAGGCAAGGGCTGACAGCAATTCTCCCTCTTGCACGGGGACAGAGCGGTGACTGAGAAGGGAGAAGATTCAATTTATACACTGGGAAGTGATGGATGGAGACATCATCCCCAGTCTGCACACCTCCCTTACAGCTTTGGGAACCACAAGCCCAACTTTGTCATAAAAATTCTTGAAAGATGTATATAAGGTGGTGGCTGCTATGTCTGCTGTTGAGCACCCTAGGAAATAGGAGCATCTGCTCCAAAAGGTTGGATGATATTGGCTTTTACATTTTGGTGATCTGCAACCATATGGTGCACTCCAAACGAGAGGGTTTCTTCTTCAAATGAAGAAATGGAATGAAAAAGTACGAGATTAGAGAAGAAGCAGAGGGGTGTTTTACATGTCTTTAAGGATGACCTTTTTCCAGGTTTCTTAAATAACGTCGGGAAAGAAACTTACTTCTATTTTAAAAGAAAAACTGGGTTTCTCATATGTTCCCATGATTCCTGATGCTGGCACTTTAAATTAATCATTGCAAAGAGCCACCACGAAAATAGCGATACCAGGAATGAATATCCTCTGGGCAAATGTTGCAAATGCTGCCTGATGTGTTCACGTTAAAAAATCATTCCTCTCCTTGGCACCTCTCCTCTGGCTCATCTTATGCAAAACACCTAACTAAGGAGAATTTCCCAGGCCTCGACAGAGGCCGGTCAGTGGGGCAGATCGAAGCGGCAAGTTCACAGGTAATTATTTATGTGTGAACTCAATACAGCAAGATTAAATCTGAACTATGTTCTCTGCCAGGGTCCATTTTCCCTTGGAGTGATGTGTTACACAAGGCTTAATTGAGCGAGGAGGCAAAGGTTCGAAATGCTCCAAAATTTGGTAATCCTGTGCGCCCACTGTCTCTCTCCAGGACCCATCCCACCCCACTGACTCCTGGCATGTCTAGGAACGGGAAGAAAACGCCTCGTGATTTATGTGAGCAGCCGCTGCCAATCTGTGTAGCTCGCTTATTGAACGCCATAAGCCCAAGAACAAATTTTGAAGTGGCGAACGATTTCCAATAACTGGTTTACCTGAGGACATCGCGGGTCGCAGCATGTTCACGGGTGGTTTGCAAGAGGCAAGAGAAGCTCGATTCACTTAGCAAGTTATTTGCATGGAATTATTTGCCGGGTTCTATTCATCACCCAGTCAAAGTTTTATGACAGAGTTTTGTCTGCATGACCCAATGTTGGATTCAGCAAGATTTGTCCTTTTCTCCCTGGGGTGACTTGAGACCAGAAATGCCAGGGTGGTCCTCAACTGGGGTGGATGTGTTTTGGCAGAGCCCATGGCTTGGAGATGCTGTTGGAAAAGGATAAGCGATTTTTCACGCAACGGAGGGTATTGGAGTGCAAGACCGCTTCCTATGGATACCAAGAGGTTGTGTGGGCTCCAGGAGAGACTAGACAAGGTCATGGGTAAGGCTCCACTACAGACTGTTAAATACACAAAAGTTGTATTTGGCTCCAGGTATCCCCAAGGAAAGCATCTGCCATGGGCTGACAATGAGAATCGCCTTCTCTCTCCCTGACAAGTGAGACTGAGCAGAAGCAACCAGCATTTCAGGGAAGAGGAAACCCGTAATTTCATCCCTTGTCCAAACTCTGGGCAGGGGAGGAATCACTCATATCAGGATTTGACTCATAGAAAACCCACTTGCCTCTTGGGATGAATATCCCCATCTCTGCCTGCTCCTGCTCGCCTGGGCAGCCCAGCACTGCCCGCTGCGCTGAAAATATTTTCTTGGCCTTTGTGGTGTGAAATGACAGTGATGGGAAATTAACTGGTTTTACAGGAATTGTTACTCACCATTAAGATTAAACTACCTGGAAGCTGGGCTTCCCAGCGTATCTCCTCCCCCTACTCTAACCCTTTCCAGCCTGCTGCTTTCTTATGGCCACCTTGCTCGTGAGCTGCTGGGATGACTTTTGCTGGTGCCTCCATGCCCAGAATAAGGAGGCTCTGCTAGGGGACGTGAGTTTCTTGAAGACAGCAAAAGGGAAGAAAACGGGCCTTTCACCACTGAAAACATTTACCCTGAGCTCATTCCCATGCATGGAGCTACAAAACTTGGAGGAGAACATGGTCCATGGCCTTTGGGCTGCACAGAAGGAGCTGGGGGCTGGGGTTGACGGATGCTAGAAGGATGGGAGCCCACCTGATGGGCAGTTAAGGTGCAACTTCAGCCAAGGAAGGGGACTTGAGGAGGACGGGCTTCCTCAGCTCAGGCACCCGTGCCAAAAGTGAGCAGGCAGCTCCTGGGAAGGGATGGAGGGCTTTCAGCTCCTCTAGCTGCTCCTGAGCCCTGCGGTCCACCGCCGCTTGCGTGCAGCAGTGACTGAAAGAGCGTTTGTTCAGCAAAGGCAGCGGGTGCCGAGGGTTTGTGCTCAATCTCCGTGGGATTCGGCGTTGCACAGATGCCTACCCATCCAGCCACCCATCTATCTATCTGCTTTGGCTGCCTTCTCAGTGCTCGGGTGGTTGCATGCCTTGTTTCCCTCCGCAGTTTTACGCACGCATTTTTCTACCAGTGCTGACAGACCCGCCCCAGGGACACGAGAAGTTTAGCAGGATTCACGGCTCCCCTTTGCCCTCCCTCCCTGTGCTTTCCCCTCGCCCTCCCTCCATCCAGAGCCGTTTCAGCTCGGTGCCGGGGAGAGAAAAATGTGCCTTGTATAAGCCGTGACGGCTGATGACTTATGACATTTATCTTCGCTCTCGAGGAGGATGGGAGAAGTCACTTGTGGCTGGTTTCACCTAGGCTGTCAGGTTTCTCAGCGCTGGGTTTAGCCTCGGGGTGACAGTCGGGTTTTCACGGGCCAATGCAGCGATGTGCTGCAAATGCTTCAGCGAGGGGCTCCCTCAAGTTCGGCCCCACAGCTTTTTGCCTGAGTGCCAGCATCGGCTGTAAGTACTCGGAGACCGGTGAGGTCTACCGATTGCTGTTGCCCCACCAAAAGAGTTTCCCTTTAATGAAGAAAACCTTTCCAGACCAATTTGTTAATCTGCCCCTTCCTGGAAGATGTGATAGTATGTGGTTGGAAAGATGGATGGCACACGCAGTGTGTAGCACAGCATCCATCGCAGGGGCCTGGAGCAAGTGGAGAGGAAAAGGAGACTCACAGAGAAAGCGTTGCCTGTAGGGACTGGGTTTCCCAAGCGGAGATATCTGCCCAGTGCGAAGGAGCTGCTCCTTCTCCCTTCGGCTGGCCAAAACCAGACGCAGAAGCGATGCGGGTCTTTTCTCAAGTACCTTCAGTGCTGCAAGGTCAGGATGCTCTGCTGGAGTGGAAACTCCCCGGGGAGGATTTTGACAGCGGAGCATCCCTTGAGCAAAGCATCGCAGGGTCTGCAGCCGGGTGTGACCTGGTTCAGTCCCAGGTGGAAAGAAGCACTTTTTCAGGGTCCCATAGGACGGGTCCCCATCGTAGGCAGGAGGACTGCATCCTCCATCACTTGGCATCAGAAGATGTTTCGGTGGCGGGGGGAGGGGATTAACACCCTGCAAGCATCAGGAATAAACATCATTCCCAAGGACAAGAGGGGAAAGGCAGGGAGGTTCCTCCTGCTCCCTCCAGGCTGATGCTTTGTGCTGGAGAAGAGGACAGCAGCACACACCAACGAAATCTGACCTTTTAAGGACTTTTTGACTTCTTCCCCTCCCTGCGCCCAACTGCAAACTTCAAGACCTTTGCTGTGCGCCTTTAACATCTTTGGGAGGAAGATGTTTGTGTAGGCTTACGGGGAGGGGGGGGTGGAGCGAAGGCAGGGAGAAAAATCTGTTGGGTGTTACTAGGCAGAGGAATCACATCAGACTCTGGGATTCCCCGGAGAGGAAAACAGTTGGAGGTCAGGACAACCTTTGTGGTAAGTACAGATGCACTCTTTAGCTGAACCAGAAAGATTTTTCTTATCTCCTTGCAGGCTTTTCCCCATTGCAAAATGCAATGGTATTGGAAACGTGCTTTTTTTTTTTATTTTTTTTTTAAACTAGTAACGTGTTTTGTTGCTATAAACTCCCACTTCTTTCCATTGAGTATTTAAATACTTCTGGCATTCTCCAAAATCTGTTTTCCGACTGTCTCTCTGGTTTTCCCCCTTTCTGAAAACAACGAAGATTTAAAACAAGCAAACTAACCAACCTTCCTCTGACTGATTTTTCTCAGAGGCTTTCACCTGAATAATTCTCTGCCGGCTTCCCATCAGTGGCCGTACCAACAGCCACCAGAGGTATTGATCAAGTGCTGAGTCACTCTTGAGCCAGCACAGACACGTGGAAAGAAAAATAAAGTCCTCTAAAGGAAAATCTATCTAAGTACAAGAAAATAAGGAAAGCGAGGGCTAAAAGCATAGGTATTAAACGCAATACAATCTGGCTTTATAGAGAGCCCTTTGTAGGTAATTCCAAGTTGCCTTACATGAATTTAGAAATGGTTATAGGTAATACCTCCTTGAAAGAGCTATTCCATTTAGAGATGGCTATTCTTTTTTTTTTATTTGTGGTATTAATGCAGTGCCTAAGAGGCCTATTCACAGGTCCTTTTCTACTTGGTGGCATATTAGTGCAGAACAAGAGGGTCCCACAATGGAGGTGTAAGAGAAGAGCCACCAGATAGATGCTGATAGACAGGGGAGAACAAGACCTGTGGCCCAGCTCATCCATAGCCACCTTAGCACATCAACGCCAGCTTTGCCAGGAGCTGAGGGACCTGGCACCTCTGCCTCGCGCACGGGGGGAATAATCTTCACCGCTGAAGGAGGTAATAAGCGACGGCATGGGGATGTGAAGAAGAGGAGATTAGGACTGGTCACATCAGCTGGCCTGTTTCTATTCTTCCCTGAAAATATACCTATAGCAACAGCAGAAGAAAAGATACTGGTCCAGATGGATCTTGATTTCACCCGGTTACAACCTTTAGAGGTGTAAGAAGCTCCCATAACCACCCATTCCCCTTTACCTACCGCCTCTGCCCACCTTCCACCAAGTAGCATGAGTTGCACCAGATTCAGGGTCATGCTAGTGAAAACATTCAGGTGAGAAGGGTAAAACACAGCCCTTATGGAGAGGCTCAAAAAAACCGCTGCCCTATTTTCCTTGCAGGGCACGCAGCACGGCCCCTGCAAGCGGCGAGGTGACTTATCCTGGGCACAGCCATCGGGAAGGGGTGCTGCACAAGAAGACGCTGCACAAGAACCATCCCATGCTGCCCAAAAGTGGGGGATGCATTGGTGTAGGTGTGAGAAGCAGGAGAGGTCTTCTAACGGAGGGGCAGCAGCAAACATTTCATTTTTTGGTGGTGGTAGGTGCTTGTTTTTGTGCTCTTTTTTTTTTTTAAAAAAAAAAAAATAAATAGATTGTATATTTAATTCAGCTCTAGGGGTAACGTACCTTGGAAATGAGAACACGATTGGTGAACTATTAAATATTGCCTTTCCATAATTCTGCGTGTGTTTATCTCCGATGCCTGCAGTTTTCTCCTCTCTGTTCTCTTCCTGAAAGCGTAATAGTGGTTTTTGCTTTTTTATTACACAGTGCATCTGTTGCCACTTCTGTTCAAATCTCCCAAACAAATGCATTTCCCCCAGATCACCAGCACTACAAAAAAAAAAAAAAAAAAAAAAGAAGCATCATTTGGGTAGCTGTTACCTACCCGTGCCCTTTGCTTGTTGCTTGATGCGGGGCTGATACCCCTGACCCTGGCATCACTTGCACTGCTGGAGCCTGGGGGTGCCCGGAAGAGCAGTCTCATGGGTGCAGATGAGGAGCTGGGTTAGTTTCCCGGTAATTTCCCCATGCAAAGTATCGTTGTGCGTGACTGGCAGGACATCTCAGTGGGAAACNAGCCATTTTTCACTCTGAGGGTGGTGAGGCACTGGCCCAGGTTACCCAGAGAAGCTGTGGCTGCCCCATCCCTGGAGGTGTTCAAGGCCAGGTTGGATGGGGCTTTGAGCAACCTGGTGTAGTGGGAGGTGTCCGTGCCCATGGCAGGGGGGTTGGAACTAGATGATCTTTAAGGTCCCTTCCAATTCTAACCATTCTATGATTCTATGAAATGAATGGCCACATCTCTGCCCACTGCCTCCTACCCTGACGAGCTCCTGCTTGGCCACCTCTCCTGCTGGTGCCCAGCCATGCTCTGACCTGGCTTTGAACCAAAAAGGAAAGTTTCACCACAAGCTGCTGACCAGGAAATTTCAGAGGGGCTGTTAGGGTGGGTGCTTCTCTGGCAGAGGAGTTTGCCCATCCATTCAGCCCTGAAATTAATTAAGACGTGCTCCTCCCGCAGAGCAGGATGGCATGTGTCAGAGTTGCCCACCAGATCTTTTCAGCAGAGCATGAAGAGGGGCCTGAGAAAAGCATAGTCATGATGCCAGGAAAAATTTGTCCCTTTTATTTTACTCTCTTCTTCCAGACCAAATCCGGCAGAACTGCCGTCCCCAGCAGCAGCCCAGCTTTGCCCTGTTCTAGGAGTTTTGCTCCCATTCCCCACGCCCATCGTTTCCCCCAGGGCTGGTGTTCAAGCACAGGGGTAAAACGCACCATCAGCTGCTGCCCCAGGGCCCAAGCGGGGAAAGGGACATCGAGGTGACATAAGGGTCCAAGAGGTGGAGGCGAAGGTCACGCCTGGGGCAAGGTGCAAGCAGCAAGCAAGATCAAATCCTCTGGGTTTTTTCCCTTTTATGCCTCAGACAGCATTAATTTCTGTGACTATTAAAGGAAAATATTACCTGATCGCCTGTGCCGGCCTTTCTCACACCTGGCCTCCCTCCTTTCCCTTCGCCCCTATTGCAATGCCATGGGGTTGGTGTTTCTCGTGCAAGCAAAAGCGGGTGGCCAGCATAGCCAAAATCATCTTCTTGATGAGACGCTGGGATGTCTGCGAACGGGCAGGGTGCGCTGCTCCCTCTTGCTGCTGCTGCTCCTCTGGCTCTATTATAAGAACAAAAAGAACCATAACGGCATTTAGGATTTACATGGCACTTCCAATTTTCAGTGCAAAATATTAATGAGTGAACGATGCACCTGCCTTTTCCCTGAGGTGGCAGCGAGCAGGTCAACATCTGCGTGCCAGCTGGTGGAGAGCTGACCCACGGTGCGAAGCCTTTTCCATTCCACAAGTGCCCAAAGCAGCACTGACACAGAACTGGTGACCACTCCTCTCTGCAAGGCTCTTTATTTTTCTATTTATTTACACCCCTGGTTTGTGTACAAGAGGCAGTCCTGGCCCGAGGAGCTCGCAGCCTAAACTCAGACAAAGTACAGTTGATGAAGTGTAACTGTGATGGGTTGATAATGGGCCCAAACCAAGGAAAGTCCTCTTCCCCCTGCTTTTAAAATTAAGGTGTTGAAAGAAAGCATTTACTTTCCCTGAAAGAAAAAAAAGATTTATTTTTCACCTCTTTGGGGTTTAATTAAGAAAAGAAGAAAGATAAGCTTCCACATTGTGCCTGCTGTTTCTGAAGACCAAACCTCCGCGAGATGCCAGCAGAGGTTCAAAACGTCATGTCCACCACGACACCTGTAGCCCCAACACCATGCAAGTGGGTGCAGCCCACCAGAGGATTTGACCCAGCCTTCACGGGGGCGACTTCACGGTTGTCTACACCGACCTTTTAAATCTTACACGGCTTCAGATACATCAGTAATAGGATCAGCACTCCATTAGACAGAAACTGGGAGGGTGCTAAGTACGGACTCGGATGGATTTCCTTTACGTGTGTTGAAGTCCTTCTTCTCCTTCCTTCAGCTGCCCTTGGTTTGACGGTTGATGGCAGAGCAAACCCTTGCTGCCTTCTTTTCATGGTGCTTTCATACAAGAAATAGCAGCCTGGAGCTCTTCTCTGCCTTGATTGGAGTTTGAAGATCTTCATCAGCTGGCTTTTCAAGGTTAGGTGAGCCCCACCAGCCTCAGAATTAGGGTTGCCTTTCTTCTGTACAATAACTCACCCACAGCACCTCCCTCTGCGTTATCCGGAGCTACCCTATGGAAACGGGACCTCTACGATCTGCCATGCCAGAGTACTCCCCATTTTGTAATATCCCAAGGCAAGGTTAGTCAGCTCTTCAGGTGGCAGAAATGTCGATAGACCTCAGTGTCTTCTCTAGCCCGAGATCCACCGTGGATACTGGAGTCACATCAGTCACAGCACAAAAAAAGGACGTGTGCGGATGGTTATCAGATCTGGTCTCCTCACTCGCACATCTCGTCCTGTCTTGGAGCAGGAAGCACTATTTATTATAACTTTTTGCTGCTTCTAAACACAATCAACCATTTCTTGGCATTTCATCAAAGATAAATAGCCTGATCCCGCTTCCATCAACGTGGAAGGAAAAATTCCCCGCGGCTTCTTCTGCCGCAGCATGAAAGCTCCCAGAATTATCAGCACGGGCAGATGGTTTTAAATTTCTTCCCACCTTTTTCCCCTGTCCTTTCTCTGCCAGGAGGCCGGGCTTCAAATACATGGTTCCCTTCTGGGGTTAACCCTCCCTCCCATCCTCCAGAGGACCACCTCTTTGGAACTGGTTGCGCAACACCGCCTTGGCTGCAAAGAAGGAAGAAGGAGTTGCTGCGTCTAGCAGCACGGCCCTGAAATATTTAGAGCTTCGTGTGCTAAATCCAGCGCCGCGGAGCGACGGGGGAGAGGCTAATGGCATGGATGACGCCTTCCGAGCGGCATCATCGCCGCAGCTGAGGCAGAAAGCCACGGCGTGAGGGTGCCAGGGACGGCGCTGCCATCGGGGCGAGGCTTGCTGCAGAAGCAGCAGAGGAGCAGCATGCGCGGTGGCTTCCCTTGCCCTGCTTGTTCGGCGGCTAAATAGACCGGTTTCAGTTTCAAGGGCCATTAATCTGGCATGTTTCATCAACTCCAAAATGAAGCCAAACCGAAAACACAGGAGAGAGTGGTGGTGGGTAGGGGGGCTGCTTTTCCCTTTTAAAATTTGTAAGCGCGTGTGTTTAGTGCTCATGAAAATGTCAAATCCAAAGCAGAAGGAACTAGTACATCATCTGTCAAAACTGCAGCTGGGTTTAGCAGCTCAGCATGACATTAAAACGGAGCAGCGCGGAAAGGGGAAAAAAAAAACCCAACCAAAATAAAAACAAACCTCAAGAAGTGTACAGCCCAGCACAAAAAGGAGACGATGAAGGCCTGCCTGGCATATCAGAGGTCATTAGGAATAAAAGTGGCACATAAAACAGAGTAAAATGCACAGTAAGTTTGCAGAAAGGGCCATATTGTCTTAAAGGCTATTTCTGTCATTGCCTTATGCTACAAATACCCTTCTGCTATAGGACACGGAACACTGCACACATTTCGCCATCTCTCTCAGGTCTGTGGCTACTTTTGTCTCCATCTTCCTCTAGCCTTCCTCTGAATAACCAAAATTAGTATCTCCGTGGTTTCCACCCATGGATCCCAAAGAGCCCCCAGAGCCCTGTTTTCCCCATCTTCAGGGAAAGGGGAGTGGAGAAAAGCAAACTACTTGACCCAAAGTCATGTGGTGGTGGTGGATCCCAAAATCACGATGCTCCACCAGCCACTGAATGCAGACACTGAGCTTCCAACAGACCCACATTTCCCTCCCTTTTCTCTTCTGGGTTCCCCAGAAGCCTTGCTCAGGCCTGCTCCCAGCAGCCTTCTCGGTTGGATGTGCTCCTGGGACCTCCACATCTCTCCATGACCTTACCACTTCTCTGAGTTTGCTTTCTCTCGACGTTTCCAAGCACTCCGGGGAGCAGGACCTTGTATTTTTAGTGCTTGTGCTGTGAAGTGCTAAGCAAATTCCCAGTGACATATTATCAATACTCAGCGCTATTAAAAATTTCTCCAAACTCCAGAGAACGCCAGCCAAGTACTGAGCAAAAAGCAGTCAATTTTGGGTCACTCCAGTCCCTGTTCCTCCAGTGTTTTAGGAGACTGTTACATGGAGACGCACACAGGGGATGGCAATGGGCATCTGGATGTCCTCCTGGGGTTTGTGGAATGTTTTGCCCCAGCAGCGAGCAAAGATCTGGGCTGGCGTAGCTGGAGGAGGCAGCAAACCTTGTGGTCCACAGTAGGTGGACTTGTTTTAGGTAGAGATAAGGCAAAGAGCCCTTTGCTCCATAGGGATGGAGATGGAGATGGAGGAACTACTTACTATAAATCTGCTATAGTTACAGGCCAGGTGCCCTCAGGGACGCACAAACCACTGCTGCAACAGCGAAGCGGAAAGCTGAGTGCAAGAGCGGGGAGCGAGAGCTGGGTCTCCCCTGCCACCGCCACCCTCGGTCCGGCATCCAGGGGTCTTGCTTGGCCAAAGTAAGGGTGAATGGCTCTCTGCTGCTGGCTCAGCGCTGTCATTTAGAAAGAATTACGTAGTGTAATCGTATCTTCTGAAGCAGGTAATGCCGCCTGATTATGAGTAGGGGAGGGGGAACTAGAAGCCAAGGCAAAGACAGAGCTGTTTAATGGACCCATTAGAGGGCATTAGCTGATAATGACAGGACATTGCTGGCATTTTAAAGAGAGGCAGCGCACACAGGCATAGCCTGAGCTATAGGGCTTGGGGTATCCTTGTGCCTCTCCATCTGTCATGCTGTCTCTGGCCAGCTGTAGTGCTTCTCTGGTCTCCCAGGGAGTGACTTGTACGTGGTCTCTCAAGCCTTGCTGGGGTGCTGGAGGAGGCACGAGGGGGCTGGAAACTGGAGGGTGGCAAGGCAACTGTCCCCAGGGTGTGTTTTTAGCGCATGGAGCCATGCAGGAGCAGCTTGCAGCAGGCACGGGAGCCCTGATGCTGCAACCCCAAGACTTCCCTACCGCAGGTCATCACTGCCTTGGCCTCACTGACCTTTTGGGTGACCTGTGCCACTGCTCCCCTAGCACCCATCCTTGCCTCCAACACCTTGCTGCAGTGCTGAGAGTCATAGAACGGTTTGGTTTGGAAAGGACCTTAAAAATCACATAGTTCCAGCCTCCCTGCCATGGGCAGCAACACCTCCCACTACACCTGGTTGCTCAAAGGCCCATCCAACCTGGCCTTGAACACCTCCAGGCATGGGGCAGCCACAGCTTCCCTGGGCAACCTGGGCCAGTGTCTCACCACCCTCACAGTAAAGAATTTCTTCCTGATATCTATTATAAATCTACACCCTTCTAGTTTGAAGCCATTACCCCTCGTTCTATCACTACAGGCCTTTGTAAAAAGTCCCTCTCCAGCTTTCTTGTAGGCCCCTTTCAGATACTGGAAGGCTGCTACAAGGTCTCCTCGGAGCCTTCTCTTCTCCAGACTGAACAACCCCAACTCTCTCAGCCTGTCCTCACAGCAGAGGTGCTCCAGCCCTCGGATCATCAATGTGGCCCTCCTCTGGACCCACTCCAACAGGTCCACGACCTTCCTATGTTGGAGGCTCCAGAGCTGGATCCAGTACTCCAGGTGGGGTCTCACCAGGGCGGAGTAGAGGGGCAGAATCCCCTCCCTCGCCCTGCTGGCCATGCTGCTTTTGATGCAGCCCAGGATGTGGTTGGCCTTGTGGGCTGTGAGCGCACATTGCTGGCTCATGTTAAGCTTCTCATCTACCAACACCCCCAAGTCCCTCTCCTCAGG
The DNA here is from genome assembly GCA_013397275.1 of Burhinus bistriatus. NCBI lineage: Eukaryota > Metazoa > Chordata > Aves > Charadriiformes > Burhinidae > Burhinus > Burhinus bistriatus. The sequence goes on along the minus strand of VYXH01012819.1, from coordinate 142,150 downwards.
GCTGCTCTAAATCCCTTCTCCACCCAGCCTGGATTTGTGCTTCGGATTGCCCCGACCCACGTGCAGGACCTTGCACTTGGCCTTGTTGAACTTCATGAAGTTGGCATGAGCCCACCTCTCGAGCCTGTTCGGGTCCCTCTGGATGGCATCCTTTCCCTCCAGCATGTTGACTGCTCCACACAGCTTGGTGTCATTGGCAAAATTCCTGAGGGTGCACTCAATCCCACAGTCCACGTCACTGACAAAGATGTTAAACAGGACCGGTCCCAGTACCGACCCTTGAGGAACGCCATTCGTCACTGGTCACCACTTGGACATTGAGCTGTTGACCGCAACTCTTTGAGTGCCACCATCCACTGATGGACATTGAGAAATGTCAGTGACTCTGGGAATGTCACCTGAACTGCTTTCTGCTTCCCCAGATAATTCATCACCCGCTACCTCTGACACCCGGGATTCACCATCACTCACCAGGGCTGGGGCGCGAGGAAGGCATGGGGCTGGCAGTGCTGCCGGGAGCACCAGCGTTGCGCTTCCCTCCCATTCAGTCCGGTCAAAGAGCATCGGCTTCTCCAATCGGTGAGGCAGATACACTTAAAAACAAATAAATATAAGCCAAACCACAGTTCTACAAATAGGACACAGTTGGTGGGGAGGATATTTAAAGACTCCAGAGAAATGGGGACACAAGCTAATTGGATACATATGGGGCTGGGAGGGTGGCAAAAGAAACCCAAACAAAATTTCTTGTGGATCTGGCATTCCTGTGTACTTTAGTCCCGGTTCCTGACATGAGGATAACCCGCCGTCCATGTGTGCTCAAAGACCAGCCAAGCACAGCACAGAGCTCGGTGCTGCCTGAAAAAGAGCCTGGCTTGGTGCCGGGGCAAGGGTAAGCAACCCCAGACAGCCCTGCTTGCTGGGGAATGGCAGGAACAGGGTGGACGGATAATTCAGGGTGGAACCCCTCCCTCTGCACCCCGAGGAAGCCACGGCTCCGATTAATCACTCAGGCGATGCTTCCCCAGCGCAGGACGCAGTTATCCCTCCCGGGAACCAGAGAGGGACCTTGCAACGGGCAGCAGCCTGGATGATTGATATAACCTGTTCAAGGATGTGTTTCTTTCTTGCTTTCTCCCTTTCTTCTTTTCCTTCACCGCCCTCCCTTCCACATCCCCCGCCCCTTCTTTTCCCCACTGGATCTTTTTCAGCCGGTAATTACAGCTGAAGTGGACAATCTGTCTTTTTATTTTTAGGCTGGATGCGCTGCCAACGGCCACCGGGCTGCTGAAACGAGGCAGCAGCAATGCAGCAGGGATGGCCGCATGGGGAGGGGGCACGCTGTGAGGTACCCGTCTCCTTGCACGGGGCTGATACACCCCTCTGGTGTAGAGAGCAGGTTCAGGGGTGGATGCCCCTTCAACAACGCTTTCTGAGCATCCTTTCACCTGTACCTTTTGGAGTGCCAGCTGTGCTGGGACAGCACCTACACCCAGGTTTGGCAGGACTGGCGAAGTTTTGGGATATTGAATTGTGAAACCACGGCAGTACACATCCAGCCGTGGCTGCCAATTGGTCTTAGAGCATGATCTGTCTTGTTTCTCATGTCCTGTCCTTCAGCATCGACCTTGGGATGCTCTCAAGACAGGGCAGGGGTACACCCTCCCCAGCGCAGTCCTTACCCTGGGAATCCTGCAGGCTTTCCTCCTTGGCTTTGGGTTAGTCGACTCCTCTCTCCCGGCGCATTTTTCTCTCCCTTGCCCCATCCTTTTTGCTCCTCTGAGCAGTTTTGCTAATAAACCCTTGCAGCTGGATTGATGGGAGCGAGATGGGAGATGCTGCTGCGCACAGGGTGCGGGTGGAAAGGGAGGGTCCTGGAGGTGCGGAGAGCAGTTCGGTAGCAGCGTTAGCACCCACTCAGTCTGCAGGTGTTTTGCCAGGCAACGCTGTCTGCGATAGCCCTGCGTCCATGTGCCAGTGAAGATAAATCCTTGATTCAAAGAGAGGCAGCGAGAAAAAGCAGAAAAAGGAAGAAAACAATTAGAGTGACTTATGATTTAAGGGAAGAAATTCAAAGTCTGTCTCTCTTTCCCTCCTGGGCAGCTGGAGAGTTTTATCCTCTTCCAGCTCTGTGAGACACATGAACCCCAAAGCTCCTGTTGTTTCTGAAAGCATGGGTTTGAAGGGAGCAGGGAGAGGAGCAGCCTGCTCCTGAAGCTCTCCCCTCCAAAGATAGAATAGAATCATAGAATCACCTAGGTTGGAAGAGACCTTTAAGATCATTGGGTCCAACCATCAACCTAACACTGCCAAAACCACCACTAAACCACGTCCCTCAGCACCACGTCTACCTGGCTTTTAAATAACTCCAAGGATGGTGACTCCACCACCTCCCTGGGCAGCCTGTGCCAACGCTTGAGAACCCTTTCCGTGAAGAAATTTTTCCTAATATCCAAGCTAAACCTCCCCTCGTACAACCTGAGGCCATTTCCTCTTGTCCTATCACTTATTACTTGGGAGAAGAGACTGACCCCCACCTCTCTACAGTCTCCTCTCAGGTAATTGTAGAGGGCAAGAAGGTCTCCCCTCAGCCTCCTTTTCTCCAGGCTAAACAACCCCAGGTCTCTCAGCCGCTCCTCGGCAGACTTGTGCTCCAGACCCCTCACTGGCTTCGTTGCCCTTCTCTGACTGAGAGATGCAAGGCACTTAACCCATATTCAGCTGACCAGATTGATTAGTCAGGTTTTTAAGCTCACTTTGGCAAAGTTGCCCCAAGGTTGGAGTTAAATCCCTGCCCCAGTGCAGCCGGGGTGCACAGCAGTCCCCTGGGTGCAATGCCAGAGACAGTAGCCACAACTTAGAAGTGGAAAGATAGGGGAGGAGAGGCAGGAGAGCAAACTTCACCCTCAAGAAGTATTCCAGTTGCTTTGTTTTTTTTTTTTTTTAAATAATAAATTTTAAAGATAAAAACTAAAACCAAAATCAAGGAGGCGACCAGTGGAAGAGGGTGGAAGGCCGCTCTGTGAGCTGTGACACCACAGGACAGCCCACTCCTTTGTATCATAGAATCGTTTAGGTTGGAAAAGACCTTTAAGATCATCCAGTCCAACCATTGACCCTACTCTACCAGGTCTGCCACTAAACCATGTCTCTCAGCACCACATCTACA
>VYXH01012819.1:97556-130922 GCA_013397275.1 Burhinus bistriatus | reverse complement strand
TTTTTGTTAAAAACCTGCGCCCAAAAAAATTAAAAAAAAAAAAAAAAAAAGATATTTTTATGTTGGATAGCTGAAAGCTGAAGTGTTTTGATCAACCAGATGAAAGCGGTCAGGAAAATTCCAGATCAAACATGATAAGTTGTCCAAGTGAAAGGGTGTTTTTCGGCACTCGGGGCTCCTTTCTGAATAAAAATGTTGACACCAGGGGGAAGGGCAGAAGGGAAGAAAACCTGTCCTAGCAAACTCTACCACTAACTCCCCTTAAAACTGCGAGAGAAATAATTTTTTTTTTTGGTGGCAAATGTGGTCTCACCAGATTACGACAGCCAACAAGGGGGAGGGACCCCATGATAATACCTAGTTATTCAAATATGGCTAATCAGAGGAAAAAGCCACCTCTGGTGCCTGGTGCAGTGTTAGACAGGCAGTTTTGCTGTTATGGGTCTGACACCTCTCTGCGCTCAGGAGGCGACAGTGGGCAACGCTTCTCTCGCATCACCCTAGGATTAAGGGATTACCATTAATTAACACTGCGGCTCCACCAGGGCCCTGCCTGCGTTGCCTGCGATACACTATCTTTCCATCGGAAAGCACCAGATGGATCCGAATTTCCAAAATCTCTGATAGAGAAAGAGCAGGTACGAGAGAGGAGGTGGGGTAAGGGGCGAGCCGGGTACAGAGACAGGAGGGCTGTGGATCGTCAGAAAGGAAACCGAAATCTTGGTAATTTAAGTTTTTTTCTCATTTCCTAAGGAGAAAAGGCACGTGGCATCCCACTCCGTGTTCGTACGTCAGCACCTGTCTGCCCGTCCCCTGCCATTAGCTTTTGCCTCTATTTCCTTTTAAAGCAAACCTGGCAGAAGGCTAGGGCTCTCAAAGTAGCGAATCCCCATAAATTTGGGGCAAACTCTGCAACAGAGAGTTTCTGCATGCCCCCACTAAAAGCAAAACGAAGGCGCTACCATGGGAGAGGGCTTGTTTGGAAAGCGGACTGAAGTAGCTCGGTTAGTGGCAGGAAAGCTCAGTTAAATGAGGAGGAGAAGATATCTCCCCATCTCCTCGGTTCCTCCAGGGAGATAGCGCTCCTCCGCTCTCCGCTTCCCATCAGATACCGAGCCCGTAGCATCTACTGCTGCGACACCGTGAAAATAGCAAATCCTCAACCTCTCCTGGCCTTTGCGAGATCCGGGGACCAAGATCTTAACAGTGACTAATGAAAGCGAGCTGTCCCTGTCCCTTGGCACTTAGGATCACCTTCATTTCCAAAGAACAGCTGCTTGGCACTACCCAAAACCCCCATCTCTTCCATCAGATACGCTGCCCTTGCAATGGCGAGTCACCTCTAAAAGCCTAACGCTCCCATAACCGGGTCCAAAGAGGCGAACGAGCTGCGTCGCTGGGAAAAGAGGCCGATTTACCCCAAAGAAGGGGTTTGCTGTTGGTGCAGCAGCTCTCGCTAGCCCCAGGCTACGCCAGGATGTGCCAGGCAAGCGCGCAGCACGTGGCTCGCACGGTGTGCCTTCCCAAGTGCGTTACCCTGCGCTTAGCAGGAGGCCAGCGGCAATTATCCCAGCCCATCTAGAGGAGAAAACATCAAATACGTTTACCAGATAGTCTAGCCAAGCAGTGTCAGGAGAGGAAGACGAAGGTGTCAGATGTAGCAGGAGCCCAGCTGATAATGTGTTCTCACTCTTTTTTTTTTTTTCCCCTGTATTAATTAAAAAGAAAACCAAACAACAAAACACTTTCCTGAGGACAAACTGGCTAAATTCACTTTGGAATCATACCACCAGCAGTACAAACCAAACTGGGATGCCCTGCAGACCTCCCAGACCTCAAGTGTGTCTCAATCCAAGTACCTTAATGTAGCAACAGATCTGTCTATAGAGAAGAGCCCACCTGTAGACCACCCCAACCTGCAGGATGCCACATCAGGTGCCAGGAGACGAGGACCGCTCTGATACCACCATGGCACGAGAAGTTCCCTGGGATAGTCCTTCTCCAGGGTTTGCCTGTCCTTTCCTCATTGACAGAGGTCTCTCAGCCACAACCTTCGTGTCTAAACAAACACCTTAGCTTGGTGTTGCCCAACCTCTCTGCCCTTTTCGAACCTTTTCTGGTGGCACTTCGAGGTTGCAATATGCTGGTCGCATATTACACACGTAGCCAGTTGTACGTCCCCTGTCCCGCATACCTGCCTTGGCATGTGTAGACACAAATAATGGTACACCGCGATAAAGGTGCTTATATTTGGGATCCCGGATGCTTTTGGCACACGTGAGAGCTGAAGGACCTCCTGCCCACATCCCCACAGCCTCGGGCAACACGGCTGGAGCGGGGATTGTACCGGTGGGCTTCAGTGAGCTCCCAGCCTGCAGCCCAAATGCCCCTGTCTCAGGTTCGGCTCTTTGCCTTGCTGTTTTTTTCCCTGAAAAATAAAGTAGATGAGGAGTGCCTGGTTAACGGCTAACTTCCCTGTTCTCTTAAATCACCACGATTAAAAGCTTTCTTCCTGAAGACTGCTTCATAAAAGACCCAAAGGTTTTTACTCATTTATTCCTTTATAAAGGAATACATTATCTATTTTAAAAGATGTGGGTTTATGGGTAAAATCCTCAGCAACGCTCCATCTCCTGAATTTGCACTCTGCTGATTTTCCAGATAAGCCAGAGCTACGGAAACGCACCTGAGAAAAACCAGAAGTTTTGGCAAACTCCAGCCTTAGTGCATGACCTCTGAGATTCATCCGACCTCCCCTTAGAAACATGGGATTTCTGATGGTTAGATGCTTTCCTCCGGGTGAGGTGGTCCTTTCCTCCTTGGAAAGGTTACAGCTGCTCAGAAAGCAGCACTTTTAGAGCTTTAAGTCAAAAGTATGTTGGGTTTTGAGTGCTGTAGGAAAGGAAATACAGCATGCACAGCCCTTTTAATATGCATTAGCCAAATAAATGTTCCTATTTCAAGGCAGGTGAAGCAATAATAAATATCAGGTAGGAGAAGTAAGCCCACTGTACCTTTTCATTTGTATGCATGGTATTTTTTTCTAATTTTTTTTTTTTTTTTTTATTAAATAAAAATTCACTCTCCAGAAATGTAGCTCAGACCTGGTAGCTCAGGCCAGCTCTTGTTAAAATGATTATTAATGGTAGTGCAACTCTTCATAATGGGAATGAATGGTCCAGCCGCCTTTCAGTTCCACACATATTACTACTGACTTATTCCTTCAGCCTCCTCTTGGTCGCAATATTCCCCACAGCCTTCCCCTCCAGCCCTTGAAGACCTGCATGCGGGCGATCCATCTTGTAACTTTTAATGCTTATTTTTCTAAAGAGATAAAAATAAACCATTCCGTGTGGATGAAAAATACGGGATGTAGCACCAAGCCCACCAAGGGAGATGGGGGCAGGAGGGGAGAAGGAAGAAGAGTCTTTTCTCCCTTTTCCCCATATTTAAACCAGAAACACATAATCCGCCTCCCTTAACAGCCCCTCCCCTCCCAAATAAATAATTTGCTTACTGTGGTGGAGCAGGGGATGACAAGAGGAGGACCATAACTCATCGAAAGGAGGCAAAGGCAGACCGGGCAGAGATCTCCGGGCACTCGGGGGGTTTCTCACGGTGCACCGCACAAACCCCAGGAGGATGTCTGCTGTAGCAAGGGCAATTTTGCCGCAGCAAATTCTTGCAAAAGCAATTTTTAAAGGAAGGGCCACTCCTGAGCCCTTTGCATGGCCCTTCCTGTATGAATCTCTGGGACCAGCAGGAAACACATACCCCTGGATGCCCAGGAGAGCCCAGGAAGGGGTAGGAAGGAGGGTGAAGGGAGGTCCATGCATTCGTTCATGCCTCTGCGTGACAAGGGAAGGTTGCTGTGTTTTCACGCCTGCTTAATGGCTTGTAATCCCAGAGGAGCTGGCTGCCAGGGATGGGCAAATATGCCAAACCACACCGGGGTGAGCATGGGTTCGGCAATGCAAGTGCTGGCTGCTGGCACAGGGTTCTTCCCCTGCCAGCTGCTCCGGACTTGATCCAGGCATTTCATAGACGGGAAAAAACACCGATGGCTTCAAACCTTGGTCTAAGTCTCTAGACAGGTTCTGGCGGATTTAGCCACGTGGGCAGTTCAAAGCGCAGGCTCTCGAGGCTGTGCGTCTTGTCTTGGCAAGCACCAAGCCCCTCTTGGGTCACTGTAAAGTAGTCACTAATCAAGAGCTTGCATGTGGCTGCAGCTGGCTAATAGCAGGACAACAGGCACGAGCATTTTGATGCACCAGAATAAATAAACCCGGATAGAGCTGGCCATCGATGGTTTTGAAAATAGGCAGCAACATTGGACTTCTTGAAGACATCTCAATGGCTTCAAAAAACAGAGAGAGAACTTCCCCCAAAACCACAAGCTCTTTCAGACCTTCAAATTTGAGTGTCCAACTATCACAAATCCCACCGAAATTCCCCCAGTACCACAAGCATGCCTTCCATATACCACAAACATGCCAAACATCACAAGCTGCTCACCCAATACCCCACAAACATCACCACCATGTATCTGCAAAATAACTCACAACTATGTGCCACAGATCCCCCACCAACCTCCTGACGTGGACCCCCAGAGCTACCACCAAAATATCCCCAAACAGGTCCCCAGACATTCTCTCAAGACTGGCTACCACCAGTGAAAAATCTTGCTTTTGGTGTTGGCATGGTCTTCAGCACTTCCCACCATTAAGGGGATATAAAAGAGCCGCTTTGCTGTTGCATTCGGTAGCGTGTTTGTTCTGATTCACCAAAGTATATGGGTTAAAAACATGATAATTATTGCTTTCAGCAGAAGAGCACTCATGGAAAAAGCAGTGGCAGCGGCACAAGGGGCACTGCAGCATGCAGCCCCAGGACGTCGACAAGGCAAGGCTTGTGGGGACCAACCCTGAAAACACCAAAGCAGCTCCATGGCACTCCTGGATGGGGCAAATATAGCCAAGAGGAGTATGGGTTAACCTCTCTGCTCTCCCATGCACTTACACCTGCTGAGAACAGAAGACAGAATTTTCCAAGGTTGGTCTCTATGTTTGCTGTTTAGTTGCTTTTCTAAAAAAAACCCCAAGCCCTCAACCCCCCCAAAAACAACCAAAAAACCCCCAAAACACTCATGTCCACTAGCTTTCAGGAAAATGAAACCTAATCCTAATTTCAATTGAAAATTAACCAGTGGTTAGCACCGCTGGTTGCCAGCCCATGCAAGCAGTTACCGCTCTATCTCTTCTCCCCGGCATAACCCGGCTCTGGTTCCATCCCCACCTGCGACAACGTGGCAAGCGCGGATGGAGGGACATTTGCCTACACGTATGTAAAAGCGATTACAGGCGGAAGCCTGGGGGATTTGTTTCGGAACAATGTCGTAATGAGCCCGAGGATAATCTGCTGCCCAGAGACAGGTCTTTTTCCCGGAGGGGTGGCAGCCACAAATTAGATAGTCACATCACATTATTTCCAGCGAGTTAACTCCCAACGCCGCACCTCCGTCCCGTCAAGGAGGGGGAATGGTGCAAATTGAACCGTCCCTAGCAGATGCGCCCCAAATCAAAGATGCTTCGGGTGGGGAAAGGGGCTGGGGGCAGGATTTTTAATGGCCCAAAGTGGTGGAAACTCATTACTCTGATAAAGCCCTGGGAGTTGTTGGTTTGAGCTTCAGCCATGGACAGTCCCTAGAGAAATTTCACCATGTTCAAGCTAATCTTCTTATAAACATTGTTGTGTATTTTTTTTTTTTTATTTTATCCGACATGTGTCAAGCAGGCCTACTAAGCCTATTACATCTCCAGGGAGGTTGGTGTTTTTTCTTTTTCCTAGCCACCCCCCCACCCCAACCTGAACGCTGCTTGTCTCTTTTTTGGCTCCTCTGGACATTACTCCGTCACTACAAACCACCTGATTGTTTTATAATTAGCACTGGGGAAAAAAATCTCGGTGGGTTTGGAGGCTCAGGTGAGATAAACAGCCAGGTTCCAGCTACACATCCACAATTTCTGCAGCTCTTAGGCTTCAGAGATGAACTATAAAACTTGCTGGACCACCCCTTCTTGCTGCGTTCATTTATTTTTCTTTCCGACAAACCCCCAAAATAAATAGATAAAGAGTTAACTGGACATTTTTCCTGTGCTTCTCCAGTACAAAATAGTTCAAGCTATTGGTAAAACCCCAGCTTGGTTTTCTTCTGCTTGTATTTACAAGCAGAACTAGGCAGGGATTAGACCTCTGGACAGGATGGTTTTAAATGATGTGGCGAATATGAACCTGCCTCTGAGCTTCAGGTTGAGGGATACGCGTTGGTGAAGGGACATCTTTCCTGAGACCTCTCTCCCCATTCTGGTGGAAAGTTTGCAGGAAGCCAACAGAAAGGATGAAAAGAAGGAAAATAAATAAATAAATATAAAAACTTGTGCTGTAAATGGCCATTTTCTGGAGGAAACATTGAGCCCTCACCACGCAATGGGAGATTGGAAATACCCAAGGAGTGAGAAACATTCACGCACGTACGTGCACACACACTAATACGCACGCTCTGGAGACTTCGCTACAGAAAATCAATGTGAGCTTATCAGCCTGCAGCAGAGTCAGGACAATTAAACATTTCCCTCTCTACCTTTATATACTGGATTTAAGTTTTGAAGTTGTTCTTACCTGTGGACGGAGAGAAAGAAGCATCTGAGCCAGCATCTCTTATGAAGAGTTATCTCTAACGCAAGCAGTAGCCAAAATTATTTCCATGGCTAACCTTCTTTGCCCTTAAAAAAACCCCAAATCTGTCTCTTGTTTCCTAGCTATGGACCAAAAAAAGAAAGGTAGCGTGCATTCAACATCGATTTCTTTGCTGGAACCTCTCCTTGCGCACAGACCTCTGCACTCACGGGACAAGTCCTTCCCAAAACACTGAGCTTTTGTCCTCATGTTTTCCTCCAGCGCAGAGCAAAACGTCACAGAAGGAAGTCAGGAGAAACTAGAAATGGGGGCCAAGTGGAAAAAACGAGCCCCGATTCAGAGCTGTCCCCCAGGTCCATGCACAGGCTGGGGACGAGGTGGTGGATTCAATCTACTACAAAACCAATTTATTAAAGCACTAGCTCTCAATTCCACTGGAGCCAAAGGGTGTTTGAAGCCCCAGAGGAGTCTCAAGCCAGCATCTAGAACCATAGAATACCAGGTTGGAAGGGACCTCAAGAATCATCTGGTCCAACCTTTCTTGGCAAAAGCACGGTCTAGACAAGATGGCCCAGCATCCTGTCCAGCTGAATCTTAAAAGTGTCCAATGATGGGGTATCCACCACTTCCCCAGGGAGATTATTCCAATGGCTGATTTTTCTCATTGTGGAAAATTTTCCTCTTGTGTCCGGTCAGAATCTCCCCAGGAGTAACTTGTACCCATCACCCCTCGTCTTTTCCATGTGATTCCTTGTAAAAAGGGAGTCGCCATCTTCTTTGTAGCAACTCTTTAAATACTGGAACACAGTGATAAGGTCTCGCCTAAGCCTTCTTTTCTCGAGGCTGAACAAACCCAGTTCTCTCAGCCTTGCCTCATATGGCAGGCTTCCCGGTCCTTTGATCACCTTGATGGCCCTTCTCTGGACTCTTTCCAGCATGTCCACATCTAAACGTACCCTCCTATTCATTTGCTTGTTTTTTTACTGAAAACCAGTTACTGAAAACCAGCTACGCCAGCTCCAATTCATTGGAGGAATGGAATAGCAGCAAGATAAACCAAATAATTAACAAGCTCAATAACTAACACACCAGTGATTGCTCTTCCTAGTGCCTGCTCCAACCACCTCCACGTGTAGGTTCGGGTGGATCGCCCGGGAGCTCCGCGTGGCACAAAGCTTTCTGGAAGGACATCAGCACCCCTAACCCCCTGGCTGCTAACTTCAACATCCTACAAGCATCCTCCACCTCCTGGGGACTCATGTTTGAAGCAGCAGCTTCCTTTATTTATTTATTTATTTATTTATTATCTCCCCCAGTCAAAATGGGCAGGGTAGATAATCTGGGCTTACTTCCCTTTGAAGTCAACCAAAAAGCTTTTAGCTTCAGCGAGCATCCGAGCGGGGACCCCAGGCCTCCACATACCTGATCTGCAGGCATCACCAGGGATTTGGGCAACTCGGGCTCCGTCCACACGGACGTGCTTTAAAGCCCTCGAGTCCAAGCCCCTGCCTTGGCGAGAGATCAAGCGCAGCAGATTTGCCTACAACCCTCCCGTCTTATCACGTATTAGCCCCGTCCAGATGTCAGGCACTATCCCTCTGTTAACAATCCCCTTTTCCTCCTTCTTTTATCTCCCCGTTAAATTGCTGACAAGACCTTCCTGGCGGCCCTTTCAAAAGTAGAGGAGATCAAAAAATCAACAGAGTATTTCAAAAGCAAAAGTCCTTAGGGAAAATAAGAAGGGGAAAAAAAAATAGAAATAGGAGGGAGAAGGAGCCTGCAACGCTGTTACAGGTGCACAGAGCCGAGAGCAAGACACTGGTTTTGCAAGCGCTTTAACACACTGTTGGTAGGAAAGGGGCTGGGGATGGTTTTGGCTTTCATGGAGCTGCCTGCACGAGCATCGCTGGTACCTCCAGCTTTGCCCTTGGAAAGCGCTCAGCGCTGCAGAACGGCGTTAGAAATGCCCGTCTGGTTGCAGCCACACCAAACGCCCAGCGTGGCACCCCGGCCCCGACAGATGCTGACAGCATCTCCTGGCTTCGTGAGGATCAGCAGCGTGCTCCACAAGATCTCTTCGTGGGAAGCTACCTCCCCTCTGAACACAGCGGCCAGCACAGTGGAGGAAAAAACAGGGTGAAAAATACCTTTCCCAACCACGCAGAGAAGGAATTTTTTTAACGTATTTTTTTGGATGGGCAGGCAAAGGCGATATATCTCCCTGCCTAGCTAAATTTACTTTTACTGCCCCTTTTCCACAGCGTTCCAGCAAAGCTGTAGAAGAGTTTTAGCTTTATGCTCGCTTGTGAAAAGGTGACACTGCCAGCTTTCAAAGGGCATCGAAGCAGAGGCGACACAGGGAGGTGACTCCGTCCCAGCGGCTGACAGCAGCAGGCAGAGAGCACCTGATGAAAAAATTAAAAAAAAAAAAAAGTAAAAATATTCCTAGCCTTTGCTGACATGGCCAACACTATGTCAGCAGTGGCAGCCCGCACGTGGCGGGAGAAAAAAGGCAGCAGAAGAAAGAGGCAACATCAAGCAAATCCAGTCTTTATTTCATTTTTCTACCTGGCTGATCGTATTTGATTCTCTATTTAACTGGTAGCAGAAAGTTGCTGGAACAAAAAGCATTAGGGTTGGGTTCCTCCCCCCCATCTTTATGTATACATATTCTGCCCCCCTGCCCTTCTGCTTCTCTTAAAGGCTTTTCAGCAGATTCGGAGTTGTCCATGTGCCGCTGGCTTCCCCGGCTAACGGGCATTCAGGTTGCGAACAACTCTTTGCTTCAGCAAGATCTGAGCTGCTGCTGGGAAAAAAACCACACCTAAACTCATTGCACTAATAAAAAATTGTGGGCAGAGGAAAGCCATGGCAGATAAATCCCCATTTTGGCATGCAAGGAAGGACCCCTCAGCACAGAGGCACTTGTTATTCTCTCCTCATGATTTCTTATTTATTACCCCACTTCTTCCAAAATTGCAGGAATCTAATCAGAGCGCAGAAGCAACAGAGGGTAATTTCGGCGACCAGTCACGCACTACCAATAAGGAATAATAAACAGCTGGAGTGACCACTTGAGAGGATCCATGGGCTAACGTTGGCTCGCACAAGCTGCTCAGTGACCACTTCCGTGCGATGAGTAGGATCTCAGGCTGAACACCCACTTCAGGCCATCCATAACGCCAAGCCTTTAGCAATCCCTTCCATGCCTGCGGATTACTTTACGCACTCGAGACGTGAGCACGTGCATCTGGATCAGGGCCAAGGTTCATCGCACGCCTGCCAGCGTGCCGCTTAGGAGATGAGAAGAAATATAGAAGAACTCTCCCGCATCCCAGAATGACATAAAAAAAAAATAATTTTGAAGATAAGGCTTCCTGGTCTAAGAATGAGGTAGATCACTAAATCACAAGATGACGCTATTTAGTTTTATTGCCTTGCTTCCAACCTCCTTGTACAACCTGAGCTTCTCTCGTGTCATTGCAAACCCACCCAAAGAAACCGGGAAGCGAGAAGAGCCCCATCACACAACTGTGAAATGAAAGCAAAGCCCAGCCGGCAGGAGCAGCTAGACAAAAATCTGATCAATGCCGCTCTAAACCACGCTCACAGGCTCACGCCCGTCTCCTCAGTCCCTTGTTCCCCCGTGGGGAAGAGGTGCAGACATCAACTTCTGCCCATAATATGCTTCTATAAATAAGTGGTATTTAGTTACTGAGGAACGGGGGACCAAGCGGTCCATTCACCTGCTCCACTAATGGCTGTCTCTCCTCTAAGTGCCTGGCTGGCTCTCCCCTCTGGGAACATACCGCACGGTCGCACCTTCAGCTTAACTCTTCACGGTAGCAATGCTCTGCACCCCAAAAATACAGCGTTGCATCACCTTTACATCACCTGCCTTCTTCCCCTTCTCTGTGCAGAAGCAAGGGGGACCACACTTTTGGCAGAGCTGATGGACTATATATATATACACACACACATATAAATATATATTTCATCCTTTCAGCAGAAATTTTGCCAGATGCTTCCACATGTTGCTATTTCCTTTTTTAAAGTCCACCTGAGCTGCTGTCTATCTGCTGCTTCCAGGGCATAGCATGACACAGTGAATTTCAATAAATGCATTATTATTTAATTCCCGAAGTGACATAGGAGGAGACTGCTGAAAGAGCTGCAGAGCTTTCCCGTCTGGCCGTTATCCCTGCGACTGTGCCTGGCACTGCCTCAACTGCTAGCCCTGGGGTGTCCCACGGGATACCCCAGGCTGCCTTGGGATGCTCTCCAGTGGTGCTGGCCCTGCACTGGGCGGTGTCCTGGTGCCTTCCAGGGTACCGCAGCTGAAGGGTTTATTGCTGTCTCAGGACCCTGAAGGTTTAGCTGCAGCTCTCTCCTAGTCCCCCATGGGACCATCTTTGTCATCCTCAATGATCCTCGTCTTACACGTCTGACCTTTGCAGTGCTGCTTCAAAACCTAAGAAGGCCTGATCCTTGCACGATTTACATCAGTGCAGGAAGAGTGGGGAAACTCTGGCTTTGCCCTACTTAGAAAGCTAGAAATAGCGTGTACTGTCTTGTCCAGCAAGCCCTACATGGAGTTCGGGCTTGCAGCGCAAGCCCTGGAGAAGCACAAGCCTCCCCCACCAATTTTCCAAGGTTATTCTTCCACTGCTCACATCCCGGGAGATGTTTCTGAAAAGCTCTTCTTGAAAAGGTTGGGACAACACGTCAGCAACACTATCCTTGTCTAAACATCGGGGTGGGCACACAATAACATCAGTAACCTGTGACCAAAGAAGCTAGTGGAACTCCACCAACCCAAGGAAGCCCCCGTGGGGCCAGCAGGGCTCTGGTGGCTCCACAGAGGCCAACCTGTCATGAATTTATTGCAGGGGCATCTGCCATATATAGGGATGCAGCTCGGCTTTTTGGGTGTCCCCAAGCCAGCCCAGAACCTGAAATTTGGGGGGAGGAAAGCTGGACCCCCATGCAAGCTCCTGCAGAATGCTTGCTCCTGTGCACGGTGCTGCTGTGCCAGCTCAGGGCGAGCAGTAAAAGGGCGGGGTGCGCGTTTCAACTCAAACTAAAAGGTCGTTTCCACCTCTAATTAACCTGAGGTACATTCAAGCGACAGATTTAGCCTCTCATTAGCCAAGCCACAGCAGAAACTCCTGCACCGGCTGTGCTGCAGTGTGATCTCCAACTGCAGCTGGCACCCGACACGAAGGGTGACCGGGCTGGGTGGGAAAGGTTATATTCTAGGCTTGGATTAGAATATGAATTTATAAGGGGAAGAGACCACCGTGAGCCAGAAAACAGGGAAAAGGGAACGTTTGGAAAAGCCATGGCTGAGGAACCACCTGTCCCTTTGCTCCTGGGGGCAGAAGGGCATCCATCAGAGGCTGACACATGGCGGTGAGCAAAGTCGCCTCCCAGGAGGTGGCAAATGGGATGGACCCTTCACCTTCTCTCCTTGCAGAGGTGAGACCTGTCCCTGAAGTGAAGTGGTCAGGAAGGAATTAAAGAGAATTTGAGTGGAGCTTTTATGGTGGCCGGGGTCAAGAACAAACATCTGTCTTGCAAAGGTGCCTTCTCTCATCCGTGACACTGGACTGTCCGTCTTCCTGTTTTAAGAAAGAATATTAAAACCAGTATAAGCTTATGGATGGGAAAGTATACCTGATGATCAATCACTAGTAACACCACTAATGAACAGCTGAAGAAAACGACATCGCATCATCCCCTTGCCTGAAAATATCATCACAATTCAGAAACTTGCAGCTGACTTAAGTAGTTCTGTAACGAGCTGAAATCTCTGCCGTATGAGGACTTTTCAGATGCAACGCCTTCCCACTTGTCGTTAGCACCAGGCTTCTTATTTTTCCTTTTACCTGGGGAGGAACTACTCTTCTGCTCTTTCTGAGTGGCCTAAAAGAGCTCTCCTCTCCTGGATGCACACCTTGAGGTAACACCTCGGCTATCTCTTGTGGTATCATCCCGTTAGATCATATGGAAACACTTCAGACAGAAAAGATGCAGCAAATTTAGGTACCAACCCAGTAATTAACAAAATCCATAGCCATCGCAAGGGAAAGCAGGCCAACTAGCCTAACACAAGATACGCAACACAGCATCATCCCGAGATCTTGGATAAAGCTCCTACAACATAGGGGGCAATATTGTCTGACCAACCTCTAGCTTTGGGGACATTTCTAATTAACTTTCAAAAGGAAACGGTTAAAAAGGGCAAGTTTTCTGCTCCAGAAGGACTGAAACACCCAGCCTTTGCATCAGCTAAAGGAAAGAAATGCAGAAAGTAAGCCAATCAGGTTTAGATCAAAGAAAAAAAAAAAAAAACCAACCAAAAAAACCCCAACAAACAATCTCATCCAAATCTGTACATGTGAAGAGTTTGCAGTGACTCCTTCCCCCCAAGTTTTTTTTCACTTTCATGCTCCTGACCTTCTCCATTCCAGTCAGGAGGGAATAGGAAAGTTCGAAGAAAGGTATTCCTGCGTTATTTTTAGCAGAGCCAGAAGAAAAGTGACTGGAAATAATCCATGAAAGCAAGCTTTCACCTTGATTTTCGGACTCTGGAGATTTCGATAGCCTTGATAACAATCACAACTTTACCAAAGGCATATAAAATGCTGAGTGATACCAAAAGCATAAATTGAGCTCTTCCTTTCTTCCCGCTTCACATTAAAAACCCCAGTGAACCGTCGATGGAGACCGAGGGAAACGCTTTCCACCACAAGCCAGTGAATTGGTGGTCACACAAGAGCAGGGAGACCCAGGCTCGGCTGGATTTTAGCACACCGGGAACTTACACAACCAGCAAGAAAATGCCACATTACAATCAACCACATTCAAAATACATGCCAATTTTGGAAGACGCTAGTGCCTTGTAGAAGAGGTCACTCTTTCCCAAGTAGGATTAAGAAATAGCAGTTCCCACCCTCCGTAACTTGAAGGGAGTAATATTGTTAATTCATTGCAAAATAGACAAAAAAACCTCTCAGTCTTGAGTTATTAAAACGCACTGAGCCCACGCTCTCTTCCAAGGAGGGATAAACCGCTCGAGAAGAGGTTTGCAGAGAGATACCTGGCACCAAGTGACTGCGTAGGGACTTCCATGCTTCTCTGCCTGCCCCAACCCACCAGCACTAGTGCAAGCAACTGCTGATGGGACACAGGCCTCAGCTGCATGCTTTGGAGACCAAAGGAATTAATTAGAGAAGCCACACTCCTCAGGTGCTGATAATAAGAACAAAATGAGGGCTGATCCCATTAAGTCAATCTTCTTTGTCAGTTGCTTCCATCTGATGTCTCCCTCTTCCCCATCGCTCCCTGCTGTGCGTTCCCACCCCTCTTCTTGTGCTGCCCATGGTGGTATGGTCTCTGAGGAAGGCAGGAGGATGTGGGGGACTGAAATCTTATGGTCCAGGCTGTGCTGGGAGGTTGCTGGTTGTGCTGGGCATCGCTGCACCGTGCATAGTGCAGCTCTGTTGCACGCTAGACATGCCACGGAGCAGACCTCTGCCATGTTCCCCAGCCAAGGTGTGCTCATGGGCTGCCCCCTGACCGGCTCACAAACAAGTCATCACGCCGCCAGCTTCATTTTACTGCTCAGCCTTCCCCAAGCCACTAGAGATTTAAACCCACTTTATTTTTGCTGATCCGTTTTAAAGTGACCACAGCAATGAGACTGATTCACTGGCTGGGTTTTAAAAATCTATGGCTTCCCCATGCTTTTTCCACCATCAGCTTTTCTTCTGCTACCAAACACCTCCTTTTCCCTCTGCGGCCATTTCTTCCTGGGATGGCCATCCCTAGGGTCTCCTCCAGCTCAGAGGTGGCAAAACACCTCCAGCCCTGTGCTGGGGCAATTCCGTCTTTGTAGACTGGAGGGATCCCAGCTCTTTGGGGAAACCAGTGCAGACTGGCTTGCATCCACTACAGTCAGCCCTGCCGCTGCCTAAAGAGGACTCGACCACATTTGGCTGGGCTCCCCTGAGCCTCATGTTATGGCCCGGAGGCCCTCAGAGATAATTTTTGCTACTTGGTGGCTTTTATTTGCAGTCTGTGCCAGCCTGACACCAAGAAGCCACGCTGTGCACTCCCACTGGTGGAAAACTCTCCTTTGGGGGGTGGCAGCCCAGCCGGCTGTGTTGAGTGTGCAGCATATTTCCAGCAGACCCTGGCATGAACCATGCTGTCAGCCTCTCCTCGCGGTGGGAAATAGCTGCTCTGGACCAGAACGATGCCCCTTGGTAGGGGACAGCAGCTGCAAACCTCTCCCTTTCCATCAGCCTGGGGAGAAGTTCTCCTCCCGGTCAACCTCCTGACTCAAGGACACCTTTCAAAGGTGGCTTTGCTTCCTCGACACCCGAGCGGCCACATAAGAGTACATGCACGTCCATCCGGCTCGCTTGTTTTTCATTAAGCGCCGCTAATTGGACGTGATGCCGTTCGGAGGCGGCACGGGCACGGCTTTGCTCTGCGTTACAGGGATGGATTAATTGCAGCCACCGAGGACGATGCGGGGCAACGCCGGGGAGGGAGGGAGAGGGTGGCATTGATAAATGACCCTCACCCACTAACCCGTTGCATGCTCGCACGGGGAGAGCTATTGATCAGCGATGACTATTCGGATCCCCCCTGCCCCATGTTATTCAGACTTTCTTAGACTGAAGAATACAAGCCAGTGGTTATTGATCCCTTGTCACCAATATGCTACTTGCTCATGTTGTTTTAATCAGTGTCGGGGGCATTTGGTGAAGGCTGCAGATGGGAGGAAGAGGAGGAGAACGGTGCACAGCTACCTGGCCCATAGGGCCAGCCCAGGATGGAGCTTACCCCCTCCCAGCACCCACTTTTGGGCTCCCCAGGGAGCCACAAACCACATCACACCGCTCCCCCCCGACCCCAACCAGGTGCAGCCAGGGCAACTGCAACCAGCAAGTAGAGAAGCATTAAAAAAAATCCCACTTTGCTGAGTTTTAAAACATTTTCCTGGATCGAAGAGACGCTGGTTGTCATGGCAGGAGATATTTATTGCTGTCTCAGGAAATGTTTCATTATTCTTTGGTAAGTGGTGGCTGTGAATTTCAGCCTGTCTGCCTGGCCATAAAGTGGACCATCGGGCAGATTATTTCCGGCAGCCGGACTCCGCCAAGGGATGAAGCATCACCTCCCAGGTCTGAGGACTATTGCGTCTGCGAAAGCCTGCCTGGGCTCTGCTTGCCCCCACTCTGCGGCGAGGAAGGAGACCCATAACCCACGTACCCCGTGGGGTGAGGGCAGGTAGCCAGGCAGGCTGCGGGGTTGCTCCCGATGCACTTGCAACAGAGGGAAAGCACCCCGAACACCTTCAGCACGCTCTTTAAATACTCACAATAAAAATAATAACTGAAGTGAATTCCATGCTCGGCCAAATGAAGCCATTTCACTCGCATTGGCCAGCAGGGCGAGGGAGGGGATTCTGCCCCTCTACTCTGCTCTGGTGAGACCCCACCTGGAGTACTGCATCCAGCTCTGGAGCCCCCAACATCAGAAGGACGTGGACCTGTTGGACAGGGTGCAGAGGAGGGCCACGAAGATGATCAGAGGGCTGGAGCACCTCTGCTGTGAGGACAGGCTGAGAGAGTTGGCGTTGTTCAGCCTGGAGAAGAGAAGGCTCCAAGGAGACCTTAGAGCCCCTTCCAGTATCTGAAAGGGGCCTACAGGAAATCTGGGGAGGGACTTTTTACAAGGGCATGTAGTGATAGGACGAGGGGTGATGGCTTCAAACTGGAAGAGGGGAGACTGAGATTAGAAATCAGGAGGAAATTTTTCACTCTGAGGGTGCTGAGCCACTGGCACCGGATGCCCAGGGAAGCTGTGGCTGCCCCATCCCTGGAGGTGTTCAAGGCCAGGTTGGATGGGGCTTTGTGCAACCTGGTCTAGTGGGAGGTGTCCTTGCCCATGACAAGGGGGATGGAACTAGATGATCCTTGAGGTCCCTTCCAACCTAAACCATTCTATGATTCCATGATTTTATGACTTCAGAGACGGCATTTGGGAGCACACCAGTCCTCCCAGAAGCCTCCGAAATGAGCTCAGCAGGTCTGGATGGAGGTGGAAAAGGCAGAAAGCTGAAGCCACTAGCTGGATGGGACCATCGGTTCTTGCTGGTGGCACAGGGCAGGTCCCAGCAAGCCACCAGCGACACTCCTTTTATTTGTCAAACCATGCAGCCAGCCTGCACACCAGGATGGGGAGAAACGACCATTTCATCACACACAGCATCACTTTTTTCTGTGAAAATATCTAATCGCTTTCCCAGTCTACGTAAGGTTTCAGCACCTATAATTTCCCATGGCAGCAAGTCCTACTTTTTAACTGGGTGCTGGGTAAAGGATTTGCCTTTGCCGCTCTTGGAACTTCTCTAGATGTTCCCTGCTCCTCATACTGAGTGTTTCTTGTACTGAGAAATCACTGCCAATTAATTAGTCAGCTCTACAATACACTTGATTTTGTATCTGGCCCTGCCTTTATCAATCCTTGCCTTCAGTGGATAATTTTCTGGGTTTCTTCCCATCTGCTTTTTGGGATGGGAAAACCAGACCCACTCACAAATTATTCAAGGTGGGATATGCCAGGCATTCATTAAGCAGCATAGTAACATTCCCCATTTCACTCTCTTACCTCCCTCTAATTCGTATCATTATATTTGTTTTTTGCACTACTATGGAGCATGAACTGTGATTTTGATAGATATTTCTAGCATAACTCTCAGATCTCCTTCCTGAGCAGTAATAGCCAGTTCAGAGCCCATCACTGGATGTGTAAAGTTAGACTGATTTTTCCCCTGTGCATTGTTTTTCATTTAGCAGCCTTGAATTTCATCTGCCGTTTTATTATCCGCTCACTAAGTATCATAAGGTCCTTTTCCCATTCTTGGAGGTTGGCTGTATTTTAATCTTTTTGGTATTAACGCGGCATTGCTCGCAAACATTCGTCTTTAATTTTTTTTTTTTCCCCAGACCCACTTAGACTCCACAAATTCAGGGACATGCAGAATGAAATGCATGTCGATGCTATATCATCAGTAAGTGCATAAGCATCTTCTCAAGGCAGCATCTTCCACAGAAGAGCAAGGTGCAGGTGGGAAACAGTCACGTCTACCTCCATGCCTACCGACTTCCCTGTCATCCAAAATCATGTTTGTTTGTTTGTTTTTTTATAAAACACTTCCAGTGGTAATGAATTTTTTAAACTGTGAGCTCTCAGCAGGAAAAGCCTGTCCCCCGCCAGCACATCTGGAATTAAGCATTCCAGGTATGCTCCAGCCAGTACCCAGCCTGTCCAACGAGGGCTCCTGGTCTGCACGCAACTCCTGGCTCTTGCTGTAGGTATGGACACAGAAAGGTCTTCCTTGCCGGTGACAGAGCATCCACCAGCAGGCCCCAGCAGGAATGGAACACAGTAGAGACTGCGTGGCAGTTGTGTATGCAGGGCAAATGGAAAACAACGCACCAAAGGCTCTGCCTTCGGTTACGGAGCTGCCAAGCTCTCCAGTTCCCTGGTTTTCAAAGACAGCCATTTTCTAAACTATTTCAGCCAATGGGCCATGGACACCTTGCAAAACTGCACATTAAAATGAGCCATGGACACTCCATTAGCCATTCCTCAAAGCCAGGTGGTAGAAAATAGTTTATTAACTGCTAAACAATGGTTTCCCTCTATAATGAACCTTTCTCCAGTACTGAAGAAAAGCCACGTCTTACTTTCCTTTTCTAATAAATGACTTCTTTAGAGTTTAATTAACTTCTCCCCGCTCTTCTTTTGTGGCAAAGTGTCACCCTGACCACGAGACAAACCCTGTTTCTTCCTTTATCTGGGAGAGCGCTGGCCTGTCAGATAAACTGCTCTGCCTAATTTGCTGGGGCTTTTCTCTTCCCACTGTGCATATTCCAGGGAGGGAAGCAGTAATAACAGAAAGTGATGTTCTTGGGCAGCTGGATACCTCCAGCCCTGGAACTGGGAAGGAGCACCTACTTAAATACAACACGGACCATGCTCCTGCAGCGCTGCTGGGGCTGGGAATGGGGAACCATTTCATAGTTCCACCAGGAGCTGGGTCAAGCCCTCTGTGTGCTCCTTCGTTTCCTTGGGCTTGAAAAAAAACAAACCCGGAGGAAACAATTTTTGCCCTTCCAGGAGTTCAGGATTTTGTGTTTTCAGCAGTGCGTGTCTCTCCCTGTGTGTGTGTGTGTGTATATATAGCTCAAAATCAATAAGAGCGAGATTAGGTCACTGTATTACCGAGAAATGTTCTCCTGATAGCTGTTTGGTTTTATATGCTGCTGCTCCTTTTCACTTGCTGTTGTGCTCCAGGACCAGCTACGTGTGCCGGCACAGGCTGGAGAAAGCAAGGGTTGTTCTCTTCTGCTCTTATAAAAAGGATGCAGAGGCTGAATTTGGGCCAAGTCAAGAGGGACCATCACAAGCTTCCGCTTTGGCTTTTCAGCTAAACTCACAGCCCCAGGAGCCATCACACAGCAGAAGATGGGAGCAGTAGTTCCTACCTTGGAGTTCTCGACTGGGAGGGTGGTAGGAGCCCATGAGTATCACCTGGAGAGATGGGTGGCCTTTCCATGCAATGCCTGGGCCCCTTTTTAGGAAGAGATGGTGTATTTGGTGTAGCTTTGAGGTTCTAGCAGTAGCCACGCCTCCAAGCCGAGCCCCTTTTACCCCGAGTGGGGCTTTAAGTAAAGATGTCCCAGGACCAGCCTTGTTCTACGATAGAGACACAATGGACTGGAGCTTCTGAATGGTGCTGGTTAATTAATTGTGCCGGGCTGACAGCAGCGAGGGGGTTTTGTGCGCTGAAGCTTTCAGACACCAATGCAGTAATGGTCTCCAGCGCACAGACAGTCCCGGGGGACTTGTCCTTCCTACCCAAAGAAAATTAATTAATGGTGGCAATAAATAAACCAATCCAGGCAAACGAGAGCATCTGAGCCGCTCCGGGGAGGCTGCCGCAGTCGCACAGTGGGAAGCAGCTGGCGTGGGAGCGGGACTCACGTTGGGGTGATGGACACCCCGTAGCCAAACACCTGCAAACGTGGGTGGCAGCAGAGCAGCGAGGCAGCCTGGGAAGCAGCTCTGGCCACACAGTAGGGTTGGGCAACAGCAGCACCAAGGTGGTACCACCTGCAAGCATCTCAGCACCTGCTCTTCCTCCTCCTCCCCACGCTGCTCATGTGGAAGGCAGCTAGCTGAGATACACACCTGTAATTTTGGGCGGATGAACCGCTCTACCGTGCTATTGGTTTGGGCTGAAGTTCTAGCTGGCAGCACCCACAGGTCAGAAGGAGCACCTACCTGCTGGAGTTACTGACGGCACAGCAGCCAGTCGGTGCCTGCTGCTACGGGTGGGAAAGGGAGTTTTTGGTCATCCAGCAATGTGCACCCTCTGCAATTTATACTTGGGGAAAGACAGCTGGTTAGATAAGTTTTCCTGTGAACACGATAGGAAAAAACAAAAAAAAAGTAGGGAAAGGAGTGCTTTTTCTAGTGCATGTCTGATGAAGGAATAAAGTTGTTTAACAAAGGGACGGGAGAGCCAAGACACTTGCTTTTTGAATACGCTGGGTGAAACCGGGCTGCAGTAGGAGCATGGGCCAGCACAGGGCATCCCAGGGAAAGGACAGCAGCCGTGGCGGGTCATTCATCCCCCCTCTTCTGCGCTCAGCACAAGCTCTGCCACCACGTTCGGGCTGAACTCGATGTGAAGGACTCTCTCTTCTGCAGACACGGTCCCATTTGGTCTGCCCCAGCCCTGCCTTACGCAGAAGCAGGTCCCTTTAATCCAACTGTTTTATCCCACCCTCTACACCCCCGGGGCCATAAATAAAAATACCATGCACGGTCGATACCGATGAAGTTAATCCCTGGCAGGCAAGCCCCTGCAAGCTTATGGGATTGATAAACAGGACCTCACACACGCCTGTGCTCATCCCATCCCTGCTCTCCCTCTCCGCCGGGGCTGCGGGGGTCCTGCCCAGGCACGAGGTGCAGGGTTAGCGGCCGGTATCTCCTCAGATCCCCACCCCGAGGTCTAATCACCGGCCTCTCGTATCTCAAGCAGTTCTTAGGCACTCCTAATTGGCACTTGACAAAGTGCCTGCCACATGTTGGTCAATACCAATTAGCATACTTATTAAATGCATGTATTTGTTGGCGGCAGTTATCTAATTACCTCACAAGTGCATCAGGGAGAGGCCCTGCAAAGGGTGCCGCGGCCAAGAAGAAGCTTCTTCAGGTGGTTTGTGTGCAAACCCTGCGAGGCACCAAACCCTGCGAGGCACCAAACCCTGCCGAGCAGCAGGCTGCAACGGGAGGCAGGAAAAGGGGCAGCACCAAACCCCCATGTTATGGCTCATGCTGGGCTTGGGACCTCCATCTTCAAGGGGCTGAGCATCCAACAAACCTCCCTGTGCTCTCCAGGAAGAGTTAATGGGGGCAGACACCATCTGCGCAGCCCCATTTCTACCCATCCTCAAGGGACGTCCCCAAAAGGGGATGCCGCCTTGCCTTGGTTTCCCCCCGCCCTGCGCACCTCCCCAGCCTTGCTCTGGGTCTGCAGGTGAGCACTGTCACCTCCTCTGGGTCACATCACTCCTCTCCCTGTGCAGGTGAACTCGCCAAGCACGCAGCCCGAGCAGCTCCCACCACTTCCAGGGTAACGCGACTCAATCAGACATTCAGGGTTTTCCTTCTGCAGAATTAATTACCTGGGAGCCAGGGAACAGGAGTAACAAGAGAGGCTGAGACACCTGAAATTACATTTACCAGGCTACACGAGGCTGCTGCTTTTTATTTTTTCCCCTCTTTTTTGCATATTGTAGCACAGGCTGAGCCTAGCCGGTGGGTACCGCTGTTATCAGACAGCAGGCAGAGTGGAGAGTTGATAGGACGTTCATGCCCGGGAACCAAAACAGACCCTGCGCACTGTTTTAATTTAATGCTCATAAAAGTCTCCAATTCTGACCTTTTTTTTTTTTCCCTCCTCTCATTGAAACTGGTATAGCAGAGCGTGGCTGGGGGAAGTTCCTCTCCCTTGTACCTCAGGGCTGGCATGGGAGGACTTTTCCCTCTGCAAGGGAGAAGGGGAATCTTCTGAATGATGGGGAAGATGCCATTTTTTGCATTTTCATGTGGGAAAATGGATGAGGACGGAGGGTGCCAAGTGCTACAACAGACCCAACCCAGAGCAGAGTAAAGGGCTGGGGGAAGAGGGAGGAAAAGCCAAGGTCCTGTTGCAAGCAAGCAACCAGCTCTACTCACCATTTTGCCTTTCCTGACCATCCTTGACATTTCCCTCCCCTCCGCCTCCACTTTCCTTAAGCTTCTCCATCCCCTGAAGAGCTGAGAAGCAGCATCATTCCCTCCAGCACACTTCTTGCTCTAGAGGCCTGTGTCATTCTGCTGTAGCTTGAGCTGGTCCAGGACAGACGGAGCACGTCTAAGTCTTCCTTACCGTTGAGCCTACTACATATCAAATGCAAGCAGCGCACCAAGTAACTAATCTTTCATGCGTGCCTATTAAGCAAAAAATTAAAAGAAAATTACACGGGAAAGTCAGCAGCAAGTAGGAGGGGACGGGTTGTAATTATATGGCTATTAATTGGCGTAAAGTTCCAGTTTAATGCTCTCTGGCCCATGTCGATATTTCCTAGGGAAATTTTCTCTCTATTAGTTTTGGATGAGAACTGGGATTCTCTCTGGAAGCTCTGAATCTGCACAGAGAGGTGACTTTCAGCTTCAGTCCCCCAGCAGGTTTTTGTTTTCAGGCATTGACGGACAAAAAGAAGGGGCTACTTTTATCATGGCTTTGTCTGACCAAGGTGGAGGGTAGGGAGAGTCAAATTTTGCCATTAGAGGAGGATAAGCAAGTAACAGAANGAACCAGGGAGCCCAGAACTGGACACAGTTCTCCAGGTGTGGCCTCACCAGGGCAGAGTAGAGGGGGAGGATGACCTCCCTCGACCTGCTTGTCACACTCCTCTTGATGCAGCCCAGGATGCCATTGGCCCTCTTGGCCCACGTGGAAGTATTTGCTCCAAGTATAAAATTCAGGAATAGAAAACTCAAGAGACTATTCCCAAATATCCCCTACAGCTTCTGCCAGCACTGGGAATTCCCAAGCCTGCCGGCTACTGGAAGGTGGGAACCTCCTGCCCAAACGGCTCTTCATCTAAAACTGACAATTAAACAGAATCAAAACATTTTGAGCACTGAATGTCCATCAAACCCCACGGAGGATTTAAAGGAATGTTGTGCAGTTTCCTGCCAAGTCACCTGGCAAGGGACCAGGCAACCCAGATGCCAGGTCCATGATGCTCCTGCCATGCAGGATACGGCTCTGCCATAGAAGAGGGGGAAGCAGCAGGTGCTTGCTCTTAAACCAAGGTCCAGGTGTATTCACAGGTCTACACCACAAGGTAGGAAGCATGGTCTTTCCTTCTAAGGAGTCCCACAGGCAGCTGGAAGACACCGAAGCAACAGGCCAATCTGCGGTACTATTACAAAGGGGGGAGGGAGGGAAGGAGAAAATAAAAGTGCTTAGATTTTTCTTTGCTAAAACAAGATATTTCCATGGATAAATCAAAGTGCTCTCAATTTTGCATCAGATGAGAATGATCATTTCCTCTGGGAGTCAGAGGTTTCCTTCCAGGGGGAAAGCCAGATCTGCCCTGCTCCAACTGACATGACCGCTCTCCGAGCAGCTCTTGCCAGGAGCCCAGCAGGAACTGCTTTTGCTAAGAGACCTAAAGATTTATCTTTAAGCTACAGGCCTATCTCCTTTCTTTCCCAAGCAGGAGAAAAGCACTCACTACAGTGAGTGCACTAAAGACCAGGTTGGATGGGGCTGTGAGCAACCAGGTCTAGTGGGAGGTGTCCCTGCCCATGGCAGGGTGGGGTGGAACTAGATGATCTTCAAGGTCCCTTCCAAATCTAACCATTCTATGATTCTATTCTAAAGTGAGTTCAGAGGGAAGGAAGAAAGGAAAAAAAAAAAAAAAGAAAAAGAGAAAAAAAGGGGGATTTTCTTCAGTCCACAGCTTGGAAGCTCAGGGCAAGGAATTCTCCCTTCATGCCATGGCCAACATTAACATGGAACTACAAAAGCCTTCTGAAAAGAAAGGCTTGCACTATCACCAGTTTTCAAGCATTTCAAAGCCATAGGATTTAAAAAAAAATAAAAAAAAAAATTAGTTCTCTCTCTCAGTCTGTCCCTCTCATTTCTTAACCCTTTAGAGCAAACTTCTCTGTGCTAGAACAAGGACTAGGAAGCTTCACAGTCACCTGGCTCCAGCAGCTGGAGGCATGAGAAAATGAGGATATTATGAAACTTTAGAGAAAAATCCCCAGCTACAGAGGCTCAGCATGCTGCTCTGGAAAAGCCTTTTCTTTGCCGTGCACACCTAACCCAGAGGAGACATTCCCATAGCAAAAGAACTTCAACGTGTGGTCACTGAACCCACTTAACCAAGCAAAGAAATGGCTTTTAAAATTTTTTTTTAATCCACACCTAGGTTTACTAGTTGCTTCTTCTGTATGGTTTTGTTCCTCAGCAAGTGTCTGCAGCCTCAGGAGAAGAGCGCTTCATGCCGAGGATGGGGTCAGCACCGGGAGCCGAGACCAGTCCCACCATCCGAGGTGGTGCTTCCAACAGCTTCCAGCAGCTCCAGCCTGCTGCCAACAGCTGTATTCACCCCGGATGGGGATTTGCTGGCAGACTCGGAGCCTTCCAGCTCTGGAAACACCTGGTATCCTCCGTCTCCAAAGGTGTGCAGGCATCTGCTGCTGAACAGACGGCAGGAGTGGAGGAAGATGCGATGGGAGGGCGAGCGGGGGAATACAGCAAGAGTACAGCCTTTGAGTGGAAAAAGGCCACAGGGCTCCCTGCGCAGAGGGAAAAAAAGCCTCCCCCAGTAGCCGGGGCTGACTCACAGCCCCCTTCGCCCCCGTCAGAAGTGACACGGTAGTGCTGCCACCGCTTTAATCAACTGGGCAGCTGCTGAACTGGAAGGGAGTCCATGTAAAATCAATGTGCCGTTAGAGAAACCACCGAGGGCTGCCAGTCAATACGCTGAAAAGACACTGCTGCCTGCGACAACCCAAACCAGCAACCTGCTGTTATTGACAGAAGAAGTGGCAGGCTTTAAAAAACAGCATCTTGTTCTTCCTTCCTCCCCCTCCTGAGTAAATTAACCCCAAATCTCTTTGTTTACCCTCGCCCCTAATAAGCTCTTGTGGCTCACAGAAATGGTATTCCAGGCTCTTTCCTGAGCAGGCAAGAGCCTTTGTTCCCTTTCATCCTGGGAAAAGGAAGGGTTTAGATAATCTCAGAATGCCAGAAAGCAATTTATTTTGACCTAGACTGTTTCTGCAATGTCATCTCTTGGCTTCAGCACGGGGGAAGCTTCGTTAGCCGGCGTTTACGCAACACGGCCGTGCTCGGATGGGGCTGCGTGTCCCAGGCACTGAGCGGGAGCGGCGATGAGCAGCCAGTCCCTGCGGCACTGGGAGCAGCCCAAAGCGGCTTGACCCCGGATAAGGGACAAGGCTATGGCACACAGCTGCTTGGCACCCAAGCAACACCCTCCAAAGGTGTCAGCTGCGAGAGAGGTGGACACATCAGCCGGGAGCGTGGGGTTGCTCGGGGCATTGCACACCCCAAGTCCCTGATAGCAGACTTTGAAGAGACTCAGGAGTGGACCCTGTCCTGTCCCCCTTTATCCCAAGGCATCACCATCTCTACCCCAACCATCCAGAAGGAGCATTTGGTCCTTCCCATCTCCCCAGGAGGAGGAGATTTATAGCGATGGATTCTCACTGCTCTTCCTTCCTCTTCCTAAGCCACTGGGTGAGCTCAGCTCTTTGCCTGCAAGATGTTTTTGGCAGCCTCAAGCCTGGAAACTTTCTTTAGAAAGGAAAAGCAAAAGCAGAGAACATCACATAGCCATGCAGCTAATAGCAGGAAACAACACCAGATGCTGCAAGACTCTCTCAAGAACAGCAAGAGCTGGCAGTATAGTGCTCAGCAGACAAGAGCGTGTGTCCCTTCCAGCTCCATCATCTGCTAGAATCATAGAATCATTTAGGTTGGAAAAGACCTTTCAGATCATCCAGTCCAACCATTGACCCTACTCTACCAGGTCTGCCACTAAACCATGTCTCTCAGCACCACATCTACACGACTTTTAAACACCTCTAGGGATGGTGACTCAACCACCTCCCTGGGCAGCCTGGTCCAATGTTTGATAATTCTTTCAGTGAAAAATTTTTTCCTAATGTCCAGCCTAAACCTCCCCTGGTGCAACTTGAACCTGTTTCCTCTTGTCCTATGGCTAGTTACTTGGGAGAAGAGACCAGCTCCCATCTCACTACAACCTCCTTGCAGGTAGTTGTAGAGAGCAATAAGGTCTCCCCTCAACCTTCTCTTCTCCAGACTAAACAATCCTAATTCCCTCAGCCGCTCCTCATAAGACATGTTCTCCNCCTCGTCCAGATCATCAATAAAGATATTAAACAAGGACGGCCCCAAGACTGAGCCCTGAGGAACACCACTTGAGACCTGTCGCCAGCTGGATTTAACGCCATTCACCACAACTCTCTGGGCTTGGCCGTCCAGTCAGTTTTTAATCCAGCGAAGAGTACACCTGTCTAAGCCACGGGCTGCCAGCTTCTCTAGCAGAATGCTGTGGGAGACTGTGTCGAAGGCCTTACTAAAGTCCAAGTAGACAACATCCACAGCCTTCATCCACCAGGCAGGTGGATCCTACCAAGACGGCACGGACCGTGGTGCAAACACACCGAGCTATCCGTGAACAGCGATGCTGCAAACCAGGCCAGCAGCACGGCCCCACCGATGGCTCAGTGGTGCGAGTCCCCCCTTTGCCAGATACACACCTCCCGCCCCCGCCAAGAACTCCCCCATTGTAGAGCGCAGACTTTTAGCTCTGCCCCATCCAGGCTGCTCAGGGATTGCAATAACTCATCTCTCTGTCAACGGGGAATATTTTTAAACCTCTTCCTCCCTGCAGGCAGGCAGAAGTCTCCTCTGCTCTTTCCAGGCAGATTCCTTTTTTTTTTTTTTTAATTAATTATTGTTGTTATTTTCCTCTAGATGAGGAGCTTAAAATCCCAAATCCTCCTGCTTTCTTTTGGGGTGAGGGAATGACAGCTGTCTCCCAGGAATTGCTTGTTGCGGGGAGTCAAAAAGAAGAGCTGAAAGTTTGTTCATCCAAACTTTTGATGCAGAGCATAAAACAAGGCTTGTCTTCCCTTTCCCTCGCCCCCCACCCCCCCAAAGTTACATAAAAATAAAACCAGGCTCTTTCATTCTCTTGGCAGCCAGCACCGTGTCCCGCAGAGCAACCTTGTGTCCCGAGACTCTTCCACCGGGCTGGGAAAAGAGAGGAGGAGCGCAGATCGTTCCCTGGCTGGCTCCCACTGAGCCTTATTTCACTCTGTGTACTTCCCAGCAGGACATTGATGTGGACAGGCATCTGGAAAGGCTGCAAGAGTTTCATCAATGCTTTGTTTTGTTCTATACTTTCCACGCTTGGGGTATTATTAACATGCCGGTTTGGTTGTGCAACAGCACAGCGAGCGGCGTTGGGCTGCTTTGAAGAGGGAGGAGATGGGCCACCGTGGGCCAGTCGCTGCCACTAAAGACCCGCCGAAATCCCTGCGGTTCCTGCGATCGCTGAAGGCCCATGCTGGATATATTACAGTAAGTCAGCAGAAAGCAAATAAACAGGCAGACAGGATAAACAGGCTCTACAGCCTGGTGTTCCCTGAGAAAAATACGATTTTCCCCTCACCCCCTGCCCCTAATGCCCCTCACTTTGTCAGCAAGTCCGTGTGCACAAGGGCATCTTTTGTCTCCCAGGCTTGCAGACCCAATCCACTGATCAACAAAGTGCTTGCTGAGCCTCAAGCCCCGCAGAGAGCCGACTTTCCTCCGGGTGAAAAGCCTAAAAGCCTTAGTCACAGAGATCGGCCACACTGCCACGCCGCCTGCCAGGCAGTTTTAATCCCTCGCTGTAACCCAGCTGCTAAAGCCCGGCCACCATCAGACCCCTACAACCTGCCCCGCAGGGAGCCCGCGTGGCCCGTGTCCCACGTCCCCAGGTGACCAAGCTCACACGCCACACAACAAGATGCAAGCCCTCTGCCCACACTTCGCTCAGCGCAAGGGAGATCCAGCCACCTACTCTTCATGTGCCAGAGAGATGTCCCGGGATAAAAAGCACAAGGGTAGAGGAGGTCTTACTCAGGGGTGGTGGCTTCTTTCCCCTTTAGAGACCCGTCTGTGGAGTAATTAAAGCTCCTGTTTCTAAGCCGCTTGGTATTTTAATTGATTTTCTGCACTGGCTGCCCACAGTCTAGTCATTCAAATCCGACATTTATCTTGCAAGCCTCAAACGAGCGGTGAGGGAAAGCAACCTGCCCTGCACTTTTCCCCGAGTCCATCACGGTCGGGACTGCTTTGCACTGGGGATGTTGTTCTTCAGGTCACCTGGATGCCAAACCGATGCCCTGATCTCCACTGTGTAGCATCTCGGGGTGAGAAGAGCTTCCCACCATGATCTTGTACCTGTTTTTTTTCTCCTGGGAACTTTCTCTGGGCTTTCCAGTTTTCACAGGAGAAGAGGAGATTATCAGTTCTGCACGGTCAAATTCCTGTCAAGAGCAAACTGGGAGCATGGAAACAGGGACTGATGTTTTCAAATTAATTTCTGTTTTCCCCCTCCTGGTTTCAGATGCTGTCAGCACCTGAAGAGGCAAATTCTGCAATGCAAACATCACCACAGCAAAAGGCATTTCTCCAGTGAAGTGAGCTGAAGAGCTCGTTCTGTGCGAGACGTTGTTTTGAAATGGATCCTCTCTCAGTAGGCGGCTCCTCACACTGAAGTTTTATTAAAGGAGTAAAGGTCCTTCTTGTTCATACTCTTCCAAGATCAGATTTTCTTTCCAGTGACTTATTTTCATACTTCCTCCATCTCTCCCTTCCCTCTTCTTTATTCCTTGGGGACCCGTCAGCCGTTAGGATGCATGTCAACACTGGTCACCGTGGCCGGTTGTTTTTGAAACAACAACATTCCTGGTTCGTTTAATTTAGCCTTTGAAACTCGCACTGCTACCGGCAGGAGGCTTGATCAAAATGATGAACGACTACGAGCTGCCTCCCTCGCCTGCTGTGCGCAGAGAGCCGCGGCAGCACGAGCACGTCTCAATCCTGCAAACCCCTCCACGGATGCTGCAAGAAGCACGGGACCCCAGGCAGGACCACCAGCATGGTCCATGTCCACTTACACGTCCCAGCAGGTTACCTGCCAAACACCCTGTCTTCAGAATAAACCAAACTGAAATCCTAGTTGAGCGTCATGGTTATCGGCAGGAGGGGAGGGAGGCTGGGAATATAGCTTGCACTGAAATTCAGGAGGGCTGGAGAAGCTTTTTAATAAAATCCAAAGTCCATCCTAAATTATTATTGGCAAAGTAAAAATCTGGGACCTACTGGGTAGGTTTGGGTTTTTGTCTTCTTTTAGCAGGACCCCAGAGCTGATGACAAATGTGTATAACAAGCCAAGCTTTAGAGTGGAAAATCAAGCTCTTACAATGTAAAAATTACTGACAGTGGGATAAGATTCCTAAATCCGCAGAGCGACTGCAGGTCACTTCTACAAATCCAGAGATAAATGCTTTCCCCAGCAAGTGAAGAAAACAACACATTGCCCTTCCAAATTGTTTTTCTGGCCTTGAACTTGCTAATGCTTGTAGCCCGTATCTGGGAGAAGCCTGCACCCATAGCCTCTAGCCAAGTCCTCCAAGAGGCACGGGGAAAACCCAGCTCCCAAGGTCCCAGGTTGAAAGTCACTTAGAGTTGGGAGCTTCCTTGCTTGAGATGTGCTGGAGAAATGCATTCCTCTATGCTATAGACAGACTGAGCCTCCAGCCTCCTCTAGGAATTTGAAAATAAACCATGCATATAATAGGTGCACGTTTAGCATGAAAGGAAGATGCTTCACAGAGGACAAATATTAAATCATAAAATATATCAGGAGACATTTCCTGGGAAAACTGAATTTAACCTGGCTCTCAGCTGAGCAGGAAGCTCCCAGGAGCTGTCGCTATGTCTGATGGAGGAACAAAACCTACGGGGAGGCTTTACCTGAGAAATCTGCCTGGACTTCCTAGAGATGCTAGGAAAAAGGGTCAGTGGAGGACCCGCCTCCGCTGTCAGCTTGCAGTCATAGCTCTCTGTGTGACCCTCTAAAACCATTGGCTTTGCAGAAGAAAAAACAGGGTATGGTCAAGCAAGGTCAACTTTGTGAGCCAAAGCGTCACAGGGATTTACACACCTCAGTGGTGGTACTGTCACCATGTGTGCACACCATAGGAACATCCGTACGGCTGCTTGGTGTCATACCCAAGGTCCATCCAACCTATCTCCTCCCTAGGCTGTGCTCATCAGCAGAAATCTTGGGAAAGAGAACAAAAATACAGCAAGGAAATAGCATTATTCCCCTAAACCTACTCTCCCAGCAGTCTGCCATTTCCATACTCTGAGCCAGGGCCTATGTTTCAATTTCTGTGTTTGATATCCCATGATGGACCTTTTCTTTGAATTTGTCTCATCACTGTTGGAGCCCACTAACAATTTGGATTTCCAGAAGATCCTGCACAAAGCCGTTTGACAATTCCACCCTGCTATCTGCATGGCAGTACTTGCTTTAGTTTCTAAAATAAATGAGAGGTAAACCCAGGTGAGGAGCAGTAATGCTGGTACATCCACATGGAAAGTCCTTCCTGGGCAAGAAGGAGGCCTTCAGTAAGCTGATTTCACTCAGTCACATGAGCAACTTGGTCTAGTGGGAGGTGTCCTTGCCCATGGCAGGGGGGTTGGAACTAGATGATCTTTAGGGTCCCTTCCAACTCTAACCATTCTATGATTCTAAGCAGGCTCACCAGTTCCTATCTGGATGTACCCGACAGTGGCGTCACACGCTGCTTAGCGCCTTAGGTGAGCAACAGCAAGTTTAAAAGTGTTGATGGACTAAATGTGTAATCACACTAGGAGAGTTTCGGGGTCATCGTTGCCCAGAAGCTTGCTCTTTTTGTCCCATTATCCTTTTCTACCTCCCCATCTTTTCTAGAATAGGAGCCCAGCTCTTCCACTAACACAAAGTCTTGGGAAGAAAGCACCAAAAAAATTGAAAGTTTGTTCTTCCAGGGAATGCGGGACTCCAGCAAACAATTTTTTTTTTTTTTAATATTTTTTTTTCTCCTTTTCAAAAAGGATGAGACCATCTCAGGACCTCCTATGCCTTTATCTCTCTGCCTGCTCATACGGAGTCTCAACAACTGGAAGAAGCCGAGATACTTATTTGGCTTCTAAAGCACCACACTCTTGCTTATCTCCTTTCTACTTCTGTTCTTTACACTTCCAGGCAACCTGGTAAGGAGAGCTGCATTTCCCTGCTGTAACAACGAGAACAAAAGTTTGAGGCTCTTAAGCCACTTATCTGGAGCAAACTGCTACAACACTGCTGTTTTGACTGATCCTGGGCATTTTTCAGGGAGGCAGACCTGAGCCTTTGCAGCCCGGGTGTCTGTTGTTAGAGAATCATAACTTGGTCTGCCTCAACTTTGGTGGCCCGCAGGGTCTCCTCTGAAAGCCTGCAAAGAAATTTAACCCTTGCCGTTCACCACGTTGGAAAACAGTGCTGCTAAAACAGAAGCGTTCATCCTGAACGGACTGACCCCTCTCTGCGCCTCCTGTAGCACGGTTAACCGGTTCAACCAAAAGGATTGTCCCTAGCTGTGCGGAACACAAAACTCATCCCCCAACACCGTTATTGCAGGCAGCCTGCCTTCCTTCATGCTCTGCCCTCACATCAGCTGGCAAACACGGTCCCCAAGTACCTACCTGAGATGCTTTAAATGAACCACGACTGCTTGCTTTCTGAGCTGACTCAGGAAAGACATTGCTGCACCAGTTATGCTCCAGAAAGACTTTTTTTTTTTTTTTTTTTCTTCTTTTTTAACAGCCATAAAGGATAGGAGCTGTTTTTTTCTTTCTACGAGAGGTGAGATGCTATAGAATAAGCCATGCGGCTCACATAAATACATCAAGTAAAGTGGCTCCCACCCAATGGGCTGGGTGTTTGTCACCTCAGGTGTAGGGCTTTTAGCTGAACGCGTCCCCAGGTGATTAAAAGGTCACTAGAGGCAGCTGGAGTCTTTCTTCACTTACTATAAAGGCCGATATAAAAATACATTAGTAATAAATTCCTGACAGGCGCTCCTCTGTGTGGAGATGCAGATAGCAGCCGCTGTGAGTTACGGCCCCACAATTCCTTCGAGGGGTCCCAGGGACATCCCGAGTCATTACCTAAGGCCTGAGAAGCCCTTCATCAGCTCGGTGCAAGCGCAGCCCGACCTCCCGGCAAGCTGGCTTTACCAGAGACAGGATCTAGCTACCAGACACGGGGAAGCGGGAGGGGAAGGGGATTTCCTCCCTCTCCCCAGCCTTCCTTGCTCTTCTGATATATTCCCTCCAACTTCTCTTCCAATAAAATAACCTGACAGGGAAGACACTGGCATTTATTTCCCCTCTCGGGCAAACGGTGACCCGGCAAAGCATCCTGGATCACGCGAGGTTGGTCATACGGACCAAACCAGTGCAAACCAGTGGAAAAACCACTGTTGGGTTCAGTGGAGATTCATGCTGGAATAAGCAGCCAGCTGTGAGAGCGAATGAGAGAGAGAGAAGCCGGGTCTCTCCTGGCTCGCAGTGGGATGGAAACCCAAGATGCTCGAGGGACAGCTTGGCAGGGAGCTGGATTTAGAAAGGGGACAGAGGGAAATTTCACACCGACGGTGCTCGCCAGGGCTTTGCAAATGCTACGCTGGCCTTTTCAGCCTGCAAAGGGAAAGCGGCTTTCGCACCTAGGAGGCTTGTTTCAAAAGCTGTCTAATGGCACTTCCACAATTAGGAGGCTGGTCTGAAAGGGAGCGACTTCTCCGTCTCCTCCAGCAGAGATTTCTTCCTCGCACCGCGCTTCGGTCAGTGAAGAAGAGGGTTATTTTCCAACACCAGCGAGCATCAAAGATGAAGTGTAAAAATAAAATGAGCCGAAGAAGCCCCATGCTTCCCCCCACACCCCTTCTTTTAATAAAGCTACTGAATATCACGTTCTCAGCGTAGATTAACCTAAGCTTTGCTCCCAATTATTATTTCACTCTCCTAAGTACAGAAGCAGGAAGGGGCTTGAGAAATGAACCCAGCTCTGCCATTAAGCTGCACTTCCACTTCTGCAAGTTTGTCTGAAGCCTTATTTCTCAGAGAAACCCTCCTTCGCACAAATCACCGGCTGTGTATCCCCAGGGCTTTTAACAGCACTCATGACTCCAGGCCAGGGATTTTTCAACCTTTTGATTTGTGGAGCTTTACAGATTTTCCAGTGGGGCCGTGAACCCCACGGGGTGAATTCAGACCTGTTGGCAATGGGCTTGCTTTGCTCGGTCCCCCTCCCCAGACCCCTAGAAACAGCCCACAGCTCCCACCGGGGCACGCAAGCCATGCATGGGAAAAAAAAAAAA
>VYXH01012819.1:62865-74866 GCA_013397275.1 Burhinus bistriatus | reverse complement strand
AGCAAGGCCCCATCCTGCTCCCGAGGCTCCTACGGTAAAAGAAACTGCTATAAAAATGCAACAGAGCTCTTTTCCAGCAGAAAATGCAGCTGCTTTGAATTCCCGGCAATTAAAAGTTTGACCGGAGGGAGGGGGGAAGGGAACCATTTGCATTTCTCTCACGCTCGCTTTGTTTACTTTTATAAGTTCTTTTTAACATTTTTAGGATGCTGCATTGTTATCTAAACAAGCTGCCTCTCTGAATTCTCACTTCTTATTTTACGGGAAATTTTCAGCTTTCTGCTCCTAAGTTAAAAAAAAAAAAAAAAAAAAAAAAAAAAAAAAAAAAAAAAAAAATTAAAAATCAACTTACAACCTGGAAACGGTCTGAATATTTGACGCAACACAAATTCCAGTGCCCGATCCAGCTGCGTGTATCAAACTGGATGAAGCCCTCAAAAGTGGACATTTTCCCAGCGCTGCTTTCATGTGGCAGCTCCTCCACCGCTTGAATTATCTCTTTGTGACATTTCCAGCGCTTAAAGAGCAGCGGGGGGATTTGGTATGTTGCTTTTGTGAATGGTATTTAAAGCTTCTTTTCATAACCCTGACCCGGTTTACCCTTTAACGTAACAAATCAATCTTCCCTTAAATTGTTGAGCTTCTAGTCAAACACGGGGAGTCTTATTGATGTAAATATTATGTTTGCTCACTTTATAAGCCGGCACGCTCCGCGGCTGCCTTTGCCTTTCTATAGGATTGCTGGAGGATCATCACACAAAGGGGGAGAGGGATGAAAATGTCCACCTCCCGCTCCCGACGGGATGCTTTCCTGGGGCGGTGGGCGGCAGGACCTCCGTAGGGTGGCATCGCAAGGCTTAGCGCTGAGCAGAGGTGGGAAAGGGCTCACACAAAATACACTCGTTTCAGCTGATCTCCGCCAAAGGCAGCGCCTGCAAGTAGTCTACAACATCTCCTGTGTCACCCGCTTCTGTTGCATCCTATTTTGCAGAGGCTGCTCAGAGCCTCTGGCTCCCCAGGTGACATTAAGGAGAGCTCTGCTACTGAAAACAGCTTTCCCCCCCGCCTCCACAGGGCCAGACTCTCCGGTTCAGGCATGACTATGCAAATAAAAACTTTCTCCCCCACTTTCCTCGCTCCAGTTTACGGGCCAGCCACCAAACTTGAGCTCGAGCACAGAGGCATTCATTCCTATTATCCAAGAACATCTAATAATATTTAATCCTGCTAAGCTCCTGAACACGCCAATACCTTCTAGCAATGAGAGCTGTGGCTTAATTAACAGAGGTTAATTAATAAGCCAGGGAGTGGGAGGAGGAGGGAGGGGCAGCTTTGCAAGAGAACCTGGTTACCTCTCCCACACTTCAGCGAGCGCCCGATGTGCTGCTGCGACTCTATTTTCGGGCTGGTTTCTAAACAAATCTTGCTCTGCCCCTGGCTCTCAGCCCGTTTCCTCGCAGAGCCCAAAATAAAGGACGGGGGTGTGGATGCTCGGCCGCCGAAAACCCGATCCCAGGCATGTGCTCCCTGCTGTCCCCTGGGAGTCCATGGGACGTTCAAATAGGAAGCGAGCTAAAGAGGGGAAAGCAGCAGGGCTTTCTGCAGCAGCCAAAACCAGCACTATTATGGATGTTTTACGAGCTTTATTCTTACCATTTTCTGTCTGGAGAAACACAGCTGACGGGCCAGCTCGGCACGCTGCCCTGTGCTACCCCCCCGCCTCTCTGAGACAAAGCTTCTCCCTTTCCTGCCGGCCAGGCTGGAGAAAGCCACGTTCCAGCCCCAGCAGCGCTGTTATCCCCTGGGATGCCTGAGCCCATCCCTGGGACACCCCCTATCACCTGGGGTCACCCATCACCTGGGCTGGATCAACAGTCGCTGCGCGCAGGGAGTTAATTCTGCTCGGCGGACAAACAGAGCCGATTGTCCCGATTCTGTTTGCTTTAATGAGATAATGAAAAGCTGGGATTGTGCCAGGGAACAAAGAAAAAAACTGCCACATTGCCGCCCTGCCAAAGCACTCATCTCTCTGACTTTCCAGAGGGTGTCCTTTTAGCCCTGGCAGTGCCCTCCCCTGGGACCGAATCCTGCGGTCCTGGTGGAGGCAGGCACCTTCCGAACATGCTATCACGAAGCCCAGGTCTGCAACAGCCCTGTGACCGGTGTCTTGCCAGGGAACCAACAGCTGGCTGGCACGGTCTCAGGTTCGAACACCAACTTAGCATCGCCAGCCCAAGCAGAAACTATGTTCAAAGCTCAGAATATCTCATTGCATCACTCAGATAGGTATTTCCTAGCGAAAGAAGAGCAAGGAAGCCTGAAGAGCAAGGTAGACCTAGAAGAGGACAACACTGAAACCATCACCTGGAAGCTTGCAGCATTACTCCCAAACACGAGTCCCTGCCTGAAAGCCTTTACCATCTCAGCTAAGACAAGAAGGGGACAAAAGGAAATAATATGGATCAGAGAAAATGGGAGGAGAAGTGGGTGGTAGGAGAAGTGCTGCAAAGGGGACAGGGAACGGGCTATGGAAGGCGTGGGATGCTGGGGCTGTCGGCGAGCAGTAAGAACAGTTTGGTCTCCACNCACTTTCCCCCCCCCCCAAAATAGTTGTTGGGTTTTTTTGGCAAAGAGCAGCTAAGGAATACTGCAGTGTTTGTCATCATTAGGTTAGAGAGACTGCCAAGATGTAATAGCATTAAAGCTGAAGGCATTGTGGGTAATAGCATGCAAATTGCTACAAAGGCATTGGAAAGTAAGGCCGTTGTCTGAGCAATGTGAAAAGGACACTGCCAAGTACTCGCTTTCAATGTAATTTCTGTACTCTGCTTTTTGTGATACGGTTGCAGAAGTTAGCAGATAAAGCGCATTGGCCTACCGATCCACCATGGGCTCTTGTCTCATACAGGTTCTTGCATTCTTTGGTAGGTACCCACATCAACAGTGACTTCAGCAAAGCCCTGGGAACAGTCTGAGAGCAAGCAGGAGCTGCTCTGCCATCACTTACTCCTCCAAGTTCATAGAATCACAGAATGGTTTGGGTTGGAAGGGACCTTAAAGATCATCTAGTTCCAACTCCCCTACCACGGGCAGGGACACCTCCCACTACACCTGGTTGCTCAAAGCCTCATCCAACCTGGCCTTGAACACCTCCAGGGATGGGGCAGCCACAGTTTCTCTGGGCAACCTCTGCCAGTGACTCACCACCCTCACAGTAAAGAATTTCTTCCTGAGATCTAATCTAAATCTCCCCTCTTTCAGTTTAAAACCGTCACCCCTTGTCCTATCACTACACTCCCTGATAAAAAGTCCCTCCCCATCTTTCCTGTAGGCCACCTTCAGATACTGGAAGGCTGCTATAAGGTGTCCCCAGAGCCTTCTCTTCTCCAGGCTGAACAACCCCAACTCCCTCAGCCTGCCCTCGTAGCAGAGGTGCTCCAGCCCTCTGATCATCTTCGTGGCCTCCTCTGGACCAGCTCGAACAGGTCCATGTCCTTTTTATGTTGGGGGCTCCAGAGCTGGTACTGCAGTACTCCAGGTGGGGTCTCACCAGAGCAGAGGGGCAGAATGCCCTCCCTCAACCTGCTGGCCACGCTTCTTGTGATACACCTGCTGGTTTCTCTCTGGACCCCTGCAATGCTGCAGAGCACTTAGGAGGATCACCAAAGCATGATATGGCTGGTATGAAAGGTAAGCCATGGGCAGCAGAGTCTTGCTTCATTGGGAGCGATCCCAGCAAATCTGCAGGGCAGTAAGAAAAAGCCAGGTGAAGCTGAGGGCACATCACTCATCCGCAGCCAAAATGGCACGCCTGACATCAGGCTCGGCTATCAGACCTCAGAAACTGTTTGAACCTCAGTCTCCCACTTTCTTAACATCATCACCTATTTATCTGACTGCTAAGAGAAGAGGGCCCAGCCTCTCCGCTCATGCCCTTAACCCAGGAGAAAAAACATCTAATGTGACTGCTATCCGGACACCTGAATGACCCAAGAATGCCTTCTGCTAAGTTCAAGGGTCTCCTCATCAAGGACTGCAGCAGCAGCTACCTTTTTCCTCTGGTTCTTCATGCAATTAAGTACAGCTTCCTAATTGGAGTGCTGTGAACTATTTATAGCTTTATAATGACCATTTACTACGGTAGCATTTAGATACTAAAACAAAACAAAACAAAAAAAGTTCTATAGATGGTGAACAAACCACAAGCATCAGAGAAATACTTCTCCAAAGAAAGGCCAGCAGTTGCGTTAAGGTAAAGCAGAGAGAGGAGAAGAAATGCTGTTATTCCCTTTTCTACAGCTGAGGAGCAGAGTGATGAATCTGCGCACTCCAAGTTTAGGATGCACCGAGATTAGGGCATTTATCTATCCAGTCCCAAACCCGTGTTTTACAGGCAAGGCCAGGTTTTAGGGCTAAGAATGCAAGGGCTGAGTTCAGCCCTGACTTCTGGGGAGCATGCAGAAACAAACAGATGTTTTCACAGATTTTTCTGGTTCGCTCACTGGTTGACAAACACTTGGATACAAAAAACTTGTGTTTCAAGAACTATTCCTTTTCTCTGAGCCCATATGTTATCTGCAGGATAATTGATCGCAGCCTGAGCTGCAAGAACTAATTGCTTTTCTGTGTTTGAATGAGTGAAAGACCCTATACATATATATATATATATGCACATATTCAGGAGTGGAGACCACAGAGATCTTCAAGAACAGCGCCTTTCCAACAGTGTGACATGATTTTTTCTAAAAAGACTGTTGTGAACAGAAACCTCTTGTAAAAAACAAGGATGTGACAACATTAAGGGAATATCATTTTGTTGTAGGTTTTTTTTCCTCCATCTCCTTCTGTCTGACAAATGCTCTTGGAGGGAGTCAAACTACAATCGATCTTCATCTTTTGTGACCCTGATTTCCTAATTCTTAACTATGAGGGCTTAACCTTGCATGAACAGCAGCTTCTGTAAAACTAAATAACAACCAAAATCTGTGTTTTACCAGCAAATGCTGTAAATTTGAGGTGTTGTTTGTCTTTTTTTTAAAAAAAAAGCAGATAGAATCAAGAGCAGACTCCTTGACAGATGAAGAGAGTCTAGTCCTCACCAACTTGACAGTGCCATTTTAATAGGATCTCACTTGGAATCGTTAATAAGATGTCTGGAGCTCGCTTGAGTGATTGGTATGCCAGGACTGAAGACACTCATGGAGAGGGAAGACTCTTGTACGCGTCGAGAGCCTTTGTATACTAACTTTTTGATGGAAAACTGGAGAAAAGGATGGATACAAAGTGCTGTTTGATACTACTCGCATCAACAGGAGAAACGTCTTGGTGTTTGGAGAGCACGGGTGCCGCGGGAGAGCCCATGGTCCCCTTGTCTCTCTCCAGCATCAGGCAGGGGCAGGTGTCAAGGTCTGCCACATAAGCTGCTTCACAGCGACAAATTAGAGGGGAGGAGACCAAGGTTGACCTCTTCCCACGCTTCAAGCCGATTAATGCACACCCTTTCTTCTTCAGCAGCACATGAACCGTTCCTCTTCCCCCTCCAGTTTTTTTGGCCGCTCTGCCATCACGTGCTGGAGATCCTACATGGGGGGGGACACCCACTTGGCGGGAGGGGTCTCGGCCAGAGATCACCTGCCTTCCTCCCTTACTGCTCCGCACTTCAGCAAAGGGTTTGTGCCTTCAGCTTCAAAGGCACGCCTTTAAACTCCCTGTAACAGGAGACTCATTTTTCATGCTGAATAAGATAAAATTCCCACTGTTACTTCATTTACATCTCAATACTGGTAGGTTATAGAGGGCTATTATTTATATATGTGTAAGACATCCATTTCTTA
Source organism: Burhinus bistriatus (assembly GCA_013397275.1). Taxonomy (NCBI): domain Eukaryota; kingdom Metazoa; phylum Chordata; class Aves; order Charadriiformes; family Burhinidae; genus Burhinus; species Burhinus bistriatus. The sequence continues at coordinate 69,032 of VYXH01012819.1, read as the reverse complement.
TTCTGTGGGATACAGTAAGAAGAAAAATACCCATCTTCCTGTTCACCTTTTCTGGATTGTTTCTTTTTTTCTTTTTTTTTATCCCTTGCTCAAGTTTGACTGTTGCTGAGAATTTGCAAATAAATAAAGGAGCGAACGGCCCCATAAAAGCTGATTGTTCCCCCCTCCTGAAAAGATTGTCTTTGTGAAGAAGATTAAAAATCCTTCCGTGCTGCAGAAGACAAAGGTATCCCTGGGCGAGAATAAGACATAAAAGAGGTTACTACATACATCTCTTGGCTGTGCGGACTGCTAATTCACACTGTTGTCATCCTTTCTTGTCCATCTTTACTCTTTCTTCCCATTATCATTAAAGGAAAAGTTGCCTCTGTAGTTGCTGGATGTAACTTTGGAAGCAACAGTTGCATCGTGAGCAAGAACATTTGCTTTCCCAGCCAGCAGCAGGGAGACGGGCTCCGTGGGACCATCAATAAAGGAAACACATCCGCTCACAGCTGGGACACAAGGCAGCAGGTGTGGACACACATGCTCTCATCTCACTCCATCACCCGATGTGGTGGCCAAAGAGCTCACCCCTGAGTTCAAAGCCCTTTGTCACGACGAAACAACAACTCATTAAGCGGGCACCAAGAAAAGCTGCAAAAAGCATGCCACAAGAGTGGGTCTCGTGGCCCAAGGTCACGAGCCTACAGCTATAGGCATAACCCCCAGAACAGCATCTCCACCTGGCACTGGCTGCAGGAATACAGCTAAACCTGCAACCCACGGTCCTATTGGGGCTGAGTTCAGAAAGGCTCTACAGAAAGCCCCAGGGAACACCAAAATCTCGAAAGACTTGCTCTGGAAGCCCTGAATCCATAGGCGAGCAGGGCCTCCTCCTCCCTACCCTCTTTGTCAGTATTAAACCAGACGCAAGAAGAAAGGAGCCATCTCCTGCAGTCGTTCCCTGCCAGTGCTCCCAGACCCCATCAGCAGTTTTACCGCTCCTCCCTCCCAACAGCCCGTGGACGGTCCTGCAAGCCGATGAGAAACCACCGGGTCCTCCTTACCAAGCAACGCACATCTTGGTTCGGATGAAGGCCATGCCGCAGGGCAAACTCCAAAAGCCGGTGGGTTTTTCTTTCCCTCCCCTCCGAAAGTGCTTTGTCAGTATTCATTAGAAGCACAGCAGGTTTTACTGGGACCTGCACTATCAGCAAAGTGTCTGCTTTTCTTCTTTGCTGACAACCTACATTCAGTTTGAGAGATTTAAAAGACCTCCAGATTCAAAGCCTTGTAATGACTTTCCTTTTCCTTTCTTTCCTCCTTCCCTCTTTCTCTTTAATGGCTTTCACTAAAGGGAACAGGATTTCCCCCCCCGCCTTGCATGTTGAGCAGAGCGAGGAAGAGATTCTGCTTTCTCATCTCCTCTCTTCTTCAACCCCCTGCACCAGCTCCCTGGTGCAGGTAGACATCAGCGACTTATTTCTTACCCTTCCCCTGATAGCTGGGGGTACCACCAAGAACTGGCTGCCAGAGATGAGGATGGCTACCTAAATAGATTTCAATAGATGGGAGTCTGATGGACTTTGTAAGGAGGAGGGAGGGAAAAAAAAAAGCATTGATCCGTTCAGGTACGATAAGATCCTCCAGCGGGTAACTGCAGCCTCTTCCCTTTCAGAGCCGAGATGAAGAGCTTTTCTAGCCTGGCCCCCGGAAAACGTTTATTTCTCTCTTTGCAGCCAAGACGAGCTGAAAGAGATGGACAATGTTTTGTTTAAAAAAAATGCCAAGCAGGGTAAAATACAGCCTGGGACGGCTCTCCTCATTGCTAAGCAGCTGAGCCCATAGTCTGACTTTAACACAATTTACCTGTTTTTCTGAAAGATGGGATTTCTTTATTAATTGCCAACCTACAAATGTGATGTTCCTGGGTATTTTTTTTTTTTTTTGAGCGTAATGGGGAAGGGAAGGAGAGCTGGAGCTACGGTCCTCCAGAGACCCTGAGTAAGGCTGATTGATTGAAATCACTTGAATTTCCCCTATTATTAAATAGAAGAGCGCTCCTGGTTTGTCTCAGAGATGTGGGGAAGAGCTGCAAAGGAAACAGCAGCCCAGAGTGGAAGTATTCGAGGAGGGACTCATACCGACACGTTTTTTCTTTCTGTCTCTCATCTGCAACAATTTGAGGCTGCGTTCACATGAAAATCTTTTTTTGGCGAGCACCAAATCAGGCCACATTTAAGCTCTTTATCCTCGCCTGCTATTTGTGCAATACGCTGTGAGCTCTTTAAAATAGAGGGGACCCCAGTGACTGATGTAAGGGTCTCTTCCTTGAGCTGACCGCACACCGAAGATGCTACCTATGGGATGCCAAGCACGCAGGAGACGAGATCTGCTAGCTCCTTACCCCTGGAGGGGTGGGGGACACAGCCAAGGCTGGGGGTGGTGGAGAGGAGGCACATTCAGGTTTTCTGTATTTGCGGCAGGAGGGCAGCTGCCGATGGGGAGAGTGCGCACATTAAGGAACGTGGGAGCGATAGGAAAAATATGAGCACAAAGGAATGCATCAGTTCTCATTTCTGATCAATTTTGAAATGCGAGTGGACTCCGAGCCACGCCTAAACATAGTTTTCGAGTCCAGCATCCAAGAAAGACCTGAAGATCCTCAGAATTACCCTTCTCTGAATATGTCAGTATCCTGTGCTGGGAATGAGAACTAGCCAGAAAACAAGAATTGTGTGAACTGTGAGATCCAGGGATTTCTCTTCCAAGACCTTTTAATTTAATGTTTGATTCTTTTGAGAGGGAGAGGAAATGCACACCAGCCTAAGAAACACAATATGCAGGTTGCGAGCACTCCCCTAGAAGATGAAGGATTTTGCATGTTTGCTTTGCCTGATTCTCTCTCTGGCCCCGTGCATATTTAATTAATCCCAGCTCTCTATCAGGCGGCGGTTTCGAACATGATCTCCCATATCCTGGATGGATGCCCTATGAGTAAGCATTTTCTACCTGAAAAAGCTCCGTAAAACATGTCCGGCCAGCTTCCTTCCTTTCTTAGCTTTACGTCATCTTTTGATGGCCTGAAGCCTCAGCACACATGAAAGACCTATTGAAGTCCTCTTGCTGGAGCCCTTTAGGCATTCAAAGGCTTTCCCAAACCATCCTAAGCCCACGGGGTAATGTTGGGCCTTGTTATATTTCTGGAGACTTTACCTTGGAAAATGTCTCATCAAGAGGTTTGAATCTGTTTACTGGTATAAATGCAGGGAGAAAATGTTTTAGAAATGACATTGGTTTGGAGATGTATCTGTGACGTGACCTTTGTCAACAGGCCTGCCAAGAGTCTGTGTATCACACCCACCCTCTTAAATTCCACCTCCTGACAAAACCCAACCAAACAAAACTCTCGCAGCCCTTTTTCATCGGGAGTGCAAGCCCTCGAGCAGTCAAGCCCCCAGCTCTACGCCAGCTCTCTACTCAGCATCCACCAAACCCGCAGCAACGCTGTGACATGATTTGCTAAAGGCAGGGAGAACATAAAGACTCTTTGGTGCATTCTGGTCATCAGGCAGCTTTAGGGACACGCGTTTTTCCTTGCCAGCTATGTTCTATTGTCAGACTCCCATCCTTTGATTAACTCTGGTGAACAGCCACAGAAACTGAAGGCAACCATACCTCTGCTGATCTCTTATGGCCTTTTTTCTCCAGCACCCAAAAATCTCACATGCCTTTGCCTAAATTCTCATCTTCAGTAAGGCCCACCCCACCCCCCCTTTTTATTTCTTCTCTGCCACACGCACAAACCCATTCATTTAATCCCCATCATCCTAGAGATGTCCCCTCCACTCTCCCAATGCAGATCGATCACAGAAACCTTTCCAGAGAATTCATCCAAGACTCGACTCGCTGTAAAAAACGGCCTGTAGAGATCATGCAAAACCTCACACAGGGCAGCCATGATCGTTAAAGCATCTAATTATGTACTTTCCCATTACTAAGCCTGATTTGATTTAAGCAGCTTCCTGGCTAGCGCTCTGGGACATAACACCATGCTCTGAATCATCCCCGTCCCATCTGCTCTGGTCTTTGCCCTTCCCTGCTCGCAGGTAGGATAACACGGCGCGCCAAGCTAAATATTTAATAGGAGTGCTAATGGCTTTGTTAAGTGAAGTTGGGGGCGGGGGGGAGCATTTCTTTGGTTTAGGATGACGGAACTGGGTTTGTGCTAACAGGCAGCCTGTACAGCCCAGTCCCGTGCTGGTTTTGTCCTCGTGCTGTGCTCCTGGGGTGTGAATACCAGGGCTACGGGTAGATGGTGCCAGGTTCACACCAGGCACTGAGTCACCACTGAACAAAAGCTTGCACCAGAACAGCTTTAAAGAATGATTTTTTTTTTATATTTTTTTTTTGGTGTGCTTCTTTTCAGGTGAAGGGATCAGGCACCCCTTCCTGAGAAAAAGCCGTCTTGGGATGATGCTGTGTAGCAACCAACGAAATCAAGGCAGCGGAAGCCACAACAGCAAGCCTGGCCTTAGAGCGAGCGATCTGGGTTGGAGCTGAAGCTTGGTGGAGCTATGCCAAAATTACCCCACCTTGCTAGGATTTTCCTGACAGTTTGCAAATCCCGTCGATGGGAGATATAAACACCCACCAACGTTTCAGGGCCAGATGGTAGTTTATGTTTATGAAAACTGCAATTTGTTTTCATGGAAACCAGTAAAAGGATAGCGAGCAAACCTGGAAAAACACAGCTCACCCTTTGGGGAAGAGTATATTTTATGGACAGCTTTTGTTGCCACCACTGATCTGCAGCTGATGGATCATGCTTGGGCAATGGCACATGAGACCACCCTAAAGGTCTGCCCAACCTAAGAAAGCAACTGTGGGATCCAGAGGCCACCGGCCGAAATTCAGCCTAGACTAGCAAGAAGTGGAAGAGAGATACCTCACATGATGTGCCAGCTTGCCAGTTCAGTAGCAGAGGCGGTTCATTACTGAACCTTCGTTACGCAGAGAATTAAATCATGGGCATGCTCATCATGCCTCATGGATGAGCCTGAAGAACAACCATACAGCAAGCAAGATGATGAAGAAAAAATTGCCCATCAGCTCTGTGTCTTACAGCTACATAACTGGGTTCATTCTTTGCATTTTTTGTCAAGTAGCAGATAAAAATGGACCAGCAGGTAGTTTCTCACGCTTTCCCTGGGACACTTCCCACCTCTGGCTGATCTTTCTCACCAGGTGTCCCCAACAACTCCCTCTGTGCCCTGTGCCATGGCATCGGTTTTGGTGGGATTAATCTTAGCCTGATCCTGTGAGAGCAAGGCCCATGGCGCAGGCGGTGTAAATCCTGTTGGTTATGGTGGCCGCAGGCCAGGAGTGACATCGGTTCCTAGAGAAGACTCATAAATTTCATCCGAGTTTTCTTCCGCTGAGTTTTCGCTTTGCTTACAGCGGACCCGTAATACTTCATCTGTCACGACTGCTCCCATGGACTTGCATTCTGATGTCATAAATTTGTGATTACAATGACATCACTGACAGACCAAGCAGAAGGAAAAATGGCTCCAGGGCTAAGCAAAGGACCTCTCTAACGAGTGGCTGTGATTTGGCCAACAGGACACTTCAAACTCAAATGCGCCCAGGAAACACTCAGAAGCAGGGAAGGAATCATGCTTTTCAGCCCAGATTTATCTTTTATATTTATTGCCAAAGTGAGACCTGGTCAATGTGGTGGGTTTGAACACGTTGCTTCCAAGAGCAGGCGTGTCTCCTAATTGTGGAGGTTTGCTCTGCTTTCTGGGTTTATTTTGCCCTGTTTCCAGGAACTTCCATTCCTCCACATGACAGCTTAGCAGTTTTATGAGCAAAGAGAGATTTTGGAGGAAAACAGGGCTGTGTCCAGGTGAGACCTCGTTTGATGTTGCCGTGGTACTGCAACTTAGCCTCTTGATAAAGCTGTGGTTACTCTTCCTTAATATATCTGCACAGAATAAAAGGGAAATGCTCAAAGACTAAATTTCAGCATGGGTGGGGGGCAGGAAGCAATGATGCTGTTATTTGAAGAGGCTGGTGTCAGCCTCATTGAATTCAGCTTTCCCAAGAGCATCGCCAAGCACACGTAGATCCTCCTCCTTATACGTACTTGCAAATGTTGATTTTTAATTTTTTTTTTTTTT
>VYXH01012819.1:40269-58567 GCA_013397275.1 Burhinus bistriatus | reverse complement strand
ACTGACCCCTGGGGAACACCACTTGTCACAGACCTCCAACTAGACTCTGTGCCACTAATCACAACCCTCTGAGCTCCATCTGCCAGCCAGTTTTCAATTTCGGAGCATCTCTTTTGACTGAGGAACCAAGACACTGTCTGGGTGACTGAAGGCAAATAAGATGCTAACCAGTGCGGTGGCTCCCTCCCCATTAACAGCACTCCTCTCCCGCACAGAACTGCCCGCAGGGATGAAGACAATGAGAACTGGGAGATGTTTTGCTGCTCTGGCAGCAGAGGGTTCATTCAGCTCCAAGGTGCAACTCCCCGCCTGCCAATTACCAGGTCTCACTCAGCATCTCTCAGCGGCTTAGAAATGGGCACACCCAGTAAGCCAAAACCCTTTGCACATTAAATACAACAGCTTTCCTCGCACCTCCTCCTGTCCAGTGCCAGAGGAGGGTTAAAATAGAAACCAAAGAAAAACCTAGCAGGATGACTTTTTTTTTTTTTTAGCCAAAGGATTCAACCAATTGGAAATGCGTTAATTTACACTGTAAGAAGCACACATCTGTGGTACCTGAATAAGCCTATGTTGCCTTGCATTGCCGGTGAGGACCCATCCTAACGTGTCTCAGGCAAGGCAGCTCTTTCAGCTACCCCTGGGAAAGACAGCAGCGTTGAATTAGACACCCTTGCGTGGTTTTTGAGGTCCTTTACACCCTTTCGGACACGGCCTTATTCTTTTACACCTTTGCTCCCACTTCTGATGTCGGTCAAAGGTCCGACAGATTTGCCCCCTTGTATCATTCCATCATTTTCCAGCAGCATCCCAGCCAAGAACCACTTGTAACCAGCCTTTTAACGAGATTTGGGCTCCGCCAGGAGAACACAGGCTCGGCATCAGCAGCAGCCGGGGACCCCGGTGAAAGACCCCATAGAGGCTCTCCTGTTGCGGTGGGAGGTCTGGGGGGTGAGCATGGGTCATGCCCATCCCCTGCCACATCCTGCCGCTTGCAGGTGTTATCCACGCTTGGACTCAGGCGCCGTACAAGCCAGAAAAATCACGGATCCTTACAGGTCTGATGAAACATGCTTCGATGTTGCCCTTCTCCCCAGCGGGCTGGGCTGTAAGCAGGGCATAAACACCCTGTAGGTGTAGGCAGCATCAGCTGCGCACACATCTCAGGCATGTTTGCTGCGTTGCTTTATTCCTCCATCAGAAAAAAAAAAAACCCAACCAACCAACCAAAAAAAGACCCCACAACTTTTCAGAGCAGTACAAAACTGATTAGACTGAGGCAAGAGAAAGAGTGATGGAAAACAGTGAACAATAAAACCAGGGAGCAGGCAACAGTTCCTGGGGAAAAAGAGGGGGAAAAAAAAAAAAAAGCTGATGCTTTCAAGATTAATGACTAATGACAAATAATTGTGGCTGTGGAACACCAACGGAAAGGCAGAATGGAAACAAGAACCAGACAGAAAAACTAGGCATTAGGTCTGATGGTGAATTTAAAGCCATCAATTCATAATTGCAGCCATTACAGCCAATATTTTCAAGTGAGCCTGGCAATATTAAGAGCTGCTGGATGCGGTGTCCTTACGGAAGAATTTGGCTGTTATTTAGGGTCCTAAGCGAAGGCTGAACTGTTGTGAAAAAGCAAATCCTGATCTTGCATCATGGGTATTTATAGGAATCTCTGCCCTGAAGACGGAAACAGGGTGGGTAGAAAAGATGCACGCCCTTCGCTCCCCTTCTACAGGCACAAAATGAGCCACTTTGCACACTTTTATTAGCTCTGGGGCTTTTATTTCCCCCTCACGAGGAGCAGTATCTGTCTGCCTTTGCCGGGTGCTTCAGAAGGCAGCAAGCACCAGGCATGACGGCTCGTGCTGCAGTCCCAGCAGCCGAACGCGTCTGTCCTCCTTTGCTTCAGTTTTTCAAAGGGGAAATCAAAGTATTTAACAACATCTGAAGGTCTTTTCCCAACAGCACGGCATGAAAAGCAGGGCACCAGGTGAAGGAGGGTGGTTTTCTTGTGGTTTGAAGGGTGTCCATCCTTCTAAGGAGGTGGTTAACGCACTGCCCATGTCTCATCCTCGTGAATCACATCTATTTGATTTAATGAGAAAACTGACGAGTCACTGTTACCAGCCCCTCAGAGTCAAAGCCCGTCCTGCTCTGCGTCATCCACGAGCAAGAGAATCACCAGTTTTGGTCTAATCTTGGAATATTTACAGCTCGAGATGACAGAAACAGAAGGAACACAGCTAAATCTCAAGTAAGACACGTTCATCTCAGATCTTGCATTCACAATAGACGGAGGAACTCAAACCAGACCAACAAGGAATACAAGACACTTGGCAGCCCTGGCAAGCCTTTGTTCCTCACGGAGATCAATCACAGTAAGAGAGACACTTGATAGGGAAGCGTGGGATCAGCTGTTTTCTCCTAGTCTAGCTGTGGTCTTCTCCTCTCCACTTTGTTCACTTCATCTTTCCTCGTTTTTTTTTTTTTTTTTCATGGTAGGAAATCTCACCCAAGTTTCTGCATATTATTTTATCCACTCAACATCATGCTGGTTTGAACCCGGGAGGCTCCGTCAGTCCCTTGCCAAGCGTACATCCTGCCTCCCAGGAGAGCAAGTGTAGAGTCATGGCATGCCAGTTCTCCCTTTCCCACTAACTGGCTGAATGACCAACAGCAAATCGCTGTCTCCTTCATGGCCTTTGGCTTCTCCTCCAACCTTTATCCCCTCCTCCCCTCTTCCCCATTTTAAGTGGAAATGGACCTGGTTATTTTTTCTGTGCTTAGAGAATATCAAAATACCCAGCTATTAAATTTTATATATTTGATGCAGAGAGAAAAATGTTTTGACTCGCACCCTCAGAACATCTGATAGTGCAGTGAATAAGGGGAGGAGGGGGAATAAGGCAGGACGGCAAGATGCTGTTCCCACAGTCACTTTTTTGATCATAATCCTATTTTTACACGTGCCCACCAGATGTTACCCATATCGCACTCAGTACAGACAGATGGCTTCAGAATCTCTTCCCCATCATGTATCATCAGCTCCCGATCATCTTGCTGCCACCGCTGATATATAATAGCCCCTGCAGAGGGGAACAAGGTGCCCACGGTAATTGCCTACATCTACCGAAACATCTGCGCACACGTCCCCGTGCGGCCCCACTACATGTTTCTTCTTGCAAAACCCAGAGCTTGCGACTTGTGGAAGAGGATTTCCCCCTCCGACGGCTGAGACGCTGTTAAACGCCTGGTAATTACTATGGTAGATAACCAGCATGTGTCACTACGACTCAATTACCATCGCTCGCACCTCAGCACCAAAAGGTCAGGGGTTCAGCTTTACACGGGCTGAGCCTTTAATGTGCTTCTTAAGACAGGGTTCGATCCCACCGCAGGGCAAAGGCGGGATGGATGGATCCAACAACTGAGCTGCTTCACGCCCCGGGAAGAGGCGTTTGCTGTGCAGAAGAGAACTGGGACAGCTTCTATGACCAACATTTGGGACCTCGTCTATCTACCAAGCCTCTGAAGTCCTGCTATCAGCTGCATTACTTTGTAAAGCACATCCAGAGACTTTAGGGTTTGGTTCCACGCAGATTTGAGGACTCATTGTAGCCTGATCTAACAGCAAAAGAGTAATACTTAAAGTGAAACGATAAGAAACGCCAAACATCGGAAGAGTTTAATCCATGACAAGGGCCAGAGCGGTTAGGATGGCTATGTGATGACCCAACTAGTTCGAGTGGCAGTGGTGGCTAGAAGTGCCCTTCAGCTACGTTGGAGATGCAGCAAAGCCCCAAGCACTGCCAGCTGCATGGTGTGGGAGTGAGAAAGGAGACAATTTTAAGAAGCAAATAAAATAGAAATAGCAGACCAGATCTGAAGGGATTATTCCTGATAGGCGAGTGACAGTATTAACAGCCTGGAAGCTTCCCTGGTGCCCCAACTTCTAAGCCTGTCTCGGAGGAGAGCTGACAGTCAGATCAGTAGCAAGAGCCACGTATGCAGAGGAGGAGAAACTCATCTCTCAAAACCTCCTTGTCCCATTCCTCTCCCTGACATCCGACTAAGAAAACCAAGCCCGAGCTTGCACTAATCTGAAGCACTTTCCTACTCGATTTCCCTCTTTTTCAGACCACCACTGGCAGGGCAGGTCTGGGAGGGCACAGAGCCCCAGTTCAAGCGAAGGTCAGGGATGTGGCCGTGCTTTGGATGGGACAAATCCATCAGGCACCACTGGGCTCAGGGACAACCGGGTCCCACCAGCGGCTGCCAGCCCCTGCAAAGGGCTCGGAGCTTTGCCCGTGGACAGCAAGGCGACGGGGAGATAGCTGCGGGGTGGAAGAGAGGGGAGCAAGGGGAGAGGGCAAAGGGTGTCCATTGATATAATTGGCTGTTTGACTAATTAAAATTCCTGCCCTTTTGCAAAGGCTGCTAATTGGGGCTGGGATCTGCCTGCTGCATGCTCGCTCAGCAGCTTTGCCCAGAGAGAGGGGAGCCCGCATGGAGGAGGAGGAGGAAATAAAAGTTTGAAAGGACCTGGGCCCCTCATCGGGGCCGGCAGAGCCCCGAGCTGTTTTGTCTGACCGATAATAAGTCGCCAAATTACTTTTGACAAGTGAAGGGGATTGGAAATAATGGGGGTCTGTGAAAAGCCCAGGGTGCAGACGGGGGAGATCCATGAGATAATGAGGAGGCAAAGCCCTCGCATGGCTGGGGGCTTCCCACCTCCCAGCAAGGTGGCGGGGGCCAGGGCATGCAGGGGACGAAGATGATGTGCAGGACATCTGCACGAGGCTCGAGTCAGTATCTGGCATGGAAATGTTCTGCCTGCAGCACACGGAAAGCGGGCAGCGCCCAGAGGAGATCAGCCCAGCACTCCAAGACCCTGCCTCAGTTCCAGTTCTTAAGAGCAGTCTTCAAAACTTCATGTTTAAGACACTGAGATTTTGCATTCTGGAGTGTGTCCAGAGAAGGGCAATGGAGCTGGTGAGGGGTCTGGAGCACAAGTCTGCTGAGGAGCAGCTGAGGGACCTGGGGTTGTTTAGCCTGGAGAAGAGGAGGCTGAGGGGAGACCTTCTCGCTCTCTACAACTACCTGAGAGGAGGTTGTAGAGAGGTGGGGGTCGGTCTCTTCTCCCCAGTAACAAGCAATAGGACAAGAGGAAGTGCCCTCAGGTTGTACGAGGGGACGTTTAGTTTGGATACTAGGAAAAATTTGTTCACAGAAAGTGTTATCAAGCATTGGAACGTGCTGGCCAGGGAAGTGGTTGAGTCACCATCCCTGGAGGTATTTAAAAGTCGGGCAGACATGGTGCTGAGGGACATGGTTTAGTGGTGGTTTTGGCAGTGTTAGGTTGATGGTTGGACCTGATGATCTTAAAGGTCCCTTCCAACCTAGGTGATTCTATGTTACAGCATCAAAATCATTGCCACCCTTTTTTCCCCCTCTCCTACCCCAAGTTAGGTGTTTCCCATGTATTGACCAGATGTGCCAGCAGCAGCTACGAGCCTCCAGCTGATCACCTGGCCTGAGTAAACTCTGCATCCATATAGGATCCAGGTGCTCCAGCAGCACCAGACATGGGAAATCAGCAATCAGACTACAATAATTAAAGCGTTCATTTACATAGCAATATCTCAGATACTCTCCACCTCGTATCTGTTTCACAATGATCCAAATCTGGAGCACATATGAACGCACACATCCAATTTCTCTTTCTACTCAGAAAAGAAAATAGCCTATTTTTTTTCATGTCAACATGCTCTGTATAATACCCAGTCGATTATTTTAGTATCTAACGCAGCGTCCAGAGAATCTGCACCTCTTGTGAAGTGAGATGGGGGCCCTATTCAACCTGATCTGGAGGAAAAAAAAAAAAATCCCTCTAATATTCCAGAGACATCCAGGATATACAGCTTGCTTCTTGCAAGTACGAATATTGGGATACATTCAATCCAAACTAGAAAGAGGAGCTATGATGTACCACTTTTGAGGGGATCATCTAGCAGGAAAACATGTTAGGGAAAGAGAAAAGAAACTGAGTTAATGACAGCGGCAAACCAGCTTCTCTACATGGATTTAAGTTGATCTTACCCAGGGCTCCATGATCATATGGAGCTGACACCAAGTTTCTCACTTTTTGATGAGATTTCACATGTTTCTCAAAAAAAAAACCCCAAAAAGTCAGACTCATGCATTTTGCTCCACAACTTGGCAGTGGCTCTCAGGTTGTTTCTTTCAGATAGAAGGAAAACGCCCAAGTTGCTTGAGTTCGGTCTTCCTCGTGCACAGGCACAGATCTGCTGGGCTGCTGTCCTAAACCGACTCCCCGGTGACTCCTGCCTTTGTTTTTCCCTCTGGAAATTCTGCTTATTTCCCTGGAGAAGAGCTTCCAGGGAGGGCAGCTGCACATTCCTTACTCACACAAGCACTGAACCCCACTATTTTTCAGGGCACCCGATACCTCACACTCTCCCCTCCCCAGAGGTTTCTGTGCTGGCAATGGACAGAAGAAGGGGACAAAGACGCCCATTTCCAAAAAAGAGCATAATTTTAGTGTTTTCCTGAACACAGCAAAGAGGAAAACATTACTTTAACCCCTTCGTGGCTGTAGGCCAGGGAGCTGTCAGATGCAGAGGACATTTCCGGATGCTCCAGGCGTGCGGAGCTCGCAGCCTTCTTTCTAGCTCCCATCCACTTGGTTTCAAAGCAGATCTCGTGTTTCAGCAGCAGTGTGGGGACCTCAGGAGGTGCTGACATACCAGGTTTTTTTTCCCACATGAACTAATACAAAAAGATAAAAACTCATGTTTTAGTGGGGCTTTTTCCCCTCCTTCTACTTTTCTAAACTCGGATTATTGAAGCTCCAGCTCAGCTCTCAAACAGGCACTGTGCAAGTCACATTCTCAGCTTAAAAGCGCTGCAGCAAACCTACGTAGCAGCTCATTTGCTGCTTTATTTTTTAAGCCAGAGATTCCCAAAGCTACCTGGAAAACAGAAACCTGATTCCCTCCGGGGTTTCAGCCCTCCTCTCCCCTGAAGGCCACCTTATTCACAGCGCAAAGCCACGACTCCTAAGCCAGGACTTGCGATATCTCCCCGACAAAACACCACCAACTTGTGACACAAGAGGGTGGGAGAAGCTCTCCTGGACCCGTTTAAAACCCCAGTGTTGAGAGCCCGCTCCCCTCAGCATCATGCAGAGACACCGGCACCCACCAGGGAGGACAGGCTGGGATGATGTGTTGTGTTTTCCCCGTGGCTGCGGGAACCAGCACAAGGGGAGGGGAAAACCAAAGCAGACAGGGCCCCCGATTTTCCCTTTTTTATGTGGGGTGGGTTTGTTGTTTTTTTGTTTTTTGGTTTTGTTTTTTTTGAGGAGAAAAATAACAAAAATGCTTTGAAAGTGAAGCTTGCCCTAACAGTGACAGCAATGCTCCTTTCCTAGAAACTCTTGTAAAAACATTCTGTGTGTCTCCTGAGCTCTTCGCCCCCCCTTCTCATATAATAAATCTTCAAAGCCCCTACAGGCGAGCGGGGGCGAGGGCTGCCAGAGTCAGTGGCGGCATTCCCAGGTCCTGCGAAGGAAGAGAGAGGGCACGGAGGGAGGGAGGATGGGGCTACAGAATTATCTGCATTTTTCCTTAACAGTTTGGGGTCAAGTCTGATCCCCGGTGGGGTCAGCTCTTTTACACTCTAACACGCCAAAGTCAAAGGAGACCGTCTCTTCGCCGCGGGAGCCCAGCCGGAGGGAAGCTCCGCAGCCCCTTCAGGAATAAAAGGGTCGGAGGCGGATGGAGGAAAGCATGGGGAAAGGAGGGGAGACGGTGGGGAGGGGAAGGATGCGGCGATGCTGAAGAGCAAGGCACCTCGCTGGGGGGATGTGCTGGTCCTTTCCCCTGCCCAAGGGGGGACCCATCCCCATGAGTGCCTCTCAGCAGTGTCGCACCCCAACATCCCTTCCCATAGACCTCTAGGCTGTATCCACCATATCCACCAGGTTTGGGAGCAGGTCAGCATAGGAGGTGATGTCAAGAGTTGCATGATTTTCCCCCCAAAAAAGAGACCTCTCGTCATCTACAGGATGCTTCTCCTCTCATCATCTACAGGATGCTTCTCACCAGCAAAAGGAGTCCAAAACATTGAAGTCATGGTGACTCTACAGCAATTTGCAAAGTGTTGACATCTCAGATAAGAAAGAAGGGAAGGAAATGAGGAAATCTGTACAGCTGCGTAATACCAAAACATATCACATACCGGTGGTTGAGAAAGAGCTTTGTGCAAAAGAGCAAACGTCGATGCCACGTCTCGCTGAAAGGGAGATCTAGAGAAAGAAAAGTTGCACACGCTGCCCCATTACTCTGCCCGGCTCACACGAATGGAGCGGGATGCTGCGTGCAGCAAAAGAGAAATGAGATATAAAACAGGAAGATGTCAAGCTGACTTTTTTCAAAACGTAAGGTCCATTACACAAGGCGAAAGGTGCGTATTAACCATAATAAAAAAAGAAGCTTTTATAGAGATGAATTTTTCTGTCCCCTCCTCACTAAACTGGAGGTTATAAATTGTGACGGATCATATATGTTTTGGGGAAGCGAAGGCAGCACGCGCTCTCTTGGAAAAAAGCAAATTGAGGAATAGATCAGAAAGTTCTCCGAGCAAAAGGCCTGGGAGACACATTTACAATACGCTGCTGCTTCTCGCCTTGGAGTCGGCACCATTCTGCTCCGCAGGAGAAGGAAATCTCTTCTGGCCCCTCTATTCCTCCAGCTCTTTGAACGCGCGGGCTCTGTGCACGGACCTGCAATGAGGATGAGCTTAAAGCCTGCTGGGCTTGTGGTTATCAGGACTGGATAAATGATGAAAACAACACATTACGGCAGCTACGTTGTGTGCTTTCACGCCTTGGTCTCGCCGCAAATATTTCAGCGCTCCAGTTGCACTGGCAAAGCCATGCAAGAGTAGTGGAGCTCAGAGCAGCAAGTTTGAACAAAAGATAATAATTTTTATCTTTCCTCTTTCAAGTTTTTGTAACAAAAGCCTGTTCCTGTCTGGTCAAGGAACAGATCCGCCTGCCACAGTCAAACTTCAAATACTTCTGATTGACCTCACCGAGTAAAATAGGTGCCATTAAAGTGTTCTAAGAATAATTCTCAGAAATCATGAGTCACTGTCTGATTTAGGCAGAAAGGACTAAAATGATTAAATTATTCACTATGAATTATTCACCGAGGTCTGATAATTACGTTGTAGTTAGCGATCTCCGCGTAGACGGTTCATTACAACCCAACCACTTGCGCGCAGTTAATATTTCACAAAAAAAAAAAACCCACCCATACTTTTGTTATTGCACATCATATATAATGAAGCAGAAATATTGGCAACCGTCAGAGGCAATCAGAGCGACATTAAGTGTGGAAGGTAAACGCTGCTATTTCTCACTAATTCTCAAACAGCCTTTCTGAGCTAAGCGCTGGTCCTAGCATCACTTTCCCTGGTCTCAGAGCCAGCTGGGATGCGCTCCCTGGAGAAACACAGCGGAAAATTCACCTTTTGCTGATGAGCACCAGGAAGCTCCAGCACTGCTTTTGATTTCAGGCTCTCAAGGACTGCAGACAGTTCAGTCTTGCTTGTCCGCCTGCTGCTCCCACGGAGCTATTTGGCAACCAAGTGGCTATTTACTTGCAATCGCACTGGCGGGGGCAGCGCAAAAAGCAGGCAGAGAGGGGAAAGCTGTCCTGAGAGCTTCTCACCTGCCAGGGAAGTGGGAGGAGAGTTCAACCTCCCCCACGTTTGCAAGCACGGATTCTGGGTTTTGTAGCAAGGAGCCACTTCAACGTAGCTGAGCAGACACTGTCCTTCTGCAGAATAACCAACATGGCCCTTAAAATCTGCATGGGCTACATCCCAGGGCATTTCATGCTCCCAGCTTACCCAGTTGCTTCCCTTTCTTTTGCGCCCACCAGCTTTGACCTCAGCAGACGCTGAACAGCGTGGGGAAGGACGCCACTTGGTTGTAGCAAGGTGGGGTCGGTCTCTTCTTCCAAGTAACAAGCGATAGGACAGGAGGAAACGGCCTCAAGTTGTGCCAGGGGAGGTTTAGATTGGATATTGGGAAAAATGTCTTCACCAAAAGGGGTGTCGAGCATTGGCACAGGCTGCCCAGGGAAGCGGTTGAGTCACCATCCCTGGAGGCAGACGGGTAGACGTGGTGCTGAGGGACATGGTTTAGTGGTGGTTTTGGCAGTGCTAGGTTAATGGTTGGACTCCATGATCTTAAAGGTCTCTTCCAACCAAAACAATTCTGTGATTTTCCACCAGCCTGCAGGAAGTTTGGGGGCTCACCAGCGGTGTTGGGATGCAGACATAGCCCAGGCAGTTCCTCTCCAGGTCAGTCCCACAGAGCACGCTGCCGACCAGGATAAGGGTCCTCAGGCACAGTTCCAAAAGCACACCCCAGACCCGTACCAACTTCTGGTGCATCCAAGAGGCTCTCTAAGACATTCACCCACAACTTAGAGGTTTCAGACTCCTCTGAGAGGCTCTCAATGCCCAAACAAAACCAGGTGTCCAACACTATGAAGATAAGCTCTTCATTTTGTGGGCCCTGCAACATGACACAAGCGCTTGCCAGCAGGCAGGAGGACCAGATTAGCTATCACACACCAGGCTCCTATCTCAGAAACATCCCATTTTTTCCAGCTGTGCTGTTTCCTATCACATACACAGCTAAATAATCTTCATCTTTTCCTGGCAGGGCTCGTTTGACATCAGAGGAGAACTACACAGGTCACACAGTTTCCCCAGTCTGAGGGGGCACAACCTGTTCTTAGGGTGCATTTTTCTGGTGACATCCCTATGAAAAATAACACCTTTCAGGCATTCCCAGCTGTGGGAGAAGGGAAAAAGAGAGCAGAAAGGTCCGTCTGATGTCTTACTTTCCGTGAGGCAAGTTGGCAGGACAGAGAGGAACTGGTATAGAGAGATGCTGGGATCCTTCCCACGTCCCCACAGAATTTTATCACACAGTGTAGGGGCTGCAGGACTGTAAGGGTTGTTGTATTGCTAATAACTGTTCACCCCATCCTCTGTTTCAGTCACTGCGTTTCACGGACATTGGCAATAGATTTAATGCCAAAACCTTTCAGCCGGCCATCCGTCATGAGAAGCGGGCAGGGTTGAGGGCAGAAAACATCTAGGCACACACAGCGTGGAAGCTGGGCTGGCAAAAATTTAGTTTTTCCCTTTCTAATTGCAGTTTAGAGGGTTAAACACCCCATACTTCTGAAGAGCGCTGGCGTGCAGACTTCCTGCCACGAGGACACCGATAATTGAAGGCTAATGGAACAAAACTCTGTTAATTGCTGTTTAAACCGAGGTTTGCCCTCTCTCACTTGACACGATTTTCCTCTTTGGGCACCGACAGTGAGGTCATAACGCTGAGATGGTGACAGTCCAGTCATCCCCATGGCAGCAGACAGCGATGTCGGCAAAACAACCGCACAGCCTCACTGGAATGGGGCTGTGAAGGAAGAAAAGCCCTTTCTTGCGCGCTAAAGTCTAACTTGCTTTAGTGGCAGGTAAAGACTCTACCCAAAAGCAGGGCTCTGTCACGCTGGTGGCAGTACACCAGAGCTGGGGACGGCCGTGGCCTTGCGACGTGAGCAGACAAGGCAGAGGATGGGGACCACCAGGATGCAGCTGCGTTGCTTCATTCCATAGGGCCCTTCAATCGCATGTTGAGCAGACGTGAAGTGTAACATCCAGAAAGGCTTGCAGCTTAGCTACTCATCATGCTAAACAACAAACAAGTCTTCTTCAGTCCACCTCAGATGTGCTATCTCCAGTTTTACTTGATACCCACAAATTTTTCCACTGGAAAAAGCAGCCAGCAATCATTTCTAGTCATTAACTCTGAATCCTATCCTATTTAGCTGGTCTGTGCAAGAAGCGTTTCCACACCTCGATCACCTTTCTGGCCTCTCCCTGAACCTTCCCCCATCCTTCCCTCTCCTCCTCTGGAGTGGGTGGTAGGCCAGAGCTGCGCGCAGCACTCACGACGTGGATGCACCCACTATCACGGCGTAATACTGCTTACTGTTTTGTTCTCTGCTCTTCTAAAAACTCCCCTCATGTTATTCGCTTCCTTTGACTGCTTCTGAGAACCGAGTTGATGTTTTCATCCGACTATCTATTATAACCACAAGATCTCACTGACGAGCAGTAATAGCCAGTGCCGAGTCCATTCCCACCTACATAAAATTAGGATTGTTTTCTCCCAGATGAAGGCAGCGCAGGAAAATGGAGGGACTTGTTCAAAACTCAGACTGCTGTTGTCCTCCCTCCTAAACTCTGCCCTTTTTTTGGGGGGGAGGGGGTGTGTGTGTGCAATAGGTTTCCATACTCTTTTCAACTGGTTTGTCTCGTTTCTGTCTGAAACTCCTCGCTGCACAGGCACTTCTGGCTCTTTACCTTGGAAAAGTTAAGACAAAGGGTTTTAAAGGATGGAGTTGCATATATTGTTACCTCAGCCCTGGGTTTTAAGACATTTCTTCAGCTTTTATGCTCACTCTCCCGCTTTTTCCACGCCAGCATTGATTACAGCGGCTAATTGTTTTCTAATTGGCCTGCAGCTGCTTATCTATCTTAGATAATTAAAGTGAAGAAGAAGAAGAAGAAATAAGAAAAGAAAATGGAACTTTATTCTTAAGTAGCTGCCTATTGACTGCCTCGATCGATGGGGAGGTCACTTTGGGCAGATACTCAAGCAGGACGTGTCCTTGACTGAAATACACACTCTGACAAGCCCAGCGAGACATTGCCCAACCTCTCACTCCTGCTTCCGCCAAGTTCCCCCTTTATTGTTTATTACACCACAGTTTGGACAAACCTGGTCGTATGGTATCTGGGGGACCCATCGCAAGACGCTGACAAAATCCTTCAGTCCAGCAACACCACGTTGGAGGACACCACCCAACCATCATCAGTCGATGTTCAAGAGGCAACAGCAGCAACAGCAATGAATGTCAGAGGGTGCTACAGACCGATTTATCTGGGCTGGCAGGAGCACGCAGGAACTCGGTATCTTCAAGATCTCTACTCCCCTGTCAAGTTGGATTGAAACCAGACAACGAAACTATTGACTGTTCCACCACAGGTCTAGAAAAATCATTAGAAAGGGTGGAGCCAGACCACAGCATGACTGCACAATCTGACTCCCTTGCCCACGAAGGCATCCCAGAGCCTCCTCATCGCAAAGGTGCTGGATTTCACCTTCAAACCCACCCAGTTGTATTTAATATTAAAGTGCATCGAGGCACTCTGCCTCCTCACAAATGCTGACACCAGTCATAACTCAGACACGATTCTGGAAAGTGCTTGCTGCCCTAAGAAACTGAGACATTTTCCAAGAAGCTTAAGAGTTCAGTATCTGACTCTACTTTGTAGGAGAGGCTAGAGTCAAAACCCGGCTCTCCGTTAGCTCAGCAAGAAGGGGTCACACAGAGCCTTTGAAAAGCAACTCAAAGAGCTGGACTGGGATGGCAGAAGGTGTTAGACCATCTGAACAGCCAGTGCACTCTGATGCACCTTACTGGAGGCAACTAAAAATCATGCATTGGGCAAGCAAAAAGCAGTATGTGCCCCCACCATAACGTGTCTCCCACTGACTCCGAAAACCTCACGAAACACCTCAGATAACTCGCTAGCAAAGTTGACAAGAGGAGTTAATGAGGGCCCATGGACTAATCTACCATACATCTTGCCCAAGTGCAAAATCAAAGTTGTATCGATTAAGAGATTGTCCTCCTATGAGCAGAAGTCCTGACTACCTTTTAAGATCCACCTAGCACAATTATGAATGCTGGGATGCTAAGCTTGAGAGCTGGCTCAGTGTTTTGCAGAGGCCAGCAAAAACTCTAGCATCCAAGCTTCAGGCAAACCAGAGAGATGAGGAGCGGAAACCACCTACTAGGGAAACCATGCCAGAGATGCATTTGTCCTGCTGTACATATTCAGGATGTCACTGCATCCGTGTGAAAGCTGCTGTACCTTCCCCCCATAAGTAATAGAGAAGAAACACGCACTTCTGAGGATTAGCTGACTTTCTCTTGAGATCAAAATGAGACCAGAAAAAAAATCTCACCCAGATGCACCCATTTCTGATCTCTGCCTATGGAGGGATCTCAGCTGGCCAGCTCAGGTCAACAGCGAGGACCTGTGAAGGTACATGAAATGAAAGCCCTCTCCAGGCAGGCCAAGGGATTCTGCTGAAGCTTGAGTGTGGGGGGTTAAGCTGCCTACATTAACTTCACCTGCCTAATTTCTGTGTACAGCACCCAGAGACCTCAGCACAGCAACATCGAGATGACACACACATGCCAATCGAGAAGTGACTTTCAACATGCCATTTCCAAAGATCATCTGGTAAACTAAGGAGGTCCTGTCCAACCAACCATCCAGAAACCACAAATTACATTCTCTAAGCACGCAGCACGATAAAAATTCAGAACCAACTTCAGCAAAGTATTTTTTAAATAAAGTATAAGGGTTTATTTGGTTTCTGACACCCCCACCCCCCGGCAGATCATACTGGAAATGCTCCAAGCAGGAACCTTCTTTGTGTCTGTGCATGTAAAACTTCCAAGTACATGCTAATTCAGTTTAATTATGGATTTACTTCACTGGCCACATCGCTAATGTCAGTGACGGCCAATATTTGCAGCCAAGGGACCGAGGGAAAAGCAAAGCAAGGTTTTCCGTGCTCTCGCCCCTCTCAAACCCTGTCCCTCCATCCCCATCCATTCAGAACTTCGTGTGCAGGAACACCACAAAGATAACCCGCTCTTTATTTGTACAATTTATTAGATAATCTCCTTCTAATCGAGAACTAATTAAAGGAAGTGAATGCTTGGTTGGAAACGGGGATTAAAATGTGGATAATTATCATAAACGCTACATTTGTTGTTCCAGCCTGCTCCGTTCTCCTCCTCCCCTCTCCGTTTCCCCCCAGTTCCTCTCCCAGGCTGCTCCTGATAATGCTCAGACTGCCTCAGAGGGGGTTTGCTTTCACAATCAATTATTTTCTTTTTGTCTCTCTGGCTAATGTTTCATTTGTGTGAGAACATTAGCGAGAACTATTTTCTTTTCCTTGTAAATTCATTTAGACGACAGTGACAGAAGGTGGGGAGGTGGCAGCTGTAGAAAAAAAGAAACAGGAACATTAAACCGAAGCTTATAAATTATTTCATCTTCTCCAGACAATCCAGATCTGTCACTGCTCTGTGTGCGAGGGGATTTTTTTTATTATTTTTTATTATTTTTTTTTTTGTCCAAGAGTTCCTCACAGGCACAAGACATTGATGTATGTGGGAGCATGACGGGAGAGTCTCTGCACAGCTTTGGCTGCCGCAGCTCCTTCTGCCTGCTCACCTGCCAGAACCGCTGCCTCCGCTAGCAAGGACCATGACCACAGAGGTCTCTTCGGACATGGTATCTAGGTCACAGCCACCAAGGAAAAATTTCATTTAGTTCGTCCTGTTTGGCTAAAACACATTTTTTAAGCCTGTATCCACGCAGGCAGCGCCTATGGCTTTGTTGCAGTGTCCGGTCAGGACCACTTCTTGATCAGGCAAAGATCTGGAGAAGCAGAAGGTGGCTCATTGTCAAGCCACACCACCTTCAAATGAATTTTTTTGGCCAAGAAGCACTTGCACTAGACTAATGTGAGGCTCCATTCCCGCAGTGACATCCTGCAAGCCCAAGGCTGATGACCCAGCAGATGAGAAGGACGGATGCTGCAGGATACAGAGCAGTTCCTCTCTCCCCGGATCAGATGTTAACCATGAGAACACAAATAATTACTCTTGTAAAAGTGACCTAGCACAAGAAAAGGTGAAAGATGGGAAAAAAATAGCAACGCAGGGAGCAGGTCCCTCAACAGCTTGATGCCAGAACAAGATAGGGATATTGGCACCACGGCCGAGAGGCAACAGAACAGTGGTGGGTTTTCACAAAATGCATTGGACAATTTTATACTGTGTCTGGGCCTTTATAGGATGGGCAGTAAAACAAAGCGATAAAAGCACAGAACTGAAAGGTAGATTTATGGGTTTTTATTTTCGTCTAAGGAGGGGAAAGGCTTTTCCTGCCTAGCCTGTTCCTGACATGTCATAGTCCCACCTGATGGCACATCACCCCTCAGTCTTTTAATGCGAGGGATGCCTAGGAGGGACAAGACAACCCCCAGCTGAGAAAACACATGGTCCTTTGAAGTGATTTTGCTTTTGGTAGTCCTTCCAACAACCCTATGAAGAAGTGATGCTCAGAAGGGCTAAGCATGCACCAGAAAGGGCAGAGAGACATTTCCCTGCTCCATGTCAGCATCTGCTACCGCACCACCACTGCCATCAGTGACTGTCCCCACTAAATAGGGGCAGCAAGGCAGTCCCTTGCCAAAGAGCACAGATTTTGATGCTGATCCACTCCATGACTTTGGGAAAGCACCTCTGGCTTGAAGCCAGGCTCAACTTTGGCACAAGTCAAACCAGACCAAGCACAGATTATTTCCCTCCCCCCCCATCTTCTGATTTACATTCGTCCAGGAGAGAAGCACTGTGTACAAATGCGCAAGGCGTTAGCATATTGTTATTTCTGAAAAATTTGAACTATTATATTTCAAAGGGATATGTAATGCATAAACGTCTGGGCTCATATATCTTTCTCATCATCCCTTCTGCCTTGAAGTAAGGTCTTGCTCTCTAAGAATCTAGACAAGAATAACACTCAAACAAAATGAAAAGCAACCTGGCTGGTGATATATATAAAAGATGACATCTCCAGAAATCCCAAACTTCAAAGGGGCAGCTTTCAGCTCATGACTATCCACTTCCTCCAGCCCTCAAGGCTAGTGTCATAATTTTAAAGCCACGGGAATCATTTGATCTCTCCAAATGGCAGCTCAGTGGTCTAGCACACTTCGGGATGTCAAAAAAGTATGCACCGCCACCAGCAATATTCTGCAGGGGTTAGTCTTCGAAAGGACAGATTGAGGTGAAACAATCAAAAGACTCAGTGGCAGGGGGAGAAGGCGGGGAGGGGGGGGGAGGATATTTAAAAGGACAACTGCATGCTGAGGGACTTTGCGGTCCAGCGTATGCGATGCCGGAGCACAGGGTTGACGGCGCAGTGGCATGCCAGAGGTTCCCAGGTGTGACGGTCACGCCAGCGTGGTGTGGTAACCTCCGAGGGCTCCTCCCAGTCTCACACAACAGCCTGTGGCTCATGCAAGAGGTGCACGGAGCCTGTTCACAGCAGTAGGGAGAGCACACGAGATGGGCCACGAGAGCACCGCTCTTCGCTGTGTCACCCCAGCAGCGTGGGGAAGCCATCCTCCTCCTCCTCACCCTCCAGAGCACGCTGCAAGCACCAGCTCTCCCCCAGGACACGAAGGGAATGGGTGAAGAGGAGGGGACACGAGAGGCTGCCAAGATAAGTAATTGGATGCCTGCTGGTGAGAACTCTTAATTAGATGCTTTTCGGCAGCTAAATGTTTATATGGAGTTAATGTATTTACTTTGATGTATACACACTGTAATAAAAGAGCACCCTTCCTATGCTCCAGCAATTAAAGAAGCGGATTGCAAACAAACAGACCCACCGCCTCCCACAGATCGGCTTGCACCCAGCGACTACAACGAGCCGCAGCCCGCAAACCTGTCCCTCTCCCTCCTCCCCACGCCCAGAGGTGACCCACAGAGCATCCCTTAGAGATGGGACGGCAAAGGAAATGCTCACAGGCGGCAGGTTTCCCAGGGCACTGCAATTCCCAGGGTCCCTTAGTCCAAGTGGGCTCAGCGGGTGAGAAACTTCACCCGAGCCAGCCCGGAAACCACTAAACAGAGTACAACTTTCGTATTGCAAACTGGGACAAATACCTCTTTATAAGCAGCCCACTGAATTGTGCACCAGCAGCAGTTTCTGAACAGATTGGAGATGCTGCATTGCCGCAGTTTAATAGAGTGAGTATTTATTCCTGTGTGGGAGAAACACTCCATTATCTGGTTTATTAATTGTTAGTTAAGTAATGGGAAGGTGCCCAGAGCAGGAGATGAGCCCTCATCACTTGTTATTAGCTTAGAAACCAGCAGAAATAAAATAACTGAAGATAAATTATAACAAGTGCTGCCCCAAGTACCGCAAGCTGACAGATCTGCTCAGAGGGGAATTCACAGAGCGCTCTCGGGGGGAACTGAGAAGAGATAGTAAAAGTCGGTCCAATTTTTTTTTT
>VYXH01012819.1:0-40202 GCA_013397275.1 Burhinus bistriatus | reverse complement strand
TTTTTTTTTTTTTAATGAAAAGATTTCATCATCTTTGATTTTGAACACCACTTTTCATGGCTGGGATCACATGGATATTCATGGCTGAGAGGGTATCCCTGCTCCTGCAGGAAAACTCAATTTATTAGTCTATCACTGGGAAAGCAAGACAGGCTTTGCATTGGTAGCTCTATGCCGCACACACACACAAAAAAAAAAGTAGGGTTTTTTAAGAAAAAAAAGAAAAAAAGCAACATACAGCTGCAAACAGCCTGGCCTGCTCACGACAGGGCTGTGATAGCCTCAAAAATACAGGCAACCCCATTATCAGTGGAGGAGTCTGGAGCAGGGATGGGAGTTTCTATAAAATTAGTTTAACAAGGACCTTGAGCTGGAGTCAAGAAACCAACAATGAAAAGATACACGAGTCTGGAATCCCAGAGCCACCCAAGTGTCTCAAACATTGTAACAGCTACCAGATCTAAACAAGTAAAACCCAGCTACGTGCTCAGCACCCAGATTCAGTTGCCCAAAAATCCATCTTCCAGTGGCCACCACATATTCTCAGCTTGCTGGTTGCCACTGCCTAGGCACAGTTTGGAGGAGCTTGCCCACCCAGGCAGAGCACTCTCACGCACAACTCAACTACAGGGAGGAACAGGACTGCGTTCACCCATGTAGAGAGGAAGGTTTTGGATCTGGAGGTGAGAGCCGGGTGTCCACGGGGACCTGGACCAGCAGAAGTCACCATGCATTTATCAGACAGGCTTGCAATTCAAGAAGAAAGCAGAATATCATGACACACAGCACGATAGGCATGCCAGCTGGCTAGTGTGCCATTACACTGAAGAAATTTAGCATTTTGGGCTACAGATCAGAAGAAGCTAAGTTAAAAAAAAAAAAGAAAACATACAGTCACTCCTATCCTTACAGCCATTTGCCTAGAAGGCTGATCCCAGTAGCATTTTTGCAGCGCATCTAGAATTTTTACCTGGAGTTCTGTAATGAAAGGTAGATACAAGGGAAAAGGATAGAGCAGGAGACTGAGTCAACACCAGTAACACGCTAATATTAGCTAGAAACCAGCTACAGCCAAAGCTTTGGTCTAACCTTGCACGCTGGAGCTGAAACAGAACCAGGGCCATCACCTGATCTAGGAGAACACAGAAGCACCCGAGGCCGTTCTTCACCCATGCAACCACGCTCCGTTCCCCAGGGAGGCAGCCCCAATCAGCAAAATACGTATTTCTGGATCCTCCAGACACAGGATCCAGTCTTGGTAGTTTACAGCAGTTTAAAAAAATAAATAAATAAATAAAATACAGGTTTTATTCACAGGCTTCACTAGGTGACCAAACACCAGAGTTGGTAAGGCAGTAAGCAACCTCTGGAGAATTAATTGTTCTAGTTTAGTTGCTGCAGTATATGCAGAGTTTGCCCTCCCCGCTGCAGGAGAGCTGCAGCACCCTGAAGTCATCCCCGTAGCCCAGAAGCAGCCCCCACTCACGCTGCAAAGTCCTTTTTTAAAGAAGTTTTATAAGAGTTGTGCCACTTCCAGAGTCTTAGCTCTTCAGGTAAGTATCTCTTACTCCACATTTCATTTAATCTCTTCTAGAAATACAGCGATAAACACCGTTTCATCTGCATCCCACAACAGAGCACCCTAGATCCAAGCTCATTCCCAAAAGCATTTGTTTGTGCGAGAAAAGACAGCCTGCTCCTAGCCCTAGAGGACTCCAAAAACATTGCATCTAGCTCAGTCTCTTTACTTGTGCGTGTATCTCAAGTTAAAACAGAAGAATTCCTTAACCGAGTGACAGCCCTCTGAGAAACTAATTAGCTCAAATCTGCTCCCATAGCCACAATCTCCAAATATTTCTTACCTGCTATCCCAAGTTTTCAAGTTTCGACCAACTTCAGCTTCCAGAATAAAGCAGAAAACTTCACAAGTGCCTCGCTCCTGCTTTTATAAGTTCTTGCAGCTACAAAACTGCTCACAGGTGGGCTAACTAAGGCAGCCCAATTAGACCTCACAAGATCCTTTCATTTAAGTGGATCCAGGTGTACCTTTCAATTTCTTAAGGTGTTTCCTCTGCTGCCTCTTCCCAGAGAGGGTACTCTACTGCTAAATTGCTTATCAATTGAAGAATGCTTTGCAAATGCTGTATATTCCTGCAGCTATCTTGTAACTTTGAGGACATACAACAGATTTTAAATTGCCAGTGTTTTAAAAGGAGCCCTCTGTTCATTGGTACTACCTAACACCTCAGAGGTAGATGAGCTTTGGGTGAGATGAAAGGAGATAGATGTGCTGGAGAGAAGCTTTTCCTCATATTACCTCTATGTGTTGATCATCTGTGCTATTAATTCAACGCAGGAGTCTTTCTCATGGATAAATTGTAAGGTTTATATATGAAAATATAGCACCTGCTACCAATATAAGCATTTTTTTTTCCTAGCTATGGGCTGTTGATGGGTGCTCCGTGCCCTAACCTCTTCTGAGATGGGAACAAGGCTCCCTAGCTGCTCCGTCACACCTTGCCTGTGGAAGATGATCCTATCTCTCTAACTTTTCCCTTCCCAGCCTGGCTTGCTTAGCCTCTGATCTTAGACTATTCGTGCTTAATAAAATCTTTCATTGTTCACGGACATTTAGCACTGTTCCTGCAGGCGCAGTTGTGTGCCTCTGTAACTCCATCCCTCTGCAAGTCTCCTCTCTGGTGTCCTGGAAGGGTGAAGAGCTGCACTGCAGTGAGTTTATACTAAAACTTTTGCAAGGATGCAGCTTAACTGGCTGACAAGTAGAGCTAGCGAGTGCTGAAGATACCAGGAGGACATTAGCATTGGAGGTAGAGTGGGGTGCATGCCGGGCAAAAAGATTTATATCAAAAGGAGCTGGTCCCAGCTCTTCCTCTCGCTGATGCTAAGGCTGCTCCAGAGGTGATTTTGGCTTGGAGAAAGCTCTCACATACACTGTGATTTTGTGAGAGGCAGGGACCAGAAAGGTAGGCAGGATGAAAATCAATCAAGATTTGTCAAATACACTGAAGAACTCATTTTTATGAGATAAGTGCCTTCAGAGGAAGCGTTGGTAGACACCTACCACATGTTCAGCCTGCTTAGTGGCAAAGTATGCAACATTAATCACTGTCACTTGAAGGGGCCAGGTTCCAGCTGAACCATCTTCCAAGTTTCTTCCTCCTTCAAGCCATCCTCTCCCCTTTCCCCTCCCTGTTCACTCACAGGAAGATGAGTTGCATTCACAGACCTTGTGAACCTGCAAATCAGGCTGATGCTTTTGGCAGCCGCCATACCAACCCATCATTTATTTGGTGCTGAGCCGTCCTCTGTGCTTCGGCTAGTTACACCAAACGGACTCTCATTTCATGCAAGATAATTAGCGGCGTGGGCCAAAATGGCATTAGAGATGCCTACTGCCTCCTAGCAGATGAAGTTCATGTGCTGCTGTCTCACTGCAGTGGGACTTTGCCCTTAGAAGCGGCCAGGAAAAGATAAAGTGACTGTCTTGGCAAAAACTCTCTTCTCGGAGCAATTATCAGCAGCTGGTGAAGATGGCTTAATTGTTGACCACTCAGGAGCCTGAGCTCTGCTGAAAGAGTGGCTTGGGAGGAGGAGCAGATCATGGGAATCCCACAGCAGCACTAGAACAGAAGAGCCTGCAAGGACCCAAGTTAAGTAAGTTATAGAAGGGGGAAAAAGTGATGTGCTTCCAGGATATTATCTCCAGCCTCCTCCACCTGCGCCCCATAACATTTCTTACTACAGTGCACCATTTACTGCTGTGAGGCTTTGTTGTGTCTTACACTCACCCATCCTGAAGATGAGTGAGAGGACTTCATCACAACAGGGTGAGGGGACAGCCCTGTCCTGAGGGGTATTCGTGATGGACTCCTCTTTTTCCATGTGTCAGCCCATTTTCAGGCTGAGACGTTTTATTATCTTACTGAGGATCTTGTTCCCACGTTTTAATAGGCTGAATTACGCATTTTGGTTCTTATTTTTGAGGTATTCCCCCAGGTAGTTACATTGGATAACATCTGCTAGGTTAAATATTGCACCTGGGGAGTGGGGAAGACTGTTTTGTGGTATGAAGACCCCATGAGATTGGACTGCTAAGGCTAAAAGGAGAGAAAGGCATGGCTAGGAAGTCACAAAAAGACCCTATTTTCGGGTTTTAAGCTGGTTACCACCTTTAGGGATTAGCTTCAGCTCGGCAGCAAATTGCCCTAAGCCCTCCTGCCATGGGGCTCTGCTCTGCACCAAGGCAGCTGTCACCAGGGACATGGTACGGGATTAGAGAGACAAAGCTCTATTGAGATCTGTTCCTTGCAGCAATGATGACACCCATTGCAGGAGGTGATGAGCAGCATTTCCAAAGCCTCCTGGCCAGGCAAGATTATAACCCTGCAGCGGGACTTGATTTAACAGAACGGCAAAAAGAGGTGAGCAACAAGGACCATAAAACCTACTTCCACTCCCGCAGTCGCTGGCTGAAAAGTTGTTGAGTCAAGAGGTGCAGCCGTCTGCTCTTGCTGACCCAGGCTCTATTTGCCAGCACGGCACTTCCCAGGCAGACCTTGCTGCGGGTTTATTTTCTGCTTCCCCTCTCACCTCTTCATACATCTTCCCTGCCTCTCAAGAGCTTTCAGCTAGAAGGTTGAAATAGCACCAGCACCGTGCTCACTGGGCAGCCCTTCCCCATACCCCCTCTCTTCTCCAGGTGACTGATGACGGTGGAGAAACACCGGTGCCATCCTCCTCCATGGGTGCAGGCAGCAGCGACAGGGTGGCCATGGCAATAACCCAACAACCACCACCTCCGACTCTGGAGGCAACTAATCATTCAGCGGGGCTCAAACACCAGATCTCCTCATGCATTGAAACTTCAAGCCTTGATGATAGCAGGCACCTGAGGGCATCAACCTGGCTGAAGATGGGAGAGGAGGGCTGTCTGTGACCTTCCTTTGTAGGCTCAGTCACGCTGCGGCAGGGATACACGCAGGGAAAGAGCAGCTCTGTCTGCAAAACTCTGCCTATAAAGAGTGGCAGGGTAGCTTACTGCAATGCGTTTTTCCCCATGCTGCCACAATTTTGGGAATAGTTTTTTCCTTGGGCAAGCCTAACGTTGGGATCGACTTCCTTGTGCGTCATTGACATCAGCAATGAGTCCTGCATCCAATGCAAGGGGCAGTTGCCAAAGCTGCGGGTCTATGAGGATCTTGAGAATAACCCTTGTCGTCAGTGGCAGCAGAGGCTGTATTTTGGAAGACAGGATCCCTGCTGGACCCTGAGGGTCCAAGGAGTCTCTGGATCTTTGCTAAAGGGAGGGTGGGATCCAACTTCCAAACCACTCTGCTCCCTTCCCTGCGGCAGGGACTGCTGGTGGCACACACCACAAATGCGACAAAAACTGGGGCAAGATCCTCAAGACCAGGCAAAGGAAAACAACAGAGCCCAAGAGAAGCAAGGCCAAGCAAACGCCCTGCTCTGTCCCCACCTCACCTGTCAGGGACCCTTTCAGGGTTGTTCTATAAGGTAATCTGCAGAATCCCAAGAATCTGAGCTTTTTGTGTTATAAAGGGCCCGTGTTGCCATACCAGGGGTGGCACCAAATCCAGCTCTCCAGAAACTGCACGGCAGCGAGGTAACGTAACTCATGAGTGCTGTGTGTATTGGACTTACTTGTCACGTGCCATAGCAGTTTGGGGACAAGACAGACTTGGACCAGCACACGTCATGCCATAAGGGCTATTATGAACCATTCATGCATAGCTCAGAAGCAAGGGCAATCCAAAATTAATTCAAAAGGTTGTAGCAGTAAGAGCGATCAAGGACGTAGACCCTAATTTTACGGAGCTGCCGTCAGCAGACACAAAAAAAGATCAGAGCATGTCTCCAGGCAAGTCTAGGACACCAGAAAAAAACATAGCCAACGTATTCTGTGGCTATTGGACAAGGAGGGAAGGAAAGAGGAAGAAAATGAATAAAAATCAGGCTGCCAATGCCCCAGACTGCTCTTCTCTCATCCTAAAAAGGGACAAGGATTCTGAAAATTGGGTGGAGATAATCAGCAGTAAACATCTGAAAGTCAAGGTTTTTAACTTGGGTTTATCTTTCCTTCTCAATTTCTACATCAGAGAAAGCAAAAAGCTTTTGAATGCTATATACTCTAACATTTTTTACACCTTTTTTTTTTTTTTCCCTTTTGCTTGGCAATGTATAAAGGCTTCATTCCTACATCAAACCCCCCAGAGCCCAGTCAGTAAACCCGCTGCCAAGGTTCTCTCATGACTTACGGATTATGGGAGAAAGGGACTCTTGCATGGGAGAAACCACAAAAAATTACTTCTTATTTATGGGTGCCGGAGGTCCAAGGGATGGGCTAGAGGGTGTGGTATCTCATGGCTTTCTCTGGCTCCAAAGAGGCACAAGCCAGGATGAGCTGAAGTCTTGTTGTCATGCATAGGCACGTGAGCACTTTGGAAAGGGTACTAAGAGGCATATTGTCACCGGCTCCCAGCTCTAGGTTACCTGCCTGCCGTCAGAAGCTGGTGACCCCCAACCAGACCTGACAAAAGGGAGGGTGAGGACGCTCCATAATCTGCTCCTCCACAAAGTCAAACCAAGTTGTTAAATCTCAGCCTTTTCTCCCCAGTCTTTCTGCTCTGAAGCCAGAGATTTAGCCAAAACCAAGGGGGACCGGAGAAAAAAAAAGATAAAGACTTCAGATACAAGTATTTATTTGCAGGTGCTAAATGATTTCTTGATTAATTTTGCAACCTGCTGCTTACTTGCCTGTAGCCCTTGGTGCTCAGTGTTTCATAGAGGAAGTATTTTAGCTCAACAAAGAGGACTTTCAGGCTGAAATTTGCCTGATGTGGGCAGCAAGGCAGAAATTGGTTTGAAAAAACAAAACATTGAAAAAGCACATGAAACTAATCTGAAACCCTTTTAGCTAGATAAAGGCTTTGGTTTACCGTCGGCACATGTCTAAACTTCTCCAGACCTAATAAAGAAGCATTATCACCACAGCAGATGTTAAATGCAAGAATTACTTTAAAAAGGGGAGGGGAGGGGGAAAAGAAAGAAATAACCTGTATATAAATATAGATACAGATAGATAGGTACCACAGTAGGCTCTTAAAACGCAGGCTTTCACATCCCTCTATTTTACAGTGGGACACCATCAAAATTAACATGACAATATATCATTAGAGGAAAGGAAGGGCTATCACATCCTTATAGAATCACAGAATCACCTAAGTTGGAAGGGATCTTTAAGGTCATCGAGTCCAACCATCAACCTAACACTGCCAAAACCACCACTAAACCATGTCCCTCAGCACCACGTCTACCCGGCTTTTAAATACCTCCAAGGATGGTGACTCAACCACTTCCCTGGGCAGCCTGGGCCAATGCTTGACAACCCTTTCTGTGAAGAAATTTTTCCTAATATCCAAACTAAACCTCCCCTCGTACAACCTGAGGCCATTTCCTCTTGTCCTATCGCTTGTTACTGGGGAGAAGAGACCGACCCCCACCTCGCTACAACCTCCTCTCAGGTAGTTGTAGAGAGCGAGAAGGTCTCCCCTCAGCCTCCTCTTCTCCAGGCTAAACAACCCCAGGTCCCTCAGCCGCTCCTCAGCAGACTTGTGCTCCAGACCCCTCACCAGCTTCCTTGCCCTTCTCTGGACACACTCCAGCCCCTCCATGTCTTTCTTGTAGTGAGGGGCCCAAAACTGGGTACAGTATTTGAGGTAGGGCCTCACCAGCACTGAGTGCAGCAGGACAATCACTGCCATAGTCCTGCTGGCCACACTATTCCTGACACAAGCTGTTGGCCTTCTTGGCCACCTGGGCACACTGCTGGCTCATATCCAGCCGGCTGTTGACCAACACCCCCAGGTCCTTTTCTGCCAGGCAGCTTTCCAGCCACACATGCTAGCAGCCTAAACAGAATTTGAATACAGGATCCTTCAGCAGATTGCCTTCCCAAGCCATTGGCGTTGCCATTTACTCCAAGGAGCACACGGAGAAATATGTGGCAGAGCCATCATTTTTGGATAACGCAAATGGTGTAAACCAATGGATCAGACTCCTGCCTGCCAGGGAAAGGCCCAGGCAGCTGCATACAGAAAGCAGCGATATAGTGAAATTGCAGGTGTTTCAAGGAGAATTTGAGCGGCGCTTTTTAGTTTATTCATGATTTACTGCGTGTATGGGGTCCCCTTTTCAGCCTGGGACATGTCTTAGGAAGAGTCCTGTGCGATATATTACCTCTTCCCATCTAAATGCAGCAGTAAAAACAAGCTAATCAGACCTGTGACAATTTAATTATCACCCTCCTAGGGCAGCTGCCCCATCCCAACCCTGGCAGGAAGCCCATGTTGTGCTAAAACCCCACGACTTGGCCAAGACCTGCTAGGAAGCCAGCGGCAAAACATCTCCGCAAGGTAGCTGCCTGAGGGAGACCGCATCCTCTTTCTGTACATCACCTTTTAAAATGGGAAAAAAAACTCCAAAACCGCTATTGAACCTCAGACCAGGAATTCGAGTAACTTAAAATATGAAAAGAGCCTTAAAATCTTGGCAGCACCCTGACACTGGTCCGTCCCAAGGGAAATGCATCGAGGGTGGGCTCCTGCATCGGGACCTGAGGAATCCCCTTTTGTTTTCTCTTGCATCAGGGATGCCAGAGCACTTCGAGGTGCAACACTTACAGGTAGCAGGAAGGGTGCGTTTGCCAGCAAGGAGGGGGCAGGAGGAGTCCTCCGGCAACGTAAGTCAGTTCAGAGGGTGCCAGCTTACAAGTCCCTTCCTTTAAATTGATTAATAATGACACATTTAAATGGATAACATAAATTAATTTCTGAATTGCACCATTAGTAAGTAATTAATTTCTTTGCTCT
The DNA here is from genome assembly GCA_013397275.1 of Burhinus bistriatus. Classification (NCBI taxonomy): domain Eukaryota; kingdom Metazoa; phylum Chordata; class Aves; order Charadriiformes; family Burhinidae; genus Burhinus; species Burhinus bistriatus. The sequence continues at coordinate 31,293 of VYXH01012819.1, read as the reverse complement.
GTGAAACTAAGATATCACTGTTATCTAAATCTATAAAGAGAAGAAATGCTGAACGAGGACTCCATTAATGTAAAAATTGATTTTTCCATTTACCCTCTTCTGAGGGTTTTTTTTTTTTCCTCCCCATCCCTCCAATGCATTTATTTTTCAAGTGGCTGGGGGTGGGGAGAGTAACCTAATTTATACTTCCAGTGGTAATCAAAAGATCATGCATGCTCATTTCAACCAAATGATGTCATTATGAAGGCTGTTAAAGCCGGGGTTGCCTTGGAAACGCAAAATACTGATAGTTGAGGTTGGACATCTGAGTCCTCTGTAGGCACAGTAATGAGGAAATGGTGTGGCCCTGCCAGACCTGGCCTGACTGGTCATGCTGGGAAGATCACCCCAAGTTACTCAGATGATCTCTTTAGCACTTATCAGGCTACCATTTTTCCTATTCCTCCCACCACCTGCCATAATCTATTACTTTTATGGAGCCAGGAGTGGAGAACTCCCTTGGTTAAAAGGCAAGCAGAAATGACAAGGCGTGGGGTAGGACCTGCTCATCCCAGTAGGAAGGACACACCAGCTAAAGGTTGCGTGCTGCTTACCACCCGCTGGCTCACTTCTGCATTTCAACCCAAAAAGACATTTCTGGTACCTCTGCCACCCTCTTGGTGCAGCCCCGGGTGGAGATTTACTGGGGACTCAGGGTGTCTCTGCTGACCAGAGCCAGGATCCAGTTGTAGCCAAGGTGTTAGATCTTCCTTTCCAAATCGAGGGACTCGGTAAATGGTCTAGGACACATTCAGCCTTGGTGCAGGAGATCATGCATTCAGCATCCTCTCGTCCGCTCCAGAGGGGAAGGCGCAGCCTAGGGGAGGGAAGCTTTATTTTGGGTGCCCCAGAGCAAGAGGTTTCCTCGCAAAGATCAACAACCTTACTCTCGCTGCACAAAACAAGAGGTGTCTGTCCCCTCTTGCAGTCCTGGATCCTTCAAGTGAGGATACTTTGACTAAGAGTTATTTTAAAAACAAGTCCAGAAACAGAACTGACTTTCTATCTACTACTCAAAGAAAAAAAAGCCTTATTTTTTTCCACTCAGTGAATATTTCCATGGCCATTCTGCCAAGATGGCTTTAGGCAGCTGTCCCCACTGGTGTCATTTGCATGGGATGGACAATGAGAAACAGTTGACATCAGTTAGGTGGCAGGCTTTGAGCAGCCCAGGACTTTGGTCCACCAACAGAAAAGGATGTAGACTGATGCTATGGTTTCAGGACAACTCCCTGGGTCTCTTTAGCCAGTTCTGCCCTTCCCAGTTCAACGGGAGAGAAAGCTTAGGGCTAAACTGGAAATGCATTAGTACTGCTGATGCAAAGAGTTACATCTTCCTCGGTCTGCCAAGAAAGCCCCGTCCCTCCCACTGGGGTCTTTCAGCTGTGCCAAGACATGAATTTCACAGTTCCTTTTCAGTTCTTTTTTACCTACCCTGTCCCAAGAACAATGCGATGTCATCTCTGATCACATCACGCTGAGCTGAAAGCCAACTTTAAGGTATGCCTTGGAGAGAAGGGGGCACAGCCTGAACCACATCTTCAAATGTAGGCGCCGTATCCATCCCTCTAAAGAAGAGAACAGAGCAAGTTGAATTATTTACAGCAAGTATTTTGGCTGCATCTTCCCCCCGCCCCGCCCCCTCCTCTTGTTAAAGAGCACAAAATAAAACACACATACAAACAAGCCAGTGGGATGAAACATTTACTATCTGTGCAAGGAGTGTTAAATGAAGGCATTTCAGCTTCTCAATTAATATCCGGATGTCCCCTAGTCCCTGGCAGGGTTTTTTCACTTTGGTGAGTACGTAATGACATTAATACCACCCCCTGATCTTCTTTCTCTTCACTTATTGAGTCACCTTCCTCTTACACGAAGGGGTTTCTTTTAAGGTTCATCAACTGAAAATTGTTTGAATGCACCGAGAAAAATAATAAAAAGAACATTTCATAACATCTTCAGGAGCATTTCAGGCATGAGCACTTTGAATATTTATTCGCCCTTTGTGTGAGCAATCTCGGCAAGAGAAAGTCGACGTGAATAAAAGGAATCGCAAATGCCAGCAAAGTAGCTCGGTAGTTTTCATTCACGAGAATATTTGCACAGGCTCCTGGGAGAATTATCAGGCAAGGTAATACAAAATCCCTTGTAGCGTCAAAGCTTTGGATACTCCATAATCCTCCTTGTCCAATGAAAAACATCTTTTCCTGAGAGCTGAGGGCCTGAGCTGGTTTGTTGGGGTTTTTTTTTCCTGGCTTGGGAAGTTGGAGAAGGATTGGAAAAGCTTGGAGAATTGTTATCTTTGCCCTGTTTCTGTTTCACAGTGCCTCGTATTTCCTCTGCCTCTTCTCTCCCATCCAGTACCTCTCCCTCGAGCCGAAATGGAGAGAACAAGCTAAGCTTCCTTCAGCAGTCATAAAAAAAAAAAAAAATAAGGGGGAGGGGGGATTAAAAAACAACAACAACAACAAAAAAAGAGATAGCCAAGCAGCCAACCCTATGGGAGCCGTGGGAAGATGGGGGACTCGCAGGAAAAAGCCAGTCAAGGAGCAAGTCATGGCAGAACTTTGTACCACCGGTCTGGATTAGACAAGATCCCATCGGGGATCAAAATGAGAACAAATTGCTAAGGAGTCGAGCCAAAACATCTTTCTGCATGGGAAAGAGAAAGCAGGATAGCAGTATTCACTGAGTTTTGGGGGCTCAGCAATAAAAGCGCTGGGGTCAATTTACTCATAATTAGCCTTTACGGGCAAAAAAATCCTCCAGAATTTCATTCTTGCCATAGAATTTTATAGGGTAGCTCAGAAACTTATAGAAAGGATATTGTTTTCCATTATCTTGCACAGGTTTTCAGAGCATTTCTCTAGAACCCTGTTGGTTTCAGCCCTGTTAAATTCAATAACTTCCCTAAGGGAGTGCTTTAAGTGTCAGGCTTGATTCAGTTACATAAAGGGATAAGGGAATAATCGTTAGACAGTGCACGGGGATGGGAGAAGTGGTTTTGTGTGGCACCAGTCTTATTTAAGAACAGTCTGAATTTATAGATGAGGCTGATGAGAAAGTTGGAAGCAACTAACGTTAAGTGTAAAAGACAAAACCCAGGCAGTGCTTTTAGAGAGGGCTGTGATTAACTGGGATACCACAGAGACAGGCGGACAGTTTCAGATGAGTATTCTAAGTGTTTTTAGATGTTTGTCTTGGTTTCATCAAGATGATGTCCCATGTACTCTTCTTGCTATTCGTAATGTAAGCTATGGGCACTGGAGTTTATATAAGAGCCTGTATTGCTTGCGTTGCAATTAACACATCCTGCAATCAGCAATCCAAAACACTGAAGTCTTTAATATTTCTTCTTACTGCTAATGCAGAATGTTTTACTTCTAATATACTGTTGTCCTTGCACCTTAATTTATTATGACAGCGTGAACCATGACTAATCCTTCTGAGTGCCGAGCACAGGCACAGACCAAAAACCCAAATCAGCGCCCCTCCTTCCAACTGCTCACCTAGCATCCTCTCCAGAAGGGGCGGAGGTGGACAAGCGTGGCCTTCAGGAGACAAGGTGTGTGAATATCTCCATTCATCCGAGACCTGCTCTGATCAGGAGGTACCTGCGATTTGAAGAGGAGGAAGGGTGTGGGCTTGGTTTTACGTGGCATTGCAGCAGAGGAGAGACAGTTCCCAACAGCCAGGTTTCTAAGGGCACATGTGAACTTAAAGATGCCGTGATAGACTTTTCACCCAGCCTGTGCATCTCAAAGGTCAAAAAAATCCCAAGCATATAGGTCCAACTTCACTAACAGAAGCAAATAATGTGTGTTTTTCAGCCAGCGACTAAAAAGACTGAAGCTTTCTGCTGCTAACCAAGGATATTTGTCAGCACTTCCCGGAAGACCTGCTTCATAAACAGGTTATCCTCAGGTTTCTCCACCCACACCTGAGACCCTTCAGGAGAAGGCACCATCTGAGCCCAAGCCCATGCAGCCCCGTTAGCTGGGACCCTTTGGCCACCCTCATGCATTGTGCAGTGCCTTCCCAAATCCGCAACCTATGGTGCGCAAGATGCCGTTGAGAAGCGCTGCCAACACCAGTTCCAACTGCAACAGGAGCCTGGATATTGCTGGAGTCAGCAGCAGGCGAGGTAGATTTGGAGCCTTTCCCAATTTTGCCACCAACGGCCAGAAAGCAGTAGCAGCAAGTGGCAGAGCTGGTTGGTGCCAGAAGGTGCCGAGGTTGCCCGTGTCCCTCCCTGGAGCACCCACATAGCTAGGAACAAACTTCTTCCTCGCTTCTGCCTACTCGTGCATTGCTTAATGCCCAAAGCCTGGAGATCGATAGCTCCTGCTTTTGTACAAGTCAGGACAACTGCAGGAACTCTTCCCAAGTACACAAATGTCTCATTTATCTCTAAAGTTAGGCAGGCTCTTCTCAGCCCTGCGCTGGGTGCAGATTTCCTGGTCCATCATTACAAACCCTTTTTACGGCTTCTTTGGGTTCATCCCTGGCCTGAGCGTGAGACGCTCCATTTGTTTTGGCAAGAACGTCCCTGAGATTTATACCTATAATTATACAGGTAACCTTTCCGACAGGGAATTTTAAAATGATCAACGCTAAAGCAACCTACACATTAAATGTGATTAATAAGATGCCAAACGGCCACGAGTCTGCTCCTCCCTGCTTGTTAAGCATGTCAGCCAGAGTGTCCCCAGCTGATCCCGCTGCTGTGACATCGTGGGACACCCAGAAATGGTGCAGAGTGGCCTCAGTCATTCCTGTTGGACATCCATGGGAGGGTTAGGGTATGCATGAGCACAGAGGATGACATCCATCTCCCAAAGGTTCATTTCTGAGGATGGAGAGTTCTTCTGGTCCTCGCTAATATCTTCTCTTGCCCTCTGTCCTTTTGTCCCCTTCCCGGTGGGAGCCGTACCGGTACAGCCGCAGCCGGAGGGATGCTGAAGAGGTGACAGCGGGATCTCAAGTGACAGGAGACAGATGAGCGTGAGCCTGGCTGGGAGGCAGGTTAAACGAGGTGCCCGCTCCCCCAACACACGGTCCTCTCTGCAGAATTGTCTTGCTGTCCCCAGGGGCGCCTAATGGAGCTCTTCTCCTCGCTCGCTGAGCAGGCACCAGCTTCATCTGCTATCAAAGCACCCACTACCCGTATAATCGGGGAAAATAGCATCTGTCAGGATATCTATCATGGCCCATGGAGGCGTGGGGTCCCCCTCCTTCCACCAAAAAGGGTTGCACGAGCGTAAGACGAAGCTTTGCCGTGTGCAGCATTGCTGAGGAAGCCAGCTTCACGGGGTGCTTGGCAGGCTGCATAGTGCTCTCTGCTACGGCCTGCATTGAGTCGAGGTTTTACAAAGCTTGCATTTTGCTGATGGGTTGCCCAAAGACAGTAAAAATCAGTCATAGTCAAGCTTGCATTGACCTTCAGTCGACGGTTACAGCACGCTAGAATTACAGTAGAAACCCCGATAGCTGCTTCCCTATTCTCCGGACAAAGTTATTGCATATAAATTATGTATTGATTAGAGGCAGGAAACGTTAGGAAGCCTCTTTGGGAAAACGGGAGGCTGGAAAGAAATTCAGGGACTGACAAAAGAGCTACTTTAATTAGGAAGGAAAGGAAAGTAGCAGGAAGAAAAAACAAACACAACCTCCCCTCAAGAGCCTCCCACTCCAGATCTGAAAATCTGATCAGGAATCGCCTCTCTTAAGGAAACTGGATTTTGGAGCTGTTTTGGCAGGGCAATGGATGCCGGAAAATGAGCTGGCTTCCTCCCTTCACTCAGCGCTGATGAGGATGGAGGCTGTGGAAAAGAGCAGCTACACTTTCTGCCGCTCCTGGATTTTGCATGCCGAATGAGGGATGCGATAGATCACCTAACGAGTGTGTAACGACCGTGCTTATTTCTGCCTTCTAGCTCAAAGTGCTTACAGGGTAATTACACATTTTGGACTTATTAGCTGTAATTACTAGGTTCTGTAATCTGCAGAATGTGTCATTAGAGTATGGGCAACCTCAAGTGGTCTAAAGACGCTCAGGAAAGTTTCTTGTTTATCTTCAACATTTCCTGCCTCAACCTTAGATGACCATGGGGAGACGAGGTGCTTGTTCTCATGCTGGGAAGCCTCACTGGCCTCCCAGGACTGCTACAGCTACCTTCAGAGGTTGTGGTCCTCTGAACTGGGACAGATGGGATGCTTGTGGGAACGCACACAGCCCTGGACTGCAAGCTGATTACAGGCTACGGGAGTCTTTCTGAAATTTGGCTCTCATTCATATGGCCAAATAACACGTGCTGTTCGTAGTAAAGTCACAGCACTCCTTTGGATAGACACCATTACACCAGGAGTGGCTGGACAGGGTTTCAGCTCCTGCCTCCTGTCCCTTTGCTACCAGGCACAGCCAGGACTCTGCCTTCCGTAGGATGGCTTTTGAATTACACAGCTAACAATAAGCAGAAAATTGAGGTTTTTAAAGTCAGTTTGGGTCTACGTAAAAAACCCTGCCAGCTCATCGCAGATGGGACCGGTCGGGGCCAGAACGAGCTCCTAGGCTTATCTCAACGTACCGAAATGAAATGTTTTAGGACCCTCCTACCTACCAGACTGGTACAGGCCAGGTTTCTCCCCGCCCCAAATTCTGTGTCTGTGACTCACTCCTCCTTTCGCCTGGAGTAATCTCCCTGTTGTGTTTCCCTGCTTTTTGGGGCGCAGGCTGGACCCACACCTCCGGTCCATCCCTGCAGGCAGCAGTTCTCCCCAGCAGCCGTCTCGCAGCCCAGATCCTACCTTTGCCCCCGAAATTAAACACAGCCTCTCAATTAACATCCATCTCCCTTACCAGACGGGAAAGAGCTGGCAGCTTGGCCAGGGCTGGAAAGGCAGAGTCTGTGGGAAAGCCTGGGATTCCCACACCTTGGACAATTAGCTTCTCCATACACCATTTCCCAGGGTAGCTTAGCTTTACTAGCACAGCCTTTTTTCCAAAATCCCTTTAATTTCACACCAGTGCATAAAACAGAAAAGCCAGTCTACCCGTCCGTCCCTGGGAAGCACAGCCACATACAGCCCCATCTGGGATCATCAGGGCTCCTGGTGGCACCTCCTGTTCAGAGAGGAGGGACAAGGGACACCCTTTACCCAAGGCTGGAAACCACCCACAGGAGACACAGAGAGGTGAGAGATCCCTCCAAGAGCACAGAGGAGGAGAGGAGGTGAGTCAGCTTACCTCCATCACAACACCCAGAAGCCTCTCAGATCCAGGTTTTCTTAAATCCCAGGAGGCTGTAGCAGAGAGGCCCAAGGATGAAGACAGCTCTGCATCGTTTGCCTCTGGTGCAATGCCTCCAAAGCCAGGTACCCACCAATGACCACAAATTAGACAGTGCTACAGAGCCCAGCTTGACCTAAATAAATTGCAGCGGCTGTATCTAAGTTGTGCCTCTGCCCAATCTTTGAGTGGTTTTTCCTTCTCCCCAGCATAATGCTTTCTGAAAGCTTTGCAATCCATCCTTACGTGATATAAAGCCAGGTTTTACTTCCTTCCGGTTCCTGCTTATTGTTTTGGCCAAAAAAATCTACTTGCAAGGGGAAAAAAAAAAATAAATCAAACAAAACCAAAAAAGCTTGTGGGATACCCGCAAGTGCAATGTACCCTTCCACACAGGGTCAAGGAGGTATCCGCTATTAGGGTCACACAGCAGAGGGAAATCAAGTGGGCATTGAAGCGGAAGACGGGAAGAACTAGTGCCAAGTACATCACTTGCTTTCTGCACACGGTGCCAGGCTGCAGCATCCCCTACTATCCTTCTTTGGTCTGCAGTGAGCCTGGGCCACAGCAGCAGTGCCCCTGTCCCTACCCTGCTCATGGCAGTGCCCCAAAAAGCCAGGGGGGCAGAGGGGGACGTCAGGCTCCTCACAGGGTTAGGGACTGCCCGGGATAGTTGACCTCTTCCAGAGGCAGCAAACTCCAGCCCCACCAACAGAGCTAACGTGTCTCTCCAGGACAACAAAATGCAACACAATACAACTCAAACGAGCATTTTCATGGCAATTTTACACTCAACCATATGTGACTTCTTTTTATGAGCATCTAATACCCCCTGAAAGCAGTATTCACCTGTGGGAGCCTGAGGGCCACCTCACACCGGGCTGAACAGGAGAGCAGTAGTAGTGTAAAACCAGAACATTGTCCTTGTAACCACCTNGTTAATTCCAAGTCAACAAGTTAATTTAAAAAATCAGTAGACAAAAAGAGGGAAAAAAAAAAACCCACCAAAAAAACCAAAACAATGTGTGACCACCATTTTCTTTTTGTTTCCTTGGGAACTAACATCCCATCTGTGATGCAAACAATGAGCTGCCCAAATAGACAATTTCTGGTTTCTATTCCCTCTGGGGAAGCTTCTGAGGAGCCTCCGCTGAAATCAGTAGAGCTCATTTGGTGGAATGTGGATCGTAGGCTTCAAAAGCAATGCCACAGGTACCTGTTATGGTAGGTCCAGATTCCTGGCCACCAGCCAGCAGGTTAGATGGCTGGATAATCCAAAAGTATCACTTATTTTTTTTGCATGCTTAAGATTTGCCTCCTTATTTCTCTGTAGTGAAAAGCACTGCCCGATGCTTAGAGAAGTGAGTGGATATAATGCCAATCATTAGAGTAGCAATTACTTATCTCACAGGAGCTCTGAGAGGCTTAATTAGTTAATATTTGTAAACCATGATGAGCTCCGGAGATGAAGGATGCAAAACATCCAAGGAAAGAGATTGCTCACAACAAAGCCCAAAGCATCTCTGCTTTGCCGGCTGAGCTCCCCTTCGCTGTCCAGAAAGTCCGGCCGGTTTGAACCCCACTCCTCGCCGGTGGCACAGCGTATGGTGAAGCTGAAAGACACCTAAGGGAGCGTTCCCTGCTGCACGCCAGCCCTCTGAAACCCAGCATGAATATGACACTAATGACATCTTTCAGAAATGTAATTAGCCTTCATTCATGGCGAGGTACATTAGGGAGAATTCAGAGGCTCGGCGAAGTGGGCTCCAGTGGGTGAGAACTGAGGCTTGTGCTTTGAAAGCTGCATTAGGGAAGGGGAAAAAAATAGAAAAGAAAATGTTCTAATATTACTTAATTACCCCAAGACATCCTCAGATGTAATCGAGCTTGGAGGGCTAAATGAAGGCTGCGCGTGTGAGACCGGCAGAGGCTGATGCATTTATAATGAGACCACTTTGCAAGGCAAACCAGGTCCCCACGGAGGGAGAGGGGGACAAAGAAGAAGGACAAGACGGGGGCTGGCGAGCTATCACAAGGTGCCTGAAGATGTGCCGATCTCCAGTGGCTTCATATGAAGTCCTTTCCCCTCTCCTTGGGGTTGCAGGCCAGGCTGGATGGAGGGAGGATGGGAGATGAAGGGTGCAGATGCAAGTACAGCACTGCCCAGCAAACTCACTCATGGTTTGGATGCTAAAACCCCATAAAAACCCCTTAGTGCCCAACAAAACATGTAAGAGCTGCCACCTCACGCTGATGGCGAGACACCCCTCCATCCAGATCCAAACCCAAGTCATTTTGGCATCTAATCCGCATCCTCCTCAGGAAGCCTCTCCAGGCAGGGAGCTGGGATGGGAAAGCAAGCACAAGCTGTCCTTGGGGCAGGGCTGCCTCTGAAGATGAGAGGGGAAACCTTCTCCACAGTGGCCAGGGTTTGGCCCCGGTGCTCCCATCAACATTAATGGAAACCAGGCGGTTAAATCCCAGCACTAAAAATCAGCCCTTTTATCCACAACACCAGAGGCCCAATGCATGCTCACAAGCCCATTCCAGCCCTGATTTACATACTGTACAGAAGGAGACATTAAAATCCAAATGGTTTATGGTAATTAATGCTCATTTAAATATTATACTAGTAACTATCACTTCCAATTCTACTCAGCCTTGAAGGGGCTCTGTGTGCGTGTATATACATACAGGGAGATTTTAGAGGGATACTGTATCTTCTCTCCTGATTGCTGCTTTCTCAGAAAAAGGATGTTTAACGTTCATTAATTGTTTCACTTGGAGAAATTGCTGTGAAAAGTCACCACAGGAGAGCTGAGATTTTTTTTTTTTTTTTTTTTTTTAATTTTTTGTAAAGAAAGTACTAATGGGAAGCCCTGCCTGTGGCACGGATGTATCAGCTGAGTACAGCTCCGCTCAGGCTGTTTAAGCAATGCGATGGGTGACAAATAGCTATTAACACCGAGCTCCCTGTCACTGGAGGAATGAAGACTATGGAGATCAAACAACCTTTAGATGGGAACAAAATGTATTATTTATCAGCAATTAATCTTTTTTTACCTCCTTGTTCACTAGGGAGCCCAAGCAGTAGGACTGGGGCGGGAGGCAGCACTAGCTCGCTGTAGACCGAGGGGGCCCATGAAGCACCTTCGGTGAACTTTGCACTGATTCACCCTTTTGTAATATCAAATATCAATGGGAAACAAATAGGTTGCTTAACCGTTCATGCTACAAAATAATGATGCGAGAGGGTGCAAGTGTCTCGGTCCTATTTTTAAGGCTCACAGAGCCACTCCAGCAAGGCCAGGTGGCCACGGCCCTACACTGCAGTCAAAGCTGGACCACAGCATCCTCAGAGGATGAGGAAGAAGAGAAGATGCCCGTTGCCACATTCCTCAGGCAGCAGTCCAAGCACTGAGGGCTCTACCTCTTTCCAGCCCCTATGGAGTTTCCCCCCGGGAAGGTGAAGGATGCAGAAAGTTATCCCTCAAGAGAAACCCAACAATATCCACTCTGGCATCTACCAGCTGGCCAGATAGCCAACTCCACTGAATCACAGAGCGAGCAGCTCTCTCTGGGAATATCCCCTGCACAAGACATGGAAAAGGGCCAGTGTGGTTACTCTACTTCATATTCACCTCTTTCCCTCTGAGCACCGAGAGCATGTCCAGAGACCATGGGACCCACTGGTGGGATCCAACTGCTAGCGGCTGCAGCCGACACCCTCCAGTCAATCTCACAGCACGCATGATGCAAAGATAGAGACGAAGTTTTGCCCCCTCCCCTTCGCTGGGTGCAGCTGAGCTCTACGCAGCACCTACACCAAGCCCGAGGCCTTTAGCATTAATTCGCTGTGAGATGAGACCGAGAACAGAGACGGAGTGTCTATGGCAGAGCGCAAACAGCAGCAAAGGACGAGCAGGGGGCTAACAAAAATGGACAGTACAGGTCTTGGCCAAACAAAACGACCAACAAACCCACCCAACACTGAGGGCAAACGATCCATGTTCACTCCTTGTCTGAAAAAACTAGCCAGGATATTTGATATATCAAAAACATTGCTCCTTACCTGCCCATCCATGGGAAAGCATTGGCAGCGGTAGCAGAGCCCAGGAGCTGTTGCAATGCCCCTATTATACTAATGATGTTTTCTGCCCAAACCATCCCAGGTGTGGCTCCTCATTGCAAAAGGAGCGGTAGCCAGAAGAATCGCCCCCACCCTGATCACTTCAAGCTTGGACCTGTGCCTTGCACCACAACTCCCATGAGAAGTACCCAGGATTTTCTTGCAGGGGACCACCAAGTCATGCTGAGAGATGTAAGCAAGAGCCTGTGCCCATCCCAATCGCTTGACAAGGTCTTGCAAGATCCATGTTTGCATTAAAAAGAAACTAAAAGGTTTTCCACTCCACTAGCTTGCCCAAAGCCTGCATACTAAGTAGTAAATGCTACCTATGAGGTTGAATAAAATCTTCATAAAAAAAGCTAGCAGTCATTGAATACATCATGAACAATGACATTGGGGAGGCATTGTTCTTCTTCTGCCTGATGGACCATGCTGAAACACCTGTTTCTTATCGTGAAACCGTTAATAACTGTCACCACTGAAATCAGCGCTGAAAATGTGTCATTAAGTCAAGTTATTCCAACCACCACCAAACTGCGAAAAAAAAAAACCAGCAAGGAGGAATAGAGGCAAAAGCAGGTCTTAGATAAACTCAGATAAATGTCAAAAACATACTTGTCTATGTGTCCACTGAAAAACCACTTGCCACAGGGGAGGGAAAAAAACACCACCAAACAAACCCAGTTTACATACGAGATGGCTCCCGCCTCACAGACATCTTCTAGCTGACACGAAAGACACAGCTGGGTAACTATAGGCAATTTTAACTGATTAACTACAGACACTGACCCTTTCAATTAATTCAGCAGGGATTTGTTTCATTCCAATCATCTCCTAAAGCTCCAGCCTCCCCACAGAGCCAACAGAAAACCAATTTCTGGTCCTGCCTTTCTCCTACATCAGCTGTAACGGGGTAACAGGGCTGGTTACTCAGGGATCTTTAAGGTAATCCTGACTCAGACAGGAATGACAGAAAGGATGTTTTGTACTTATGAGGGTGGACATTAGCAGAACGCAACCCTTCAGGGGCTGTAGGGTCTTTATCTTCTCAAAGAAACCTAGAGCGATGCACAAGTTAAATCCCCTAATTTTGCACAATTCAGACATGGAAATGCAGTGCAGGACCATCTTCTCTAACAAAACCTCTCACTGACCTTCATTGTCCTGCTCACTGACTATATTAACCTGATTTCCTCCCATAACTGCTGAAAGCCTTAGATCGCTTTTCAACAGCAAAACTGGTTATTTCTCCCCAAAATTACAACCAGTCTCCGTGTTTCCTCTTTCCCTTCAGGACCCTGGTCTGGCCTTATTTTGGTCCCATTTTGGGCCATTTCTATGCAGTGGAACCCAGCTGCCACCTTGTAAATTAAACACACGCATCCAGCTTGCGATGTCTTCTCCACTGGCAAAGTAGGCCCAGATATGAAGGCTGCTTGTCCATGGTGGTCTACTGCCCTAATTAGCCGCCTTCTTCCCATTACTGAGGACAGATGCTCTTGTGGCACTGATGGAGTACTCCACTTTGTATAAAGAAGTATCAACTGGAAGCAGCAACTCCATCCCCTAAATTTTTGGCACAAGGCTAAGCAGTCCTTTTAGTGAAGACCTGGATTTTGAGGTGAGCAGTGCGGGAGCTAACACTGGCCCCATTCACAAGAATTCACAAGAGCTCGCTGAAACAGTTTGAGCATAGTCCTGTCCAAAAAAGTCCATTACATTGTTATTTTCTGTCAAAAAGAAAAATTAAGTGGAACATTTCTGGCTGGAGCAACTCTTCACTCTCAGCCTGGGAATCCACAGCATAGAATCACAGAATGGTTTGGGTTGGAAGGGACCTTAAAGATCATCTAGTTCCAACCCCCCTGCCATGGCCAGGGACACCTTCCACTACACCTGGTTGCTCAAAGCCTCATCCAACCTGGCCTTGAACACCTCCAGGGATGGGGCAGCCACAGCTTCTCTGGGAAACCTGGGCAAGTGTCTCACCAACTTCAGAGTAAAGAATTTCTTCCTGAGATCTAATCTAAATCTGCCCTCTTCCAGTTTGAAGCCATCACCCCTTGTCCTATCACTACATGCCCTTGTAAAAAGTCCCTCTCCAGCTTTCTTGTAGGCCCCCTTCAGATACTGGAAGACTGCTATAAGGTCTCCTTGGAGCCTTCTCTTCTCCAGGCTGAACAATCCCAACTCTCTCAGCCTGTCCTCACAGCAGAGGTGCTCTAACCTTCTGATCATCTTCGTGGCCTCCTCTGGACTTGTTCCAACAGGTCCATGTCCTTCTTATGCTGGGGGCTCCAGAGCTGGACCGAGTACTCCCGGTGGGGTCTCACCAGAGTGGAGTAGAGGTGCCAGCCTGAAATCTTCTCCCTCCTCGGACCGTACAGAGAGGCTGGGTTGAGTCTCCTTATTTCCGTTTGCTTGAAACATCTGAGTTTATTCTTCCGCCACTGCCCCTTGATTTGCAGCTATATCGCCTGGAAGAATTTTAAAAGGATCCGCACTTCTCCAGTGGTGCAAGTGCACTCAACAAAAAGATGCACAGGAGATGACAAATTGATCTCCCCAGCCCGAGCCGCTGCGGAGGGGAAGAATTTCCTGTGCGGGCGTGCACACCAAGCCGTGGTGGGGGCTTTGGAAAGCGGGATATGGATGGCATCCTTTGTCTTCCTCTGCAAACTCCCTGACAGCCTGAGAAAGGATGGTTCAAAGGAGCAAAACAAAACACTCACCTGCATGACAGAGTAGTTAGCTTAATCCCCCAAAGGCAAATCCCATTAGCATGTAAAACTAGGAGTGATAATTGTAACCAGTTTTCAACCTTTACTGTAGTGGAAATAATGACTTCAGCGGCACTGCCTTGCTTCTCCGAGACTTCTTTCTCCACAGATTATTTTAAACTAATCTAACAAGGGGGAGCGGTAGGGAAGGAGAGTGTAAGATTAAAGAAGAGAGAGTATTTAAGACTGGGGCGGGAGGATGTGACTCAGGCAGCGACAGGTTGCTCGGGCTGGTCTGAGCAGCATCTCTGCTTGAGAAACAACTCAAAGGCAAAAAAATTAAGAAAAAGGGTAAAACGCAAACTGGATTTCACGCAGATGGATTCTGCCAGGCGAGCCTAGTAAATATATTTTTTTCTGGGAGATAACAGCTTTTTTTTTTTAGACAAAAGCCAATCTTTGTCTTTTGTGAGAGAGCTTGACCATCTGGACTTCAGAAAAACGTTTGATACTATGCCACGTGAGCAAATGATTAGTTAAACTGTAGGAGGGGAACGTTACAATAAGAATTACGAATCAAGGAAAAGCTTCGCCTAAAAAAAATAAGATTACAATAGATAATACCAAAAAAGGAGGCAGTCTGGAGGGATTTTGCTGAGCAGACTGTTCAGTCACCACTCACATTCAACGCTTCCTTAATGACAGGAGACCAACACTTATCAAACTCACTGCTTAGGAGGCAAAACAACCCAAAACACTGAGTTTTGGCATCATTTGGAAGGAAACGACTTTGAGAACCAGACCGATGGACGTGGAATGATATTCAAAGAGGAAAAAATCCAAGGCCAGGTTTAAAAAGTCAGTGGCAAGGATGTAAACTCAGTGGAGATGACAAACAAGAAGACCCACCTGTGTGGTTTAGCTGTCCTACTACACCAGGGGCCCCTGACACAACGCAATTATAAAAAGGCATCTACAACTCAAAGTATTTCCAGGAGAGAGAGAAAAACCTATTAACTGCTAATGAAGAACATCTCAGAGAGATTGTATCCTGAGTACTGTGGTGAGGTTGAAGAGAGCAGATATAAACCACTCATCAGCACATTTAGGTTGGCTAATTACTACTCACCCTCATACGACCCAGGGCCTGAGACAGCCTCCATGGGAACAGCAGGAGGAAGAACCCGCCTGCCACTGAGAGAGCTCTCAACAAAGTTTATAAAAAGCGATATGGTGAGTGGTTCCTTGTAATAGCAAGTGACCGGAGACAGTAGCCATGAGATCCTTCCAGGCCCCATGTTCCTCTTAATTATCAGGGGGGCAACGATACTCCTCAGCTGGCCCCATGCCCATCATCGTCTACATGTTCACCAGATCCCTGTGACATGACAGGGGGACATAATTTAAGCTTATAATTAGTTTCTGGTGGCACACCCGGTTCGTGGGCACCTCATTGCCCACTCCACCAGAAATGGGTGAGTCCCCTTGCAGCTTGAAGAGGTGCTTCTCATCTCACGGCAGGGCTTCTCCATCAAGCCTGATGTGATTTTCACAAACGTCATTTAAGGGCTCCCAGGCTTTGCTTTTTACAGATGCTCAGAAATAACCTCCCTGGGTTTTTTCCCAGGTCTAAACCAGATTAATTTAAGGCTTGCTCGTTTGGGTAGTGCTGGTCCTTACTGCAGCTGAGCCAGCCAAATTTAGTCTGGAGTTAAGTATCTCTCACTCGCTCCAGGAAGAGTTTACAAGAATACAGATATCAACAGCTATCTCAAAAACCAAAACGCTGAGAAGCAGATGCAATATAAGCTGGTCTGACGTCCTGTCAGTAGCGGAGGTCACACACCACAGCATCTCCAAACCCACGTCTTTGCCAGCCCTCTCCAAAATTGCAACGATCGTCTTCCGAGGAACCCAAAATGGCGGTTTCTCCTTCCTCGGGCAGCCCTACGAGGTCTTTGGAAAGCAGTAAGGGATGAAGTGAAGGGATTTCGGCAGAAATGAAACTGAATTTACTCTGGTGAATTTTCACGACAAGATACTTTGGGCAAACATTATTAAGCCTCCCTAGGTAACGTAATTAGAAGTTCTGCCCCTTTTATCTAAAGTTTGCACACAAAAAAAATCCATCACTGTATTAAGGGGTAAAAAGGGCTTTTCCTTCTTTTTTTTTCTTCTTAATAAAGGAGGTTTATTTAAAGCCTTCTTTAAGCAGGTGAACATTTCACAAGGAATCCTGGGCTCGTTCTGAGTACATTCAGATCTCTCCTGAGTACATCAGGAGACAGGTTCAGGTTTTACATCAAAATACGTGGCAATAAGCCTCAAAATTCAGGTGGCTATTCCAGTGAGGAGAAGACAGCAGCAAAGGCCTCTCAAAGGAGAATTACTCAGGTTTATCCGGCAAATTCTGTGTTTATGGGCAAAACCCACTCACTGTGAGTAAGGATGGTCAGGAATTGAGACAAAATGGGTTTTAGTCAGAGAATGTCAACTTGTCAAACCCAAGATCTCACATAGAGGGGGAAGAAAGGCCATTTCAAATGACAAATTTATTTACCCGGGGCCAGAGATTTTTCAGTGTCATCATGGAGTTGTCAGGGGTTAAAAAAAAAAGAAGGAGAAGAAAATAAGGAAAAAAAAAAAAGAGCTTCACAAAGCACAAGTAACCTGCTATGCTGGACACTGGCCAGGGATGCAGATGGCTCAGACTCAAGCCCTTCAAAGTAGGGATTTGTACCTCCCTGTCTCCAACATTCCCAGCGAGGCCCCAGCCATAAAACAATCCTGGGAGTTTCACTCTCATCTTCTGGTTAAAAAAAATACTGCAAAACACTCTCTTGGCTTTATCTTGATGTAGAAAAACACTTCTTTTGAAATCTCAGGAAGGGTTGTGGGATGAGAAAGAAGCAGGTCTCTTCCCTCCCTGTTTTTGATTACAGCTTATTAGCATCATTGTTTGGTTTAAGATTGCCCATAAAAATTCCATTCCCAGCAAAAACCTCAACCAAAAAAGTAAGCAAGCATTAATAGGAGCTGTCTCTCATTATGACCAGTTTCCTAAGGAATGGGAGCTCCTATGCATGTGTGCATACACGTCCATTTCAGTCAAGCCACCGTTTAAGAACTTTCACCCAGTTTTGACACAGGGTAGAAGGCGCAGACTCTTACCTGCCTGAAAGCTTAAC
This sequence comes from Burhinus bistriatus, assembly GCA_013397275.1. Lineage (NCBI taxonomy): Eukaryota > Metazoa > Chordata > Aves > Charadriiformes > Burhinidae > Burhinus > Burhinus bistriatus. The sequence goes on along the minus strand of VYXH01012819.1, from coordinate 13,929 downwards.
GAAAACAAATACCTGGACAAAGGAGACAGCGATAGCCCCATGAAGGACAGCCTGCTCAACCTCGCTATTAGCCATCAGAGAACCCATGCCGAGGAAAGTCATAGCAGGTTAAGCTCTGCACCTTCCCCTGCCAGCATCAGCAGCACTTGGCTTTTTAAAAAAAAAATATAGAAATTACTGTTAATAATAACCTGGACTAAGAGGCGGGGGGAAAGAAAAGAGGCTCTTCTGTTGAGCTCCTGAGAACAGCCGTTCCTCGCAGCCGGTCCCCGCTGCCGGCAGGGTCGAGGGCTTTGCCACCACCAGCTCCAAGCAGATGGCGTGGACACGCCTGAGCTGGAGAAATCTTTTGTAATAAAACGCCTCTCCCAGAAATTAACTTTAATTAAGGCATGAGCACTTAATATCTGTATTTGAGATACTGAGCCTTCAGCGGAGAGGCCGTTCCCAAGCCTCTCGTCGCATGCCTTCCCCAGCCATCTCCTTCTGCCCCTGGGTGCTGCGACCCAGCCTCATCCTCTCCTTCGGGAAGTTGGCCCCGGCTGCTAATTTGCAGGGAAACGTGCAGGAACTTCACGTCTCGGAGCTCTCTATCTCTCCTGGTAAATTTGACAAGGGGTTCAAAACTTGTTAAGAAGAGGCTGGTGGGAGGAAAAGCGCTGACAGACAGTACAATCACATAAGCTGCTTTTCCTCAGGAAACCGGGCTAAAAATAATACCTTGCAATTTGACAGCCTCAGCCCAGGAGAGCCACCAGCGTGCTGGCTGAGGATGCAGGAGCAGAGCCCAGCCGGGCACTGGCTCCGGGCTCCTGCAGCACCCAGTGAGCTCCAGTAAGGCACAGGGATAGCACCCATGAGTTGAAACCCCACCTTCGACCAGCCGCGCCACCCGCCGTGGCCGCCCCACACACCAAGGCCCACCAAACCCAGAATTTTGCGAGATCCCCCAGCTACGCACCCGCAGCTCGCACGGCTTCACCGTGGTACTGCTGCTGCATTAGTCTAAAAAAAGCCAGTTTACTGCCCAAAACCATGTTCCCCCAATGCAAGAGGGAAATCTTGCTGTCACAGACACAATTCGCTCTCCACGTCCCGCTCCGGTTGATGGAGGAGAAAACCCTTTGGTAGTAATTGCTATGCAAGGAGGGGGAAGAGATTCTGATAGCTTTTATTATCAGGGTATCCAGACGTAAAACGAATGCCTGCAATATTTATACATGTCATCACTTATAATAAGTAGCCTGATTTGTCAAACGGAGACAAGATTCCAAGATGTCAATTAGGAGGAGACGGAGGGCGAGGTGGGGGAGAAACGGTGCGCGGGATTTATCGGCGCTGCAGATGCTGCTTCCCAAATGTCAGACACAAAACCGCGAGCGGTTTTTGACCGGCGAAGGCATGGCCAGAAACCTGAAACAAGGCATCGAGGGTGAAGGCACGGCAAAGGCTGCGGCTGGGTCCCGCTTTGGGGTCAGTCCTCTGCTCCTGGGGTGGGTGCAGGCATGTGCTGGCAGCCCGCAGAGCCTGGGGAACAGGAGGAGAGGGAAGGTTTCCTTTGACTGCCCTCTAATGCCAGGCAGAGGAAAAAGTGATGGGTGCTGGAGGACATCACAAGGACCTGCTGGGAGAAAGGCAGCAGGACTTGGGAGCAATGCCCGCCAAGGAGGTGAGAGATGCTGCCATAAACCTGATGGATGGAGCCCAAGAACAGACCAAGGAACTAATTGCCTCTCTGGAGAAACCAACACCACTGCACTGTACACCCTTATGGGGTATTTTGGGCCACAGTTACTGGCAGCAATCCCCCTTTTTTGCCTTGAAATCAATGGCCAAGGTCTTGCTGAAGGTTGGGGTGGTGCTCCCTCCATCCCAGCTGCTGGCAGCTTCACCCACGCTTGCGCTCACCTTGGCCAGGCCAACTCTCCTCTGCATAGCCAAGGCTTGCCAGCAGAAAGACCAAGGCTGAAGTGCGTAAGAGTTTGTTTAAAAGTTAGCAAGCTCTGGCCTCCGAAAACCCCCTGGAAATTCACTGCCAGCCTTAAAACCTGCCTCCTCTGACACCCATGGCTGGTGGTACCAGGCAGGAGAAAGTCCCTGATGGAGCAGGGCAATGGACAGTGACAGCCCCACCATCAAGATTTATACCCAATGTTTATGTGAACTTTGAGCAAAGCTCCCCAGGTGTTGGTACCTCTGGATTTTTGCAGCCAAGCCCCACTTCTTCTCCTGGCCCAGCAATAGGTGGCAGCAATGAACTGAGCTGGCCGTGCTCTGCAGGGCCACTGCCCCTTGGCACCCCAGCACCTTCCCTCAAACCACGGCCTCTTCTTCTGTGCAGATGGAAACAACCTCTGCACCTTTGTGGTGGCCAGAGGCTGGAACCACAGAGGACATGAGTGACAAGGGAACTGAGTTGTCCTCCTCCTATGGGGTTAAGTGTCCCTGTGTGTGCCATTATAGCTGCATCGCCATAGCAGGGATGAGGGATGGAAGGAGAGAAAGAGAGGAGACCTCCATGGAGTCTTATCATCCAGCCTGACAAAGCAGAATCACCCCAAAGCGCCTCAGCTGACAGCAACATTAAAGACACATCAGGTAGAAACATCTAGTTGAAGATCCCTTAGAGATGCAATTACATGTGACATTGTTTGCTCATCAGGACAAAGGAAGGACACTGCAAGAAACACCTGCAAACAGTGAGAGCTTGCTCCTCAGCCCCAAAATCAGCAAGGAATGAAATAACCGAGGTGTGTTTTGTTACAGAAAACAGTCACCCAGTCACGGTTTTGTTCGTCACCCTCATGGAGACTCAGGACACGCAACACCCTGAAATTGCCAATACCCTACATGCTTTTTGAATCAATGTTAAAAAATATATCCTGTGGCAAAGAGCTTTATAGGAGGAAGCCACAGCGTGGGACTGCTGCAGAAATACGGCCTCAGAGTCTGCCTCCCCCCGGGAAGCGACGTCGCATCTCAGGCAGAAAATATCCAGCAAGTTTCAAGACTCCTAAGAATGTCATCCTGCACCAAAGTCACCACGAGGAGTCCTACAGGAGAAGGAGCAAACCCCCAAGCAAAGCCAAGGGAGATGCTGACACCAGGATTCGTCTTGCTTAACTTAATAACTGCAGACACCTACATCTGAGCTACTCATTCTGCACGCCTGTCTCTCTGTAATGAAGAGAAATAGGCACTTTTAGGATACAAATCGATTTTAGGCATCCGCGTTAGCGGATAAAACCTGAGCTGAAAGCACTTGCACCGGGGAAGACGCAGCCATCGACGCCCAAGCTGTCCGTGGAGGAAATCCCTCCCAACCACAAGACAGGGGACAGCAGAAGGAACCGGCCCGAGAGCAAGACGCGTCTTCAAGAGACGAGAGCTGATGTTTGGAGACAGCCATGGCTGACGGGCGAGCGGTGCCAAGCAGGGTCGTCCTCTCCTCCACTGGAGATGGAGTGCCCAGTCTTCCACCTCTGGGGACCAGCCAGGAGGGAAGAGGGATGACAGACACATTAGCACCTTCTTCTTGTTGACAGCTTGTTTTCATCCAAGCTTTCTCATCGTCTGCTAATTATTTCCTTTTGATTTGGAGACTTCAGAAAAAAAGATGCAGCGGTGGCCTTTAGCTATCCACCTTGGGGCTGAAGAGGGGGGAAACAAGCCCTGAATGACAGAGGACTCAAAGAAGGGGGAGGTTCGCTCTTGTCCTTGCATCAAGAAAGCAGGAGTTTCTCTTTAGAGGTATTTGGTGCATACAAAAACTAGAGGGCAGACCTACAGTAGGTTGCATTGAGATATAGGGCTGACTCGAAGAGAGCAGAAAGGGTTGAGCTCCTGCAGCAAGGACCACTGACCAGGTACTCAAGCCCGACCAAAGTGGACAACATCTAAAGGCATTTAAAAACCAGGACAAGGATTTGTGGGGTAACCTAAGAAGTACGTTTTCAAACCTGGAGGGCCACTCTACCCACTCAGGCCCCAAGCTGGGTATGAAGCGTAAATCTCTGCAACAATTCTTCAAATTAATCCACAGGAAGAGACTCGCTAACTGACAAAAGGTCAGCGAGGGTGATTCAGACCAGTGGTTTGGAGAATTCTCATTTTGACCGATAACCAAAGATCAGAAAGGAAAAGGGCACACTCACGAGAGAGGGAGGAGATGGTCTCCACCGGGTAGGGAAACAGCCTGCACCCAAATGCAGCCTCTGCAAGATGTAAAATGCTTTCACCACAGCATCTCAGTGCTCCCGCTGGCATCGCTTGTGGTGATCACAGAATCACAGAAGGGTTTGGGTTGGAAGGGACCTTAAAGATCACCTGGTTCCAACCCCCCTGCCATGGCCAGGGACACCTCCCACTACACCTGGTTGCTCAAAGCCCCATCCAACCTGGCCTTGAACACCTCCAGGGATGCGGCAGCCACAGCTTCCCTGGGCAACCTGGGCCAGTGTCTCACCACCCTCACAGTGAAAAATGTCTTCCCGAGATCTAATCTCAATCTCCCCTCTTCCAGTTTGAAGCCATCACCCCTCGTCCTATCACTACATGCCCTTGTAAAAAGTCCTTCCTCCAGCTTTCTTGTAGGCGTCCCCAGCTCGTAGCTTTGGGGTACTGCAAACAAGGACCCATGCAGATCAGCTTCCCACCCACCCCCAAACCATCGCAGCAAACACGAGGTGGTGAGAAAGCACGCGAGGGAAACAACAGAAGCCCAAAGTGCTTTCCAGCACTGTCCTCGTGGGATGTGAGCCAAGTTGAAAGGCCTCTTCGCTCCACACCCTCCCAGTCAGGGGAGCCATGGAGACCCAAGGCACCAGCACACTTGCAGCATGTGGGGACCAACATGGGGCCGGCCAGGCATTTGCATGCAGAAATCCTCCACCCGCTTGGAGCTTTTTCAAGCCCATACGTTTGTATTAAATGGTCTGTTAGAGATTTGCCGGTACTTTTCAAGCTCTGACAGCCCTGTTTTTATTTCAACTGCCTTTAAGCCACTTCGTGGAATTTTCATATATAAATATGGAAATATGCAAAAGCCCACAGATTTATAGGATCCGACACTGCGGTTTAAATGAATCCCCAACGATCTTGTCTCCTGCTTGTGCCCCCTCCCGCAGCAACCCGTCCTCAGGGCTCCAGCGCGCCCGCTCCGTGCAGAGCAGCAATCCTTCCCAGGCAGGTCAGGAGCCGGATTCTGCGCTCTGCTCTGCCTATCTCCCATCATTCACGCTAGCAGGGCCACTGCTTTGCTGCTCATCTCGCTCCAACTGGGGTCGTGCTGTACGGCAGCAGGTCAGTTTTGAGCCAGGCAGGGCAAGGCAGCCCTAGGAATGAAACCATAGTAGTAGGCAGCGGAGAATCCACACCGCACGGCTGTGGGAAAAGCCTTGGTCAGACCCTGCGTAGCTTCAGAGGAGTCAGTCCCAAGGCAGAAATCTCTTTGACATGCAGCTCCCTAAAGGGCAAAGCTCCTCGCCCTACGGCTCCCATCGCAGGAAAGTCCTGCCATCGCTTTGGGGTTAAAGCAGAAACAAAAACCTCCGTCTCGTACCGCATTTTCCCTTTCTGCCTGTCTCCACCAGAGTATCAGGGGGGAACAGCTAACTTGGAGGGGAACGGGTCCCACAGCCGTGATGGGAGCCAAGGGCAAGCCAAGGTTTCCTTCCCCATTTCGGGAAAATGCATCATGCCCCCGGGGAGGCACTCGGCACAGGGGTGGCTCCCGGTGCTGCTGTTGGACTTAAATCACCGCAGGGCCCGCTTGGAAAAATGCCTTTTTCCTCTCTTTCAAATCACCCCTGAGGGGCTGAGCGCAGCAAAAACCAACCCGAGCTCACAACGGCAGAAAAACCGCCCTGAAACCTCAATCACCCTCGGCAGGGGCACACGGTTCACCCGGTGAGCGGCACCACCGGGGGCTCATCCGAGCTGCACAGCCGCCGCCATATCACGCACACTTAAAAATAATGTCATAAATAAATAAAGATTAAAGTAACAGTAGCCTCTACGAGGCCGATGCTTACCCTGGTTTAAATCACGGAAAGTCAATTAAAAAAGGAAGAAGTAATACCCGTTCGCTAGTAGAGGGTTAAAGAAAGTCAAATCAGCGACCCGGAGAAAATTGCTAGTTTGGTATGTGCAACAAGAGCCGGTTGAAATAATCTTCCGGCAGCCACGTATTTTTTTTCTATAGGTGCCCCATATTCTCCCTGAATACTAACTTGCTTAATCGGCTCGCTGGAGTCCGGGAGGTGGCTCCTTCGCGGCTGAGAAAGCGGCCGGAAAATGGCTGTGGCATCCCATCGACCTCTGCCTCTCACACTTGTTTTTGAGAGAGAAATTGGAAATTTGGCTTTGCGACAGAGCTTGGTTGGTAAGCTTTGAGGACACACAGGAAGGAAAGCCCAGAAGAGATCGGGCCAATTTACTAAGCACAAGCAATACCGCTTTTGTTTAACAAACGGGGTAGCTGAAAACACAAAACATCTTTGACGAGGAGAAGGCAGCACCACCTACTCAGGGAGGCTAGTGTTTCTCCTGGACTTTTTTTTTTTTTCCTTCCTTTTGGCCTATTTTCTGCATCAAGAGAATTTCAATTTCCCTCCAAAAAGCAACTTGATACAGATCATGAGAAGAAAAAAAAGTGAGGGGGGGAAAAAGTGTTGGTGCAGCTTTTACCGAAGGAGATGCCTATCAATAGCTGTACTGGAGCGCGTAATTCTTTCAGATAAAGGGTATTTGTTATTTTCTAAGAAATTTTAAATTTCAACCTGGAAGTTTGGTGCTAGGCCTACACTTGGTGATCAGATTGACACGTCCTGATTAACCAAAGAGAATTAACCTCTCAGAGTGCAGAAAGAGTTGGTTACTGAAAATAAACCCAAGATTCTTTTCCAGTTCAGATCACACAGGCAGCCCGTTATTTTTAAGTCGATCCACGCAAACACACTTTTGGCTGCGCGTGCCCTGGCATCCACAGCCTTGCTAAGCTGCTCCACCAGCGACTCCCTCCAAACCCTGGGCTTTCCCGCTGGAGCCTTTCCCTCCACCAGGATTTAGTGGGAGGAGGCTGAGGAAGGGCAAAGCACCTCGTCCTGATTTGCCTGCTTCCAGCAAGGTGCGCCCGAGCCTCCGCCGCCAGCTCCTGCCGCATCTCCTTCACCCCATTCTCCACCCCTTCCCACCATCTCCCGCTTCATCCCTCGGCATGAATCATACCCGCTATTAACTCCTGACACCATTAGCTTTTGCTGTCACCAGAGCTGACAATTCAGACGGCCCTCGAGAGCTGTCTGCAGAGACACAATAAATGAGATCTCTTAATTAACACCTCCCTTAACTAAATAAATTAATTTTATGCAGCTGATACGTCGGCGCCTTCACAATTTGAGGGTGACTGAGTAGCTGAAAACGTCCCTCTCCTCGGAGCCTGTGGAAAGACTTTTTGCTTGACAGTGTTTCTATAAACAAACCCAGCTCCAAGGTGGCTGCGGGTGCGTGACAGGAAGGGAAGGGAAGGGAAGGGAAGGGAAGGGAAGGGAAGGGAAGGGAAGGGAAGGGAAGGGAAGGGAAGGGAAGGGAAGGGAAGGGAAGGGAAGGGAAGGGAAGGGAAGGGAAGGGAAGGGAAGGGAAGGGAAGGGAAGGGAAGGGAAGGGAAGGGAAGGGAAGGGAAGGGAAGGGAAGGGAAGGAGGGAGACCACTGGATGCAGGCCAGCTGGCACCCCTCTGCTCCAGCATCCCTCGGCACCTAGGCTTGCAGGAGAAACACCTCACCCGGACCAGGGAGGGGAAGAAACCCCTCTGCAGAGAAACAGATGCCCAACAGCGGGATGTACACGCTCGCATCCTTAGGCGGCTGCAGAGGCAAGGCAACCCACCTCCTGTTTTTTGCCCCGGAACAAAACCAGCTGCAGCTATGCCAAAGCATGGAGGAAAAGTCAGGATGCTTCGCCTGCTGAGTGAAGACTTGTGAACCCAGTCTCACAGTGCGTGACATAAAAGCCAGATCATAAAGATTAAAAAAAGAAAAGGACTTGGGCACACAAGAGTTAGGACTTCAGCCCTTGACCTATAGGCAAAGCAGATCCCACACCCCCCAGCAAAACGCAAACAGCTCCCTACCTCAATGTAAGTGTGGAAAATGGCAACACACCAAGACTTCACACCCAGCATGTGGCTACCGATGGATCGCTCAGCCAAAACACTAAGTGCGACATCCCTTATATTTTTATACGTACGCACACCCTCCTCTCCAAATTCATCTAATTTTGTTTTCAGGGCAGATGGCATACGCATGTGCACGATCTCTCCAAAACACCTCTCAAAGGACACCCTTTTCCTTCACCTTTTTTTTCCGTGCCCCTGTCTCCCCCTTTTAACCCAACAAGCAGGGTCCTCACTGGGAAGACAGGAGACCTGGGCTGAGGTCAGCATGTCCACAACTATCTTAGAATCATAGAATGGTTTAGGTTGGAAGGGACCTTAAAGATCATCTAGTTCCAACACCCCTGCCATGGCCAGGGACACCTCCCACTAAACCTGGTTGCTCAAAGTCCTGTCCAACCTGGCCTTGAACACCTCCAGGGATGGGGCAGCCACAGCTTCTCTGGGAAACCTGGGCCAGTGCCTCACCACCCTCACAGTAAAGAATTTCTTCCCGAGATCTAATCTCAATCTGCCCTCTTCCAGTTTGAAGCCATCACCCCTTGTCCCATCACTACATGCCCTTGTAAAAAGTCCCTCTCCAACTTTCTTGTAGGCCCCTTTCAGATACTGGAGAGTGGCTCTAAGGTCTCCCCGGAGCCTTCTCTTCTCCAGGATAAACAACCCCAACTCTCTCAGCCTGTCCTCACAGCAGAGGTGCTCTAACCTTCTGATCATCTTCGTGGCCTCCTCTGGACCCACTTCAACGGGTCCACATCCTTCTGATGTTGGGGGCTCCAGAGCTGGACCCAGTACTCCAGGTGGGGTCTCACCAGAGCGGAGTAGAGGGGCAGAATCCCCTCCCTCATCCTGCTCGTGACGCTGCTTTTGATGCAGCCCAGGATGTGGTTGGCTTTCTCTAAAAGCAGCCTCTGGTAACATGATGAAAGCCTCCTCTATGGCCTTTGATGGCTGGGGGGGGGAATCGAAAGCTTACCACTAAAAAAGACATTCTCCTCCAGGTCTGAATCACCAGTCCAGTTTTTGGTCCTTGAAGAAACGCGATCGTCCAAGGGAACAGACTCAAGGCCAAAATCAGATTGTATTATCCAGGTTATCAACAGGGCGCCCTGCAGAGATGCAGCCAAGAATTATTTCCTCCTCCCTTTCTTTTCCCCCAGTGGAGAATGACAGAGAGAATGACTCTCCCTATTTGATTTTTTTTTTTTTTTTAAGGAAATGAATTAGATTTTTAAAAAGACTTGGATTTAAAATCAATTTCCCAATTAAAAAGTGTAAGGTTTATAGTTGGTGCATGATTTAAGTGAGGTCTGTTTGTTTGCCTTATGGGATTGATGCACTAAGCCCAAGCACCGTGGTTGTCACTATTTTAACGAGAACTTTTTAGGTAACCTTTGGGGGAAACCTTTTTACTGCTCAAAGCTAGTTTCAAGGAGAGATGGCAAAAAAAGACTTGCGCTCCTGCCAAGTAAAACAGCACCAGGCAGCTAACACGGAAAGGTATTATAAAGCAATGTCCACCTTCTTCGCAGGAGCAAGGCAAACCGTCTCCAACAAATCAGGGACTGGCGTGGGTGGATTCTCTGATGTGTACTAAGGGGCTGGGTCACACCGAATTTCTCCCCCAACGGGGACACCAACAGCACCTCCTCTTTGCCCAGCTCCCTCTCCTCACCTCTGAAGGAATTGGTTCAAGGCTAGACTCTCTTATCTCCTAAAAACAGAGCTTGACCTCTGCCATGTTTGCAGCAAGTCCTGTTACACTGGGGTGATTCAGGGCTAGAAGCTGATTATTACCAACCAGGAAGAAGCATTCTGGCTTCTTCGGTGTTTACAGCTTTTATCGCAGAAAAATCCACCCGCACTAGCTATAAAAATAGATAAAATCTCCCAGCAAAGCCTGCTCTACTCAAGATCCTATGTCACTAACAAGTCCCTGTATGCTTTGGGAATCTCCCCCTGGAGAGCATAAGCTCTGGAAAAAGCTGTAAGGTTTTCCTCCAGTTCAATCTGGCCTGTGATCCTGGCTTAGAGGAGCTCTAGAGACAACCTTAATGCTGACAGCACAGCACGTTGCTGTGTTGAGCAGGGTCACGCAGCAAGTTGGATCAATGCTTCCATCATCTTGGCACTGCGGCGCATGCCAGCAGCCACGAACGTGCACTCGCAGCAAAGCAACTCTCTGCAGCAAGACCAAGCGATGGCAAAGGGGAGAAGGAAGAAAACCAGGTTAGAAAAAAATTTTACATACCTTTTCGTATACCAGTGGAGCTGTTTTCACACCCAGAGCACAGAAAGGTCATTCATAGTGGTGTTTTCATTTGCTTTCAGGCTTCAGTGAGATTTTGTCCCCTGCCACTGCAACATAACAGTAGATGTTATCTTCCAGCCTGGATAGCCTGGAAGAGTGGGCTAACAAGGACCTTACAAAGTTCAACAAGGACAAGAGTAAGGTCTTGCACCTGGGAAAACATAATCCAGGAGTGCAGCACAGGCTGGGATCTACCCAGCTGGGGAGCAGTTCTAGGGGTCGTGGTGGACAACAAGCGCAATATGAGTGAACAGTGTGCTGCTGCTGCAGCAAAGAAAGCCAACAGGATGCTGGGTTGTGTCAACAAGGGCATCACCAGCAGAGATAAAGAAGTCGTTATCCCACTCTACGCAGCGCTTGTCAGGCCACACTTGGAATACCATGTTCAGTTTTGGTCCCTGCGATGCAAAAAAGATGCGGACAGGCTGAAGAGAGTCCAGAGAAGGGCCAGCAAGATGATCCAAGGACCAGGAAGCCTGCCATATGAGGCAAGGCTGAGAGAACTGGGTTTGTTCAGCCTTCAGAAAAGAAGGCTTAGGGGAGACCTTATCACCGTGTTCCAGTATTTAAAGGGTGGCCACAAAGAAGATGGAGACTCCCTTTTTACAAGGAGTCACATGGTAAAGATTAGGGGTAATGGGTACAAGTTATTCCTGTGGAGATTCCAACTGGACACAAGAGGAAAATTTTTCACAATGAGAACAATCAGCCATTGGAATAACCTCCCCAGGGAAGGGGTGGATTCCCCGTCATTGGACACTTTTAAGATTCAGCTGGACAAGATGCTGGGCCATCTTGTCTAGACCGTGCTTTTGCCAAGAAGGTTGGACCAGATGATTCTTGAGGTCCCTTCCAACCTGGTATTCTATGATTCTGTGTTGGTCAACAAGGCCAACACTATTCAACAGTATGACATTTGATCAAGCACATTTGTGCAATGCATGAGATTGTTATAAGATGCTGACTGCTTCCTCTGAAAAGGGGCTGGGCAGTGGGGAACTGCCTGCTTGGGCCAAACACTAGTGTGGAGCTACCTGAGCCGTTACGAGAGGGAGGAAGGTGTGGGGAATGGAAAGGAGACATCTGACGAGCAGCAAGGTGAAGAAGTGAGTTGAAGAGTTGTCGTACAGGAAAGCCAGGAGATGGACCAAAAACAACTTGAAGGGAGGAAAGGGATTGGAGTAAATAGCAGCAAGCAGTGCTGAGGGACCTGCAGGAGCCCGAGGGCGAGAAGATGTTGGAAAGCCATCACAACGAAGTAAGGTTGTTGGAGGAGGGAGTGACGGGGGTTGGCATCCAAACAAAATGAGACTGCACGCAGCCAGCCTCAAAGTCTTTCAGGGTTTCTCAGAGCCCTGGCACCACCAGAGACGATTTGACGAGCTGAAAAAAAAACCCTCACCTTGCATTTGAAAAAGTGTCTATCTCCTATAGCCGAAGAGGAAAGAGAAGAGGAGGGGGGAAAAGTGTAAACACCCCATACAAACTGCAAGGGAAGGAAGGAACCAGAAGACATGCAGAACCCCAAGCTTGACTAATGTCTGTTGTTGGAAATAAAATGAGTTTGCCTGTAATTGCCTCCTTCCCACACTTATATCCAACCCATCCTTTGGTTTTTCTCACTCAAAGAGCCCCTAATTCTAGTTGCCCCTAATTCTAATTGCTTCTTGAGAAGACAACTGTGTATCCCCAGGGTACACAGTTCCTACCAGCTTTCATGAAAATCTACATCTACACCAGCAAAGACACCCAGACTAGTGCAGACCTGGACAAGGACACCAGCAAAGCTGTGATATTGTGCAAAGGGTATCTAGAGGCGCTGGACATGGTCAGACAGATCAGAGGAGTTGTTGTGGTTTGGGCCGGACTGCTACAAGAAAGGCAGGAGCATGGAGAAAATACGGGTTTTTATTTATGTCCTTCCCCCCCTCGCTACTCCTGCTGCTCACAGCACAGCTTGCTTTCTTCCTCCTGCCTCTCTCATGGAAAGTCATCCCTCCTTTTCTCATCTTCTGGAGTGAAGGTCTTGGCTTGGTCCCACTTAAATCCCAGGGCCAGAAGCTGCGATAAATCCAATTGCCAGCACCAAGCTCAGCTTTTTGATCAAGATGTCCCTACAAACACAGGGGGAAGATCCTCTGGCCTCTGAAGAAGGAACAGTTTCTGGTTTGAAATTTTTACGAAGTTACTGCTTCCACAGGAGAGGGAGATATTAATTAAAGTTCATTTTTCAGTGAAAAAGAATCCCCGAGATAACCCGGAGTCCCGAGGGGAAATAAGCCGAAGGACAAAGCCGCGTGGGACTGCTGGAAGGAACGAGAGCTCATGCAGCACGCTGCCATCACCACCGTTTGGATGCCCTGAGATGACATTATCACTTTTATCCTCATCTCTCCTTTCCAGTTCCCAGAGAGTTGAGTGAAAGAAGAAGTTTTTAGAGGGGCGGACAACCACAAGTACACTTTAACAGTGCTACCAGCACGCTGCCCGTTGCCTGTAGTCACTGTTGCAGCTAAAAGCTGCGGTGATAACCTGCAGAGAAGCACGGTGCGACCTTACCTCAAAGCAAGACCACCGGACACACCAAGGTCTGGGCCCCCAACCCTATTGACATGGTGCCGTGTGTCCCCTCCACCCTAAATGAAATTGTATCCCCTTCATTTGAGGATTTACAAGACAAAGCATAAACCCATTTGCTGCCCCACTGCCACCCTATTTTTCTCTAAGTTGTTTCTCAGGTCTCAGCCTTCCTGGCTACTTGAGGACTCTGTTTAGAAGGCTCACAAATTCCTTTTTCTTTTTTCTTTAAATAATTTCTGAAACCTAATTTTTGGTTCCCTGCTGTCTTCACGGACACACCTCAGCTAACAATGCACTTTCAATGACATACCGTTCATCCAAGGCCGGAGAGGGAGCAAAGAAATTGTTCACTCACTCCACAAACAAGCACAGGAAAGCCAATATTCCCTCCCATTCCTGCCGTTTCATTAAACTAATTTTATGCATGAGGTGAGATTGCATCTTTCCTAAAAATAATAATAATAATAATGAATACATTTTTCTCCAGTGACAGCATCAGTGATGGGGTTTTGCTTTACCACAAAGCAGGCATTTCCAGAGAGCGCATCTAGAAGCTGCCTGGTTAAAAATGCACCGTGAACGGCCAGAATTAGCATCTGAAGGAATTTATGAGGCTTTCTGAGTTATTCTGGAGCAGAAAGGTTAAGGAACCACACCATGTGGAAGACATAGGCAAACCTGTTTCCAAAGCAGCACCCTTCTGAGGGCGAATCGATACCCGGAGGATCTACCCACACGATGGGACTGGACGAGCAAACTCACACCACCGAAGTGGAGATTCACGGATACTAACTTTGTTAAAGCATAATCCTTCACAAGTCCAAAATATGACTCTGAACAGGGACGCCAGACAGCACCCTGCTGAA
>VYXH01012817.1:0-28244 GCA_013397275.1 Burhinus bistriatus | reverse complement strand
CAGCAGAGGTACTCTAACCCTCTTATCATGTTCATGGCCCTCCTTTGGACTCAATCCAAGTNTTCTCCAGGCTGAACAACCCCAACTCTCTCAGCCTGTGCGCACAGCAGAGGTACTCTAACCCTCTTATCATGTTCATGGCCCTCCTTTGGACTCAATCCAAGTGGTCCATGTCCTTCTCATGCTGAGGACTCCAAAGCTGGATGCAGTACTCCACGTGGGGTCTCACGAGAGCAGAGTAGAGGGGCAGAATCACTGCCCTCGACCTGCTGACCATGCTTCTTCTGATGCAGCCCAGGATGTGGTTGGCCTTCTGGGCTGCAAGCACACATTGCCAGCTCATGCTGAGCTTCTCATCTACCAACAACCCCAAGTCCTTCTCCTCAGAACTGCTCTCAATCCATTGTCCACCCAGCCTGTATTTGTGCTTGGGATTGCCTTGACCCACGTGCAGGACCTTGCATTTGACCTTGTTGACCTTTGTAAGGTTTGCACAGGCCTACCTCTCAAGCATGTCCAGGTCCCTCTGGATGGCATCCCTTCCCTCCCACATGTCAGCTGCACCACACAGCTTGGTATCATCAGCAAACTTGCTGAGGGTGCACTCATCCCACTGTCCATGTCACTGACAAAGATGTTAAATAGCACTGGTCCCAGTACCAACCCCTGAGGAAAGCCACTCATCACTGGTTTCCATTTGGACATCGAGCCATTGACCACTACTCTCTGAGTGTGACCATCCAGCAGATTCCTTATCCATCAAGTGGTCCATCCATCAGATCCATGTTTCTCCAATTTAGAGACTTGGATGTCATGTGGGACAGTGTCAAACACTTTGCATAAGTCCAGGTAGATGACTTCTGTTTCACTCCCATTATCCATCAACATTGTGATGCTGTTGTAGAAGGCCACCAAATTTGTCAGGCTTGACTTGCCCTTTGTGAAGCCATGTTGGCTGTCACCGATCACCTCCTTATTTTCCATGTGCCTTAGCAGACTTTCCAGGAGGATCTGCTCCATGATCTTGCCAGGCACAGAGGGGAGACCGACTGGTCTGTAGTTCCCCAGGTCTTTCTTTTTTCCCTTTTTGAAAATGGGAGTTACGTTTCCTGTTTTCCAGTCAGTGGCAGCTTCACCAGACTGCCTCAGAATTAATGAATCTTTTTCCTTTGACATACAGTAACAAAACTTGAGATCTGTATTACCTTTATGAATGTGCTGAATCTTGGTATCATTTCCTAAATCAGGGGAGGGCCACAGTCAAAGTATAAAAGGATGAAACAATCAAAACACATAAAGCTAGCATGTTAATAAATCCCAAGTAAATTGGCCTAGATTTTCCCATACAACTAACTTAGGTCGTAGACTTAATAAAGAAAACCTATTAGCAAAGTCAAACGCACTTTTACCTTGACAGATGAAAATACACTTATCAAGAAGCACTGTCCTACAATCCTTCATATTTGATGCTCTTACTTGCAATACACACTCCTTCATTAAACTTTACATCTTTTAGCCATACAACTCATTCCTGAACTTCAGCAAATCGTTGACGTAAATCATCGAAAGGATGACACTGCATTTGCATCTAAGTCTTTGAAGAAGCTCCTTAACAAGGGAACCGTGACTCACTTTTCAAGCTTTATTCTAGAATATCTTATGAAAATGCATAAAGACTTCCACATGAGACAAGTGAAATGAATAAAATACCATAATGACCGTTAGCACCAAAACTGAAATGGCTTTATATTTTGTAAAAGAATATACCACTTAAAAAGTTAGCAAAGTATGCTCTATACAAGCTCTAGAGAAATCTCTGAACAAATAGCAATATTACTATAAGTTCCAAAGAAAATCAATATTGTGTATTAACCAATGAGATATTCAGTACAGTATTAAAAAACAGGAATAAATGTTTGAATTAGAGCTGTGTCTAAAGTTATTTTAAATTATCATGTAGCTATAACTACAGCAATGATGTGGTAACAAAACAATGACCATCACATAATTTTTGCAAGTATGAAGTCCATCTGCAAGCAGGATGACTTAAAAAACTGTTTACTGAAGACTATTGAATGTCTAAACACATGAGCAGAGCATTTTGTGGGCAGGGAATGCAATCCATGTTTTAGTGCTATGTAGCAGCTCTGAACATTGCTATTCTGCAAGGCCTATCACACTTCAGGGAAAATGGAAGGTAATTAACAAATTACAGGTTGAGAACTCTCACCAAAAAAAACCCCCAAACTAGGAAAAGCATGAACCAGAATCTCTTACCATTTTACAGTTAAGGTGATTCATCAAGAGCAATTTAGACTTGAATGAACATCAGATTATCCATTTGACTTCCTTTTGTAAACTTTTAAGATGGAAGATCTTTGTCTCCATATTGTTTCATAAATTATGAAAAACTCTTGGTCTTCATCAAACATTCACTTTTTAATACATATTTTTTTTATAGTAAAAGGGAAAAAAGCATATACTTCATGTATTTGTTAATTCCCTACTATACAGAAACTGTAGCGTATTAACAATAGCATAGCACTTTTTTATGAGTTTATACATTAAATATTTGCAAAGACTACATATGTTGAAGACAAAATTATAGATGTAAACTTTAATTGGAAAAACACAGCTTGTTTAGGTTGGAGGAAAAAACAGTAGTAAGGATATTATTTTTTCTTTGTCATACTACTTTTCCAAGCCTCATCACAAGGTTTTGCTTATTTTGTTAGGAGCAGGAAAGTCAAACATCAATACCCATTAAAACCTCAAAAACTTAATGTATAATCTCTTTGACATTAAAGATAGAAATGTTTTACAAATTTGATAGTATCCAACTTTACAAAAGTTCCCTCTTAAGAACAACAGTATCCAGAATATAATGCAAGTTGCCTAACTCTCAAGAACAATAAATGTAATCAAGAGTTATATTTTATGTTTGCAATTCAAGTTTTTTATACATTTATAATTTCATATTATCCGTAGCATCTTATATCAGTGTCATTTTCTTTTTCTCTATAAATTCATCAGTGAATTTTATTACATTTAGTCTGTATCAATTATAGACATTTATAATGACATAAAATGGATATATATGTATCATTTGTTCATGAGAGGGAATGTAATTATTAAGGGGCATTTTACAGATAATGAATTTAGGACCACAAAAACACTTGTGGGATATGGTGCTTGGATGCCTTTGCCTTTGTAAGCCTTGCCTTTCCTTGTGGTTAGATATAAGAATATTCAGTGTATCATATTGTGTCATTCAAAGAAAATGTAATTGAAATCGCTACAGAGGGAGTTTATTTTGGATGTAACATAGATAGTTCAAGATTGGAATCTAAAGTAGAATTATGAATGGCAAGAATTTCTAGTTTTGAAAAAATCAATACTGAAGTGGGGAAAAAAAGATACATCCTTCTCTCAACATGACAGGAAACGCTCCAGAGAGATGTACTTTCCTAAAAAGGAGGAAATGGTTTAAAAAATCTTAATGTTCCTCCAAATGACCATAAGTTGAACCACATGCAACTTAAAATCAAAACAACCCCCTGAAATGGATCGTTCAGCTGACAAGCAAAACAGTCCCTGCGATTCTTTGGGGAAATCAGGCATACGTTTGCCCTAGGGGAAATCAACTCATGTTCTGAATATGTCATGCTTACAGCATTTTATCCTCTCTGATCCCAGCTAATCTAATAAAATGATGTTGTTAACCTGCTGTATGGGACAGCATAACCGGATTTCGTGAAATGGCAACTTGAAAGTGAGAAGATCAGCATATGTATCAGTGGCTCAAACTGTTTAAGTCATCTGTCAGAAAATGAAGCTATATAAAAAAGACTTTTGTAACATAGAAACATGGATATTCACAGGGCACATTATATCGTTTTACATAATATCCCCTGGGCACCCCTGGAAGTGACCCAGCTATAAATGTGCCTGTTGCTTCAGTCTCAGGACGGACACACAGATTACTCTGTTCTATGGGATCCCACAAAGAGTGATCTTTTGCAGAATGGTACCATTCCAGCACAAAGTTTCGTTTCCTGGCAAGAAAGTGAGGAGGTCATTGAAATATCAGTCTTCAGAAAGGGTGAGGTTCTTCTGGAGCTCTCTTGCAAACAGCTCTGTTCCTCTACTCACACGATATAAATAGGAATATAAACATTTTTTTTTTTTTTCTTCAGAATAGCTCAGAGAACACGACCTTCTTTTGAGAAACAATAAGACAGTACGAAATGGTTTCAACTTGCTTTCCTTGACTAATAAGGCAAATTCTGGTTGTCGGGAAGCAATAATTACATTGCTATTCATAATCATCTCAGCTTTGTCCAGTAATTCTCTACATACTTTTTGTTCTTAAATTTATTAATGTTTTTTTCTGGTTCATTTTTAAAGGGCTTTTTAAGGGCTTTTTGTTTTACAGAGCTCAGAACTGATATGAATTCTTAAAACATATATTTTTATAAACATTTTAAATGAAACAAACATTGTTTGTATATACAGTAAGTGCAAGCTAAAATTTTAATTAGTAAGAAACAGTAATGATTTTGATGTCTTTAGAAAATACCAATGAACACAATAAACAT
The DNA here is from genome assembly GCA_013397275.1 of Burhinus bistriatus. Taxonomy (NCBI): domain Eukaryota; kingdom Metazoa; phylum Chordata; class Aves; order Charadriiformes; family Burhinidae; genus Burhinus; species Burhinus bistriatus. The sequence continues at coordinate 23,646 of VYXH01012817.1, read as the reverse complement.
AAAAGATAGAAAAACCTTTTGTTAAATATTCCTATCATAAACATTTCATAATATTTATGATAAAGAAAAGAATAAAAAATTCTGTAGCAGAATAATATTTCTACAGTTTTGGGAATGGTCCAGTAACTCTGCAGGCAGATTTAGTGGAACAAAACTTCTCCATGCCGAATACTTTATCTCTAGCTGAAGTCTTTGCTCATAAAGGAAATTATCTAAAATATCATACATTCAGAACATCAGAGTCATTCATAATAGGGAGAAGGAAAATGATCCTTTGTGATATTTTGATTCAAGAGTTTTAAAAGTGAAGACTAAAAAAAAACCACCCCAATTGATATTAATTCTTAAAGCTCCAAGGTATGAACTAACCTTTAATTAAATAGAATCAGGAAGGTTTCCCTGCAAGTGTGTTCCTTCATAACTACATCTTTTTTGGTAAATATTTTCTTCTGAGTTCTTTTGAGCCTGTTACACAGTAAATTATTTATTGGATTATATATGTGACTAATCTAATCCTAAATGGTGGCTCTAAGGATTTAACAAACTGCTCATCAACCACTTTCGTCTGGTAAAATACGGATGTCCCCATCCCATCCTACATAGCAAGTAAAAATCCCACATATTTAGCTTGCTAATTGTTCATTTATAAGTTCAATCTTCTGTTGTTTTCTCTGCAAATGAATGACTTGCACATCAAAGGTACCAACAAATCATGAAGATATTATTTTGATAAGAAACTTTCCTCAGAAGTCTCAAATGAATTCTCAAGAGAGAACCTGTGAGAGGTTTACTTACATAGCTTACTGGAAAAGTATTATATTTACTTTTGTTGTATTTCAATTTCCACGGTTTATTTTTTACTTAGTTTCCAACAGATAAAAGCAAATTTTATTTTTGGAACTCATAGTGTGAAACTCAACCAAGTTTTGTAACAGAAATTTCTCCATTGTGTTGAGATAAAGTTCATTGCTGAAAGCAAATGAGCCCAGGGAATTCACAGCATGAACAGTAAGCTTCTAACAAAGGAAAGTGGCTCTGTTTTCCAAGGCAGCCCTCCTCAAGTAAGACCTCCCAAATTAGTAACAGTCACCTTTGGACCATGGCTTGAGGGAGTGAAGGGAAGATAATTAAAATCCATCATTGCAGTGTAATCAGGTGTGTGTCTACTCTTGACCAGAATAAAGAACTTCAAGGATGTATGTTTGACAGTAGATGCAGGAGAAGAAAATTTAAGGAAAAAAAAAAAAAAAATACTGAAAGCATACAAGACAAAAGAAAAGTCAGTGTAGGGAATACAGTAAGAGCAGAGAAAGGAAGCAAGGCTAGCCTGTACGGAATGGAGATAAAAANTGACCCCTCTATGCTTTTCCGTTTCCGACCCTCCAGCAGGGCAAGTAACAAAGTTGGCTGGCCTTGGTTGTTATAGCAACAAGTATAAGCAAGAGCCTCTCTGCATCCCATTCCTTGGCATCAACTGTAAACATGGGTCTTATCACTCTGAGAGTGAACAGTTTTCTGCACAACATGCTGTTAATTTCAGCGGTTAGAAGAGGCCTAGCTATAAAGTAAAGTTACTGAACAAAATTGGTCCTGTTTTACCTCAAACCAGGACATTAGGTTAAAAGTTGCCAAAACTTTCTTGCTTTCTGTACATGTAGAATTCTTCAAACCTCTACAAAATGCTTCTCTCTGCCTGATTCTAATCATCATAGTTCTTTTTTTGATCTATCTTCAGTAAGTCAACAATATCCTCAAATAATGTCAGAGTCTTATCTCACACAACTATAGCTTCTACGCTAAAAGAGAATTGAGTATTGTTGCATTTTGATTAAGTAGTCATTATTACTTTACAGGGGACCAGTTTTTCTATGTAATCATATGCAATAAATGATGGAAACTATGTAAACTGCTTAACTGTCTATTTAAAGAAAGGCCATCAGCTATTGAGAAACATTTGTTTAGGGTTATCATAAGAAATTTTCTTAAGTAGTAATGGACTTCAAAATCAAAGTGAGTAAACTTTGTTTAGTTTCTGTTTGCTCACTCTAAAATGTGCACTTAGAGTATTACTGTTTCTAGCTTGCTGCAAGTGTTTTATCATATTACTGTACATAAAAGTGAATTACACGTAAGCTTATTCCAATTTATTTACACTTATTCCCATTATGCAGCAAAACCAGAATTTGCATTTTTGTCAATATTTAATGAATAATAATTTCCCTAATATTGAAACTCTTTTGCAGCACAAAACCAATCATTTTCTAAAATATGTACCTGAGGGGCATTTCTCCTGGCTACAATTTTACCTTGATTGGCTCTGTGCCTCTCATTCTACTTCTCTGCATGCAAGACATATCAGTTGAATAATGACCAAAGTGGTTTACTCTATACCAGTCAATAAACTTTTTAGAATTGCCTTTCTAAAATTTTCCTGTGAAAGGCACTTGTCTTCATTAAAATATTTGGCTAAGCAAAACAGTTAATGTTTCATTTTTAAGAAGTGTCAGAATTAGGCTCTTATAGACTTATTCAGATACCCAAGGAAGTAATCTTATTTTCATACATGCTGAGTACTCATTAAATAAGAATAGACAGAATCTGATGGTAGCTCAGCATGCTGGAAAACATTAAATCACTATTTAGGAATCTTTACAGCCATTTAAGTTTACTTTTGCCATTCCAAATAAATAATTTGTTGGATCGTGGACCAAGCAGAGAATAAGTGGTCTTGTGCATGAGTTCTATGTTTAACATTTATGACTAGGTAAATATTTTTTGCCATTGATACAGTGATTGTAAAATGGATCCAGAATTGGTGTTTATGTTTAATTCAAGGAATATTATTAATATGATAACTATGCAATATTCGCACTTTTATACTCGAAGATTTCTAGAGGTGCATCATTTCATCATATAAAGTACCTGAACGGGTTATGGAACTTAAAGAGAACAGAGGCTGGGTTTTTCTGCTGAGGAAAAATCAAAACAACTAGTTTCTTTGAAAATTAGGAAATAGATAACAATCCATCCCATACCATTGGAGCGTGTAAATTCAAGTAAGTATAACCATATTCTAACTCTTGAATAATATATTCTTGGCTGTGAGATGAAAAAGATAATAATTTTTCAAATACAGTATTGAGTCTTGGGGAAAAAAAGGAGCCTTTTACTTAAGGTATAACAATCCAGCCTTAGTAGTCAGCCTTACATGCAATTGTTTTGATTCCCTTTATTTACTGGGCATGAAAAGAAGACCCACAGCCTTCTATAATAAATAAGAATATTTAACCAGCTCAATTACATTTCAGGAATCTGTGGCAGTGCAATTCCAAGTTTCGTCATTGGTATACAATCTGGATCTTTGAAATAATTTTTGTTGTTCAGGAAAATATGTTATTCTGCAGAGAATAAATAATAAGAAGTACAAATCACTATGTAGTACAGAAATCGTTCTGGATGATTCCTGAAATTGTTAAATATCCAGGGCAGTTCTCTTTTGACCAAAAATATAGAGAGATATTCAAGACAGAATTTTTCTGTTGGAAAATAATAAAAATCGTAACTTCTGTTCAGAATGTATCTGTCTCAGTGACAGAAGAAAGGCAAAGCAATTTCTTTCATTAGCCCACTTGTCCTCCTCTATTTGATGCAATTCTTGTCTCTAGTTTCAGAGTTAAACTACTGTTAAAATTGTCCTCTATTTAGCAAGGAATCATTACCACTATCCATCATCTTTGAAAGGTCAAGGAGTGCCTGAGGACTGGAGGAAAGCCAATGTCACACCAGTCTTCAAAAAGGGCAAGAAGAAGGACCCAGGTAACTACAGGCCAGCCAGCCTCACCTCCATCCCTGAAAAGGTGATGGAACAGCTCATCCTGGTTGTCATCTCTAAGCATGTAGAAGAAAAGAAGGTTATCGGGTGTGGTCAACATGGATTCACCAAGGGGAAATCATACTTGACCAATCTGATAGCCTTCTATGATGGCATGATGAAGGGAGAGCGGTGGATGTTGTCTACCTCGACTTCAGCAAGGCTTTTGACACTGACTCACTTAGGAAGTGTGGGATAGGTGAATGGACAGTGAGGTGGATTGAGAACTGACTGAACGGCAGAGGTTGTGATCAGCAGTGCAGAGTCTAGTTGGAGGCCTGTAACTAGCAGTGTTTCCCAGGGGTCAGTACAAGGTCCAGTCTTATTCAATATATTCATTAATGACCTGGATGAAGGGACAGAGTGTACTCTCAGTAACTTTGCTGATGACACAAAACTGGGAGGATTGGCTGACACACCAGAAGGCTATGCTGTCATTCAGCGAGACCTGGACAGGATAGAGTGTTGGGCAGAGAGAAACCTAATGAAGTTCAACAAGGGCAAGTGTAAGGTACTGCACCTAGACAGGAATAAACCCATGCACCAGTACAGGTTAGGAGTTCACTTGCTGGAAAGCAGCTCTGTGGAAAGGGACCTGGGAGTCCTGGTGGTCAACAGGATGACCATGAGCCAGCAATGTGCCCTTGTGGCCAAGAAGGCCAATGTCATCCTGGGGTGCCTTAAAAAGAGCATGGCCAGCAGGTTGAGGGAGGTCATCCTCCCCCTCTGCTCTGCCCTGGTGAGGCCACATCTGCAGTACGGTGTCCAATTCTGGGCTCTCCAGTTCAAGAAAGACAAGGAACTACTGGAGAGAGTCCAGCGGAGGGCTACGAAGATGATCAGGGGACTGAAGCATCTTTCCTATGAAGAAAGGCTGAGAGATCTGGGTCTGTTTAGCCTGGAGAAGAGAAGACTCAGAGGGGATCTCATCAATGCTTATAAATACTTAAAGGGAGGGTGCCAAGAGGATGGGACCAGACTCTTTTCACTGGCGCCCAGCGACAGGACAAAAGGTAATGAGCACAAACTTGACCATAGGAAGTTCCATCTAAACAAGAAGAGGAACTTCTTTCCTTTGAGAGTGGCAGAGCACTGGAACAAGTTGCCCAGAGAGGTGATGGAGTCTCCGACCCTGGAGACATTCAAAACTCACCTGGGTACCGTCCTGTGCAACCTGTTTTGTCAGGTGGGTTGGACTAGATGATGTCCAGAGGTCCCTTCCAACCCCTATCATTCTGTGATTCCATGATTCTGTGATTAATTATCACGGCTAAGAAGAGGGATGTACTATGACTAGGACAGTCATTTGGGACACAGAGTTAGTTTTTCTTGTAAGAATGGTCTATAATTCATTTAACTGAAATAAATTAACTACTTTTACAGCTGAAACTGTATATAAATTGCTATTCTGTCACAAGACACTATCCTGGAGCATTAAATTAAAAAAAGAAAATCATGCACATACTTCTAAACACCCTCCATGTCTTCTGTGCAGTTCAGCACCATTTTCAAATATCCATGAAACAGAAACAGTTTCAAAAAATGTTAAGAATTTCAGCAGAAGGAGTCAAAAGTTGCTATTTCATGGATAAAAGGGAAAAGGAATTACTGTCAAGAATTAAGTGTTCAATTCTTAGAACAAGGCATCATTTTAGAAAAATATCTGTGTTTGATATTTCCTCTCTATCGACGAGCTCATTGCTGATCTCAGGTGTTTGCATTTCCTAGACTTCCTTACCTGTTGTTTGGGCAGCTCCTCTGAAGGGTTTTACAAGAGGTGCTGAATCCAAAGAACATCAGGTCCAGGCTTCCTCCTTCCCAGCTGCTGAAGCCCAGCCCAGTGCACCCTGTGACCTGGGGATCTCTGTGTATTAGAAATAATAGACCTAGATTTGGTAAGCTTCAGTAGAATATTGTAGGCATGAAGAGAATAATGTTTGTGCTGTGGAAAGTAGTTGGACAGTAATTACAGATTAAGTAGAAGTAGAAAATTAGGAAGATCAAAGCTATAAAATGGGGTGGAATTGGGCAAATTAAATGCACAACATATATACATTTGGACACTTACTATATATTTTTCATATTTTTCTTCTCGTTTGCCTTTTTAGTTTAGACTCTAAATCATCAAGCATAAAGGACTTTTATAGCACTTGACTTCCCATATACTTATATAGATGTATTTTCTGTTTGCCTACCTAAACTCATGCAGTAAAAATGTAAAATAATGTAAATACTCCATAAAAAACACAAAGAACTGATTTTTTTTTTTCTCCCAGTTTCCTTGAAGGGTGTCAGACAGGTTTCTCTCCAGATATGGCAAGAGGGAATTCATGAAAGAGTATGAAAAATAAGATTTCTTACATATACTCTTTGCTTTTTCTGTAATGCTTATCAAATTGTAAATGCTGAATGAACATTTAGAAGATAGACTTTCCCTTTCAGAAAGCTTATCTTTTTCTATTTTGCTGCCTATTGCAGATACATATTTGTCATGTATAAACAAGCCTAGAAAAACAGTAATTGTAAGAAAGAATTTGAATTGTAGTCATTTGTCAATAGGGTTTGTTTTTAGTTTTTACTCATGGGGATTTCACAATGTAAGTATCTGGCACCGGGAAAAAAGTTAAATAAGAAGTCTTTTCAAAGAATCTGCGTATTATTTATTCCCATTGGATTAAACAGTACTGGTAACAAACTTGGTTTTTTGGTTTTGTTTTTTTTTTTTTCCCTGGGATTTTCCCTTATTTTAGAGTTTAGATATTGCTTTAGGACATATCAAGTAGAAAATTTAATCAGTATTATACACCAATTATTCCAAAAGCTTTATTTTTCATCAATAAACAAAAGATTATCTTGTCAATGCTGTGGTTTCAACAGTGTCCGAATTTACTTAATGTAGGTATGACTATGCATGTGATTTGCTCTGCCTCCTGTAAATTTGCCTGCCTTGAACATTGCATTGTTGCAGTTTCAGCAGTGAAGCCCAAACTACACAGTTTAACTCTGTCTCTGATATCCATGCATTATAGGAGTTACCTGTCACTGAAGAGTCACATTTTTCCACTTTTTTACTACTGGTAAAATTTCAAATACAAAGAATACAAAGTCAGCTTGGTGTGTTGTCTTTAAAAAAGATTGGTTCTCATACAAATTTCTACTGTAATAAACAGCTTTAGTCAATTATTCAAACCTTCAAAACAGTACAGATCTCAATCTGACTAGCCTTACTCACAGGAGACTTGATAAAGGTATTTCTGTAAATAAAGCAGTCAAAATACATATCTAGATAACCTGTTTGGGATTTCTGTCATGCATGTTACCTTAGCTTTTTCATATTTTACTTCAGCTTCTTTTAATATGGATATTATGGACTATCTGGTGCTTCAGAAAGCCAAACAGGAAAAACTCGGGCTCAAGATGTATATGTACATTACGTACAAGTATGTACAAGTACACACACAAGTACATTACATTGTAGATATGTTAAAATGTAGAATTTGCTGAATTACCCTGAAATATATATTCACCATACTTGTTGTGCTGTTTGTTAGAAATGTTTTGATTAATAAGATAATAACAAAGTTAATTTGAAAAAAGACAGTAAGTTTGATAATATAACACAAAATTTAAGATTTGGCAACAAATTTTTATTATAATTTAACTGTGATTGAAATGAATGTAGATAAAGTATGTGACATTAATTAGGACTAGTTTAATATCAATTTAATCTCATGATCAGGAAGAGAATTCAAAGTACAAGAAAAAAGCCCGAGGAAAGAGGAAGATGCAGCAAAATGAAAATCACATAGCTAGGAGTGAAAAGCCTTTAAATTCAAAGGAAGGGTTTGTCTGTCTTCTCATTTATGTGAGTATATACCATGGTAACTATGCAAAGGCACCAGAGCGTGGTTGTAAAACCTACAAGGATCAGAGCAGAATCAGAACCAGACATTTTTATGAATATCAATTCTTCAATTATCTCTCAGAACTATTTCAGCTTTCAAACTAGAAGGAAATTTTGCCTCTATTTATAACCTCTGAAACTCATTTATAGCAGCAGCCTTTGGCATTGTTTTCAATCAAAGAAGTGTTACTAGTGTCCTTTACTGCAGGAAGCATTACTGGTAGACATTCTCATTTAATAAATTTTGCAAAATTACATTTATTTACAAGATCTTCTTTCACACGTTACTGATTCCACACATCATGAGGATTATTATTATTTTTTTAAAAACACTTCTTAAGCAAAAGCTTTGCATATACTTAGTCTAGGTAGATAGATGTAGAAATACACAGACATAGAATAGAATAGAATAGAATAGAATAGAATAGAATAGAATAGAATAGAATAGACCAATTCTATTCTGACTGACCAATTTAGGACTGACCAAAAGTTAAAGCATATTGTTAAGGGCATTGTCCAAATGCCTCTTAAACGCTGACAGGCTTGGGGCATCGACCACCTCTAGGCTTGGGGCATCGACCACCTCTCTAGGAAACCTGTTCCAGTACTTCACCACCCTCTCAGTAAAGAAATGCCTTCTAATATCCAGTCTACACATCCTCTTGCACAGTTTTGAACCATTCCCACACGTCCTGTCGCTGGATACTAGGGACAAGAGACCAGCACTTCCCTTTCCACTTTCCCTCCTGAGGAAGCTGTAGAGAGCAATGAGGTCGCCCCTCAGCTGCCTTTTCTCCAAACTAGACAAGCCCAAAATCCTTAGCCACTCCTCACAGGACATACCTTCCAACCCTTTCACCAGCTTTTTTACTCTCATCTGGATGCATTCAAGGACCTTAACATCCTTCTTAAATATTAAGAACTCCACACAGTATTCAAGATGAATACAGCTGAATACATAGCTGCTTGTGCATAAAAGATAGATTTAAACTAACTAAAGCTTGCAAATATTCTTCATGTAGAAGCTTCATTGATTTTAGGAGCTGAAATGTTTTAAGAGAGGCCGCCTTCTGTGTGATACAAATGAAAATTCTCAATCACTGTTAAATGTTTCGGGAATGTTTTTAATTTTTTGTTTTTAATTGTAGATACAGAAATATCGGGGTGGGTGTCCTCCATTTTTCCAAATATCTTAGTATTTGGAAGGAATTTCACTTGTTCCATTTTTTGTTGCAAATAGATGTATCTTTGTATTATGATTTTAAGTGTTTTAATGTTCATCACAAAATATCCTTTACTCTGTATGCAACTGGAACTAACTGTGGCTAATACTGTATTTCTACTTAGTCTCTGAGATGTACACTGAACTTACCAAAGAGTGGTATTACCTGCTGTTGATGGAGGAATGCCTGAGAAGAACAACCAGGAGAAAAAAGCCAAGTATCTGCACTGCCGTGTAGAGGTCAGACACATCAAGCCTGAGATGGTCTTCCAGTGACCCTCGTTGACTAGTGGAGGTAGACATATGTCCCTAATCATGCCATTCTCCTGGTAGTGCAAATTCAGGCAGAGAGGTATCAAAGTAAATAATATCTTCTGCAAACAACAGGTTAAAATGTCATGCTTGGAGGGAATGAGGAGAGTCAATTCTGTTGCTCTGTACTGAAAGCCCTACAAGGTCAACTGATGGCCTTTCAAAGATGCAAACCTGACTGTAAACCAGCGTTACAGTATTGGTGGATAAGGGGAGAGCAACAGATGCCATCTAGCTGGAATTGTGCAAACCATTTGACACTGTTCCACATTACACCCTTGTCCCTAAATTGGAGAGACATGGGTTTGACCAATGAACCACTCAGTGGACAAGGAACTGGCTGAATGGCCGCACTCAAAGAGTTGCAGTCAATGGGTTGATGTCAAAGTGGCAAGCAGTGATGAGTGGTGTTCCTCAGAGGTCGATACTGGGACTGGTACTATTTAACATCTTTGTTGGCAACATGGATGTTGGGATTGAGTGTACCCTCAGCAAGTTTGCCAGCAACGTGAAGCTCTGTGGTGCAGTAGACACACTGGAGGGAAGGGATGCCATCCAGAGGGACCTGGACACACTTGAGAGGTGGGCCTGTGAAAACCTCATGAAGGTCAAAAAGGGCAAGTGCAAGGTCCTGCACCTGGGTCAGGGCAATTTCATGCACAAATACAGGCTGGGTGGAGAACAGTTTGAGAACAGCCCTGTGGAGAAGGACTTTGGGATGTTGGTGATGGGAAGCTCAACAGGAGCCAGAAATGCATGCTCACAGCCCAGAAGGCCAACGGTATCCTGGGCTGCATCAAAAGAAGTGTGACCAGCAGATCAAGGGAGGTGATTCTGCCCCTCTACTCTGCTCTTGTGAGACCCCATCTGAAGTACTGTGTCGAGCTCTGGAGCCCCCAACATAAGAAGGACACGGACCAGTTGGAGCAAGTCCAGAGGAGGGCCATGAACATGATCAGAGGTCTGGAGCACCTCTGCTATGAGGACAGGCTGAGAGAGTTGGGGTTGTTCTGCCTGGAGAAGAGAAGGCTCCAGGCAGTCTACTACAAGGTCTTTGTAGCAGCTTTCCATTATCTGAAGGGAGCCCACAAGGAAGGTGGAGAGGGACTTTTTACAAAGGCATGTAGTGATAGGATGAGGGGTAATGGCTTCAAGCTGGAAAAGGGTAGATTTAGATTAGATCTCAGGAAGGAATTTTTCACTATGAGGGTGCTGAAGCACTGGAACAGGTTGCCCAGAGAAGCTGTGAAGGCCCCACCCCTAGCAGTGTTCAAGGCCAGGCTGGGTGGGGCTTTGAGCAACCAGGTCTAGTGGGAGGTGTCCCTTCCCATGGAATGGGGGTTAGAAGTAGATGATCTTTAAGGCCCCTTGCAACATAAACCATTCTATGATTCTATCATTCTACCCATGAAGCTGTAACCTACAGCTCAGTTTTATAAGGCTCATCTGTCTATGACGTAAGTCCCAGTTTTATGAAGAACAATTATGTGATGGTGGAGGAGTAATTAAGGTTAACACTTCTTTGCCTGATGATGGAAAACCGCTGGACAGCAGAGGTTATTATGTGAGTGAGTATATTAATTCTTAGCCTGTTACTCTGGCAGCTCCCAATCATTTACCATACCTGTTAGGCAATAAATAATTGTATGCTCATGAATTGTATACAGAGAAAGCATTACAAGGCGTTTCGTCATCCACTTCGGCCCTCAATATTGACGGAGAAATGGGTTTGTATTGCATTAATTCTATCTTGAGATCGTTGAAACAGGCATCAATTTCCATATTCTCACATGCACTATTCACATGTACCTCATATGTCCCACATATCCCCCTGAATTGTGCCTACGTGTGTGGGAAAGAAGGATTTATCTCCTGTAATTTCAGTCATAAAAGTTAGTGTTTTAAACTAGCCACCCTAAGTTACTTTTATAGCAATAGGGTGAAAAAAAGACTCTCTCAAAGGATAAATCAACTCGTTATAAAACACACTTCTGAAAAAGATTTGTATGATTTACCGTCTGGAGAAGCCTTCTCCATTGATCAAAAAAAGAACACCAGAAGACAAGATTAGAAGTAGAGGATTAGAAGTCTAAATGACAGCCATCTAATGTGAGGTGAGATGAGTAATACCTTGGGAGCACTAGACATGGATGAATCACAGAATTGGGAAGTTTGGCATCAGGCATGAATTCTAACCTAAGCTACTCAGACAGTGTAAATGTTGTCCTTCTCCTTCAACGGCAGGGGAAGGGCACAAGAGCATTTGATTGTTGGTGGGAATACTGTTAGAGCAAGAAAATCTTCAGCTACAGGTTCCTCAGCATGGGGATTTTAATTATGTTCTCAAAGTTCTCAACACCTTATGCTCTGATAAATTACTCTTTAATAAATAAAATTGTAGATAAATGTATGTGTATCTATAACGTCCGTCTTTCAAAAACTCGTGCACACACACAGCTAAATGTAATTAAAATGCAAGTTCCCACCTCCTTAGTTTTAGCAAAATTAAACAATAGTTCACCAGGAGTCCCTGATTATATAAAATACAACACAAAGTGTCTTTAGAAAACAGTGTACCACATACTTAGTCCACAGTTTTATGACAGCTAATCAAATATAATTTAATAGCTTTTCTAAATAAAGAAAAAAAAAATTCTAATGAAGTTGCCTGATTTTTATTTTCTAACCAGACAGAGTTGCAGCTCATATAAAGGAGCTGCCATAAGAAGGAAGTAATTATCAAAATTATTATAGGAACATTGAGAAGCATAAAAGACTGTTCAAAGGGATGTTATTCAATTTTCACTTCCACTACTCCTTGGAAAAATATCATGGACTTACTACCCTTATATGTTAAATCTTCAGATAAAACCTCATTTAAATATTTCCAATATTTGTATAATTGTATCAGGCTTTTTTTCTCTCTTTTTCTTTTTTTGTTTTGGCAAATATTAAGCTAGATGATTAACAAGAAAATATTTTTCACAGAAAATGAAAAATATATTATTTTAATTTCTTCTGTATTTTGTAAAAGCTTAGTTTATATTTCAACTCTCTTGTGGTTTAACCCCAGCCAACAGCTAAGTCCCTAAGCCCCACACAGATGTTCTCTCACTGACCCCACAGCAGGAGTAGGGAGAGAATGAGAAGGATAAAAGTGAGAAAATTCGTGAGTTGAGGCAAGGTAGTTTAATAGGTAAAGAAAGAGCTGCAAGCAAAACCAAAACAAAGCAATTTATTCACACTTTCCCATCAACAAGCAGGTGTTCAGCCATCTCCAGGAAAGCAGGGCTCCATCATGCTATAGTGGTTACTTGGGAAGGCAAACAGCATAACTCCAAAAGTCACCCATTTTGTCCCCCAGCTTTTATTGAGCATGATTTTGTATGATGTGGGACAACCCTTTGGTCGGTTGGGGTCAGCTGTCCCACCTGTGACGCCTCCCAACTCCTCATGCACACCCAGACTACTCGCTGGCGGGGCAGTGTGAGAAGCAGAGAAGGCCTTGACGTTGTGCAAGAACTGTTCAGCAATAACTAAAACATCCCTTTGTTAGCAGCACTGTTTTGGTCACCAATCCAAAACGTAGCACCGTAATAGCTACTATGAAGAAAATTAACTCTATACCAACCAAACCCAGTACAAACTCCTGTATGTAAAGAATGCTCATTTAAACTTATCTATTTAAGATTTATTTACACTTAATTTTCACAACTGATTTTGTGATTAGACAGCTTTTCTCTTGAAATACTGGTACCCTTTAGGATTAGTAAATATTCTAAAAATTATTTTAAAAAATCTGTTTCTGTTATGACAACTGATATCCTATGGTAAAGGTAAAAAAAGTTGCTTTTCATGTAACTATATTGTAAAAAAGGAACAATTGTAAAGCACTAGCTTTACAGAAAAGATGTGGTTTTTTGCTTTTTTGGTTTGGTTTGGTTTATTTTGGCTTTACAATGTCCTGGTCCGAATTATTTTGAGTTCAGTGTTGTTCTCAGCAACAATGGTTTGGATATTCACTCTAGGGTGAAGAATTAACTTCTTCCTTTGAGGTCACTTTGTTATATATTGTGGGATTTATGACTAAAGCCGTGACTTTTGAGATAGGGAAATGAAATTGCCGTTTTCTAATATTTCTTACCCTGTGCAGGCTTAGGTTGTAATCATGAAAGCATGATTCGGGTGAACAGAACTCAGTAGAATACATAAGTATTATTTTCAGTAGTTTTGCATATATACTGAAGTATTTATTTTTTAGAACATATTATTCATATAAAATCATGACACAAAATATACCACTCAGCTTGCCAATGTTTGTCTTTATCTGATAAATTCTTTCTGGTTTACTGGTTTTAATCTAAAAATGTAATCAAACAGAAATTAAAAGCTACCTGCCCCATAATTCTGGCCATCACCAATGTCTATTTTGTTAATAAAATAATTCTACTAATAAACCCAGAAATTTTTCTTTTCATCATGCTATCAAGGTTCAAAAGCACCCATGATGCCAAAGACCTTAAAAACCATTAGCAACTATCTTCTAAAATGGTCTGAAACCTTGTTACAGAGAATGAAATGATGGGAGCATCAAGGGCAGTCTTGCAGAAATTCTAGGTATCTTGAAAAATCTGGAAGCACATGTAGACTGCTGGCTGTTGAGATCTCTGTAGTGACAAGGCCAGTTCCAGCAGAGATCTTGCCTGTAACTGCTTCAGAGCAAATAATTATTGACAAAATACACTCTATGACTTGGGGAGCAAAGCTGAGCCGTGACAATTAAAAAAAGTCATCATATTTTTCATTTCATATTAGTACATGTCTCCTTGTGCATGTAAATTATTGTGGGGGTATTTGCATGGCCCATCTTTGGTCAAAGGTCTGGATAACTGCAGCTGTTAAGATGGGAATATCAGTGTAGCCACTCTGTGGGGCTGAGACACAGAAACTGTCTAAGGAGGCATTTGACCCCAAATGATCATGTTAAAGAGGATGATGCCAACTGGATTGAAGAGTGAGCAGGGAATTACAAAGGGATTTTTAAAACTAAGAAAGCACAAGCTTAAAAAGTACAGAAGCAGCATGGAGATTTGTACCAGAGGGGAGACAGAGCAGGTAACAGAGCATGGTCCCCACGTTGGCCACAAACCCCATCAGAGGTCAGGCAGAGCAGACTCATGTGTGTGCATCTGTGTGCGTGTGCACATCTGTGTGTGTAACCCACTTGGCCTTTGCAGGGAGGTGTGCACATTAGTCAGAAGGGGAGCAGGATGGACATTTCTGGGGATTAATTATAGAGGGGTGTTTAGACCTTTCTTGTCACATAAATTAGTATTTTGCAAGCCTCTAGTACCGCGGTTTATTTGTTGTACTGCTGACATTAATCTGCAGTGTGCAGGTCACTGACTACCAGTTAATTATATGTATTTGATAAATTAATAAACTACTTCAATCTATTTCAATCCATTTCAAATTAAAATCTTCATGTTTATCTACTTCTGGTAAGAATATAGACTAGAACACCAAATTGATAAGTTTGGCTGCTGTATTCATTAGTGGCAAACAGTTAATGACACAAAATACATATAATTACTCTACATTACCTGAAGGAATCAGACACTAAAATGGGTAAAATTTTGGTGGAAATTACTTAGCTGTTCTTATTTTACTGAAGGAATGATAATATGGAATTTTGGTTTCCTCTCTGGCATGCTGAAGAATCTGTTCAATGTTATAATGAAAAGCTAAGGATTCCATCAGCCGAAGCACAATTTCATAAAGTGAAATATCTTTCAAAGTAGTTCTGGATACAAATATCAGTTTTCTTATTTCCTAGCACCTTTTGGCTTTATGATGAATTTGAATTAATAAGTAATAATACCTATGTTCCCAGGTATTTTATCACCTCAAGTTCTCAGATGTTCTTTGAGGTAAACACAATGGCAGTCAGATTTTTCTAGAACAATTTTATGGATGTGTATGTGTCACACCTGCCAATTCTATATAAAAACAACTTTGGAATATTCTTGGGTCTAATGTGTTGAAAGGTTGATCATAAGATAACAAGCTGCTTGGCCTCAAAATGTATGTAGCTTAGGAAACTAATAAGGACTTGGAATTTGGTCACATACAGTATTTGTTGAACAACCAGGAATTTATGACCATTTTAATTTTTAACACTGTGCTTTTGGGTTTTGTTTGGGTTGTTTGTTTGGGGTTTTTTTTGTTGGTTTTTTTTTTTTTTGAAAGTACAGTTTATGTCTCTGGTAACTTATTTCAAGTCTAAAGCAAATCCATTCATAACCACTATTTGTTATGCTTCTTCTCCTTCTCAACAGAGGAGGCCCTATTCAAAGCATTATTAAACCTTTACGTTCTGCATATCAAAAATTGTGCATCTTACTTGTTAAAGCTTTGGACATGGAAATGTTGCCAAATGCCTCCTTATAATACTCACTAATTTATGAAGTGTATTTTTCACCTCTTTCTGTCTTGATAGCAGTGTGAATTAGTGCATTAGTAAGAAATAATCTCTGTTATGAAAATGTCTTAGCTTTGTTTTATCAAGATATAGTTTTCAAAATGTCTACCCATTGGATCTTTAAAATAATATCTATTACTTCTCCCGTAACTGAAGTTAAAGTAACAAAACTGTAATTTAGCTTGTCCTTAGACTTTTATTTAAATGATGTTATTACACTGGCCACCTTCCTGTCTTTCAGGATGTTGCATGTACTAAATGAGCACACCAAGGGGCCATTAAAAGTCCAGTCAATATTCTTCTAGTTAGTCAGAAGTTTCATTTGTGCTATCTATCTAGTCGTATTACCACGCAAAACATCGCACAGCGTTACATTTACTTTAATAGTTCCTGTTTTGATATATGAAGTACGCTATTTTATTTTCCTATCAAGCACTACCACAAAGAACAGCTATCCATCCACCTGTCCAGGGTTACAGACCTGCTCAAACTGCAGAGAGCTTACAGAATGTGGCTCAAGAGCTCTTCAGCTAGGACTCGGTTTAGTTTCATAGAAAATGTGCCAGTTCTGGCAATAACTCCTATCCAGTGTTTCCCAGTGATCTGACACACTCCTGCAAGGCATAATGCAAGCAAACCCATTAGACACAAAGCAATAACTCCTCATGTGACATTTAATAAAAATTGTTTATGGTAGAGTCTATCAAACTTGAAACATATGCCTTAGCCTGATCCAAATCAATCAATATTTTTGTAATAGTCCAGAAAATAGATTTTATGAAGTGAAGATTTACAGGTGCGCTGGAATCAGTTTATTCTCTGATTAAGATGGTTATCAGCAGGTATAACATCAGTAACACTTGCTACTACATGCACCATTATGACACCACTTATTTTAAGAAAATAAAATAATCAAGATCATAACCACTGCACATTAAGCAATATAAGACTAATCTGTTCTGCTCCATTTCTACTATTTTAGTTTAAAGTTTCCTGTCACAGGTGTCTAAGCATTGGTATGAAGGTAATATGGAGCTTTTGTTACCAACAAACAGCAGAATAAACATGATGCAGAGACAGCACTGGACATGAGGGGAGAGAGGTGCTCACAGTACCTTGTTTTTTCACTGTCTTACCTCCCGCTCCATAGGTGCTCTCACAGGAAAGCTCCAGAGACATCTAGGTTGTTAAACTTAACACTTCCAGGGCCTGTTCTCTAGCCCCAAACATAGCTGGCACAGGCTAACTATGGCTTTGCTCTTAAAGTTCTTTAGCATCCATGATAGTGTCCAGATTAAAACTATTAGTACGGAAGGATGCCTGCCTCATGCCTGGGTCCTGCTCTCTGCGTGGAAGAACGCTAGTCATCCTGGTCCAAAGCTGTGCTGGTGACATTCTAACATTTAAAATATACACAATTTTTTGAATTCTAGTATCCTTGCCTGTGACTTGACATTATTTAATTTACTAACGTGTATAGCCAAATCCTTAGGAGTTTGCTGTTGTTTTCCATCTCCATAGAAAATGGAGATTAAGATGCAGTGTTACACAGGATTTGATTACTCCTATCTGCGCTCCTCAGATGTCTCAAGCCAGGGGCATGGTCTCCCACCTTTCACTGCTGGCAGAGTTCCTTGGCAGTGCTGTGGGTTTTACCATTGCACAGCTTGAACAGAGGGAGGAAACTGTTCCTACCCCTGGTCTCTGGAAATGCGTCCTGCCTTCCCTACTTTTCTCATTGTTCACAACTCCATTTCAGAGTGTAAATCTCGGTGTAAATCTCGGTTAAAGAACAGCCCTTGTTCTGAGATGTCTATAAAGTTATGAGAGTAAAAAATACACACTTAATTGTAAGGTTATAGTTTTAGAATTTGCAAGCTTGCAATGGTTAGTAGTGAAATTCAGGGAAGTCACAAGTTTGGCTCATGTGGCCACACTTTTTGGTCAATATTTGTGTTTTAGAATACCAGCAGTCTCTGATATGTCCCCTGTTGTTTTCCATTGACATTATCTTTCTAGTATACAATTTAATCAATTATTTTTACTGTTTTATTGTTCTATGAGAGAGACAGAGCTATATATTAAAAAAAAAAGATATGCCTAATGTGATTATAATGAGAGGATAAATTTTATTCTGAGTTAAACTTCCCAAAATTTGGTTCAAAGTTGGATTGATCAATATCAAAACATAACTGGCAAGTTGTAAACATTTGTCCGCAAACCAGGAATGTTCTCTTTGCATCTTTTTGCAACATATGAATTAAGTTCCCCTTTGAATTCATATTTCAAGTTTGTTATTAACTTGAGAATTTTAAAATCAGGGTTAGAATTAAAACTGTTGTGTATGGCTGAGACAGTGTTTATGCAGTAGCTTACAATTTCAAGTGTCTTTTACTTCAAAAAACCAGCTAATTGTCTGTTGCATTGGTGTGCTTTTGCATCTGAAAATTGACTGAGCTCGTTTTTATTGGACAGCGAAGAACAGAAAAAATTCTTCACTGCTTTCCTAATTCAGATGATGTTAATGACCTCTGAAGGTGACAGCTGCCTCATAGTTTACCAAGAAATGAGGTAGAAGGAGAATAATCAATCAAAGGGAAAGAGATGGGGTAGGGAAAAGGAAAGGACTTACACAATTGTTCAATTGTTAGTTTGTTTCAGTGTCTTCAGCTTAGTTTTGGACTCTGGAAGAGCAAATTTATGTATTAAAAAGATGTTCAGTTAATTAGACACTGACTATCTTTACTGAAAAACACAGTTCAAGTACAATGCATGTTAAGACAATGTATAATTATTTTCTTTCTTAAGCCAGTGCAGGGACACCTTTCCATAACTTTATCTCTGTGTTTTTCCCTTTCCAGATCTAAAGTGTTACCAAAATTTAAAAAACAGCAAGAAGAAGGGAAAAAAAAAAAAAAAAAGTCCTTATAAAAAAGAAGAATTAGGTATGACTGTCTAATGAACAATCTGATTTTAGTATTTCTTTTGTAGAGTTTTAAGTGATCTATCTTTTAGCCTGGAGAAGAGAAGGCTGAGGGAAGACCTTCTTCTTGCTTCTAAGTATCTAAAGGGTGGGTTGGAGGAGGATGGAGGCAGACGCTTTTCAGTGGTTCCCAGTGACAGGACGAGGGGCAGCGGGCACAAGTTAGAACATAGGAAGTTCCATTCAAACATAAGGAAAAACTTCCTTACGGTGAGGGTGACAGAGCACTGGAACAGGCTGCCCAGGGAGGTTGTGGAGTCCCCTTCTCTGGAGATTTTCAAGACCTGCCTGGACGCAGTCCTGAGTAACGTGCTCTAGGCATTCCTGCGTCAGCAGGGGAGTTGGACTAGATGATCTCTAGAGGTCCCTTCCAACTCTAACAAATCCGTGATTCCGTGATTCTGTGATCTACCAGACTGATCTGCATTTGGAAAGACCAAACATCTAATTCCCAGCACCAGTAGTGAATCCTAGCTTACACTATCACCAATAACAACACAGATGATCAAATTACTTCAGCTGATGATTAGTAAATGCTGTGAGCAGTTGATGTTAGCAGTTACATATCATGGAAGTTATGAAATCGTACAGTACCAACTTTCCATTTAAATACAACATTTAAGAATGCATGTCTCAAAAGAACATTATCATTGTCAATATTTTTTAATAATAAGACCCATAAAATGAAGAGAAAACATAAATCCCACAGTAATCAGAAACATTTTCTGTAGCATAGGTTTTTAACCATTCTCTAGCATTCTGGTGAACAGAGTTGCAGCAAGGATTTCTTTGCAGATATCCATTACTTTAAAATTTGAAGGAAGGTTTTGAATGTTTTCCCAAAAGAAGATGAAGATGGAAGAATACTTAGTTAACAGCTTATTTTATGACTTTAAAAACTCATTGGCAAATTCCCTTTTGCTAGTAAATACCTTTGGTTTAGATTTACTTTGGTTGGGGTTTTTTGTTCGATTTGTTTGTAAATACAAGTTATCTTGGAATAAAAGATAAATAACTTACCCAGTTTGGTTTTCTGAGTTAGAGGCACACCTCTCCTTAGTATCTTAGGCAAGTTGGAAATGTCTTGTTCTTTGAAATGTACTTTGGGTTTGACCAGTTAGTTCCTTGTTTTACAATCTGTAATTTTCAAGGTACTTAGAGCTTTTTTTAACATACATTTCCTAAAACACAGAATAAAAGAGAAGAATTCAAAGGAAGACCAAATATAAATGTGCTGGTTTATGGATATTTTGTGATTATGTCTATGATTTTGGTTTTGAAGCTTGTCCTTGAGTGGAAAAAGTGGAATATTCAGTGATTTAATTTAATTAGAATAATTGCTTAAATAATATTCTTATTTACTCAAAAAATAAGCAAATATCTTCTTATTTGTAAGTATGACAAATCTTAAAGAGATTGTAAGTACCTCTTAAAATTCTTATTGCTACCAATAAGATTATATTAACATAACATTAAAATGTTATTAATAACATTTTCTGTGTCAGTACTAATGTTTGTCCTTTACATCACCATGTCTGACAAAATACAATGCTTAACCTGTGCAGGCAGATGTGAATTTATTGTGCTATGAGCTGAGTGTTAAACTGAAAATCAGCTAAGCCCAAAATATTCATAATTACAGCTAAGGCTTTGGGCTATTGTTGCTGGGTTTTTTTTCTAAGAGCCAAGCTAACAAGTCTGCATGGCACTGGCATTGTGTTTAAAGAAGAAACCACCTCTTCTGGAGCTAACATGGAAATATCTAACATAAAAGTAATTGTACAGTTGATCTTCTCTGGCCATGGACATGATGAACCTCCAGGTGCACTTCTTTCGCAAAAATCATTTTTTCTTTGTGGTCAACATGATTCATAAGGCAACTTATTGTTGTTCTGTATATGCTGGATGAGAGACTGGCACTGATGTTTGTGCTTGAAGAAAATGAAACTGTTAGCACTCCATGGAGTCCTCTTGATCTTCCTTCTTAAATTCTAAGAGATCTTTTTAGTTTTAGAAGTTAATGTTCTCTGAAAAAAAACCCCAAACAACCAAACTTTAATCCTCATAGTGTTAAGAGCCTTTTAGATGGACAAGAATTTTAAAAATTTCAGGCTTATTACAGGAATAGACAAGGGATGTAAAGGTCAACAGAAAGGGTTTCTTCAAGTACATCAGAGGCAAAAGGAAAACTAGAGAAAATGTGGGTCTGATGTTGAATGAGACAGGTGCCACAGTGACAGATGATGCAGAGAAGGCAGAGTTACTGAATGCCTTCTTTGCTTCAGTTTTTACTGCTCAGGCCAGCCCTCAGGAGTCCCAGACATTACAGGTAACAGAGAAAGTCTGGAGGAAGGAGGACTTTCCCTTGGTTGAAGAGGATCGAGTTAGAGATCAATTAAGTAAGCTGGACATCGACAAGTCCATGGGTCCTGATGGGATGCACCCATGAGTGCTGAGGGAGCTGGCAGAAGTCATTGCTGGGTGAGTTTGCTGATGACACAAAACTGGGAGGGATGGTTGACACACCGGAAGGCTGTGCTGCCATTCAGCGTGACCTGGACAGGCTGGAGAGTTGGGCAGAGAGAAACCTAAAGAAGTTTAACAAAGGCAAGTGTAGGGTACTGCACCTGAGGAGGAAGAACCCCATGAACCAGTACAGGTTAGGGGCTGACCTGCTGGAAAGCAGCTCTGTGGAAAAGGACCTGGGAGTCCTGGTGGACAACTGGATGGCCATGAGCCAGCAATGTGCCCTTGTGGCCAAGAAAGCCAATGGCATCCTAGGATACATCAAGAGCATGGCCAGCAGGTTGAGGGAGGTCATCCTCTCTCTCTACTCTACTCGTGATGCTGCTATAGGAGACCAATAGAAAAACAAGATGTCTCAAATTTTGCCTGCTGCCATGCGTGATAACAAAGGCGGTACACGCTTGGTTATCAGAGAAACCAGACCCTGTTTCTCATGGCTGTGGTATACCAAGTGCTGCCCAAATGACAAAGGCAGGAAAAGGGTCTCATGTTTCTCACAACTGTGCAATACCAAGTGCTGCCCGTGTGACAGGCAGGAAAAGCCTATACAGCAACCATGTCAAACGATGATTTGTTGAGCAAAGGTGACCATAGCACTGATGGGATGAACTGTGGGTCAGCAGAGACTTTAAACTAGTGCTGTGCCTTACCACAATCAGGTCCCTCACCACCATCACGACTTGAGAATCACGGATCAACAGGACACCGCTGACTCCAGAGGACTGTTGGGACACCACGGGCCTGTGGAGATGATTATACTCTTGCTGTATCCCTAATACTGCTTCTCCTTTCTACTTTTTCTCTACTTCCACCTTTACTCTATCGCTCATCTCAGTGACTATTGCTGGGAAATAACAATAAAGCCTTAGTGAACAGCATTTGACCTTGTTTGTGTCTTAATCTCACACTTGGAGTTATTACACACCACCTCCCTGGACCCATGATCAGACCAGGACATAACANGGTGGCAGAGCAAGGGACCAGGCTGCCCAGAGAGGTGGTGGAGTCTCCAACTCTGGAGACATTCAAAACCTGCCTGGACGCCATCCTGTGCAACCTGCTCTAGGTGTCACTGCTCTGGCAGGGGTGTTGGACTAGGTGATCTCCAGACATCCCTTCCAATTCCTGTGATTCTGTGATTCTGTGACTGAAGTGCATTCAGTTAACCAAAGAAATGATAAAAAATGATGTTGGATTTAAATGAAACATTTAGAGACCTGTTGGGTTTAGGGGAAGATGCCCTCAAACTCAATTTCAAGAAGTATAGATGTTTCTTGAGACAAAATGATATTTTATTCTTAGCTGACTGTTGTCAAAATATACTTCATTCAAGTAACATTTTCTTAGCTTATCACAGAAAGCATACATTGTGAAAACTGTGTAGTAAAATTATAAAAATAGTTAATGAGAACAGTTTTCCACAAAATTACTGCAAAGACCTGGAATTTCCTAGATTTAAGCTGCTTAAATTGATTTATAGCTTGTCTAAAAACACCTGTATTACAACACAAAAAGTGAGTTTTATAGTAATAAAGTGTCACTATTCAAACAAATAAAGTTGAATGTTGCAATAATGTTCAGTTAATGATAATATATGTTTATCCATAGTACTAAGAATTCTCTGTTAAGGCTTGAATTGTGTATGAAAACCCAGTCTTTAAGTTAAAAACCTAAGAAGGACTGGAAGGATTAAAGGCAGCAGATCTACTACTGTTGTCATTTAAAATTTCAGGGATACCTATTGAAGTAGATGTACAGTTTAAAACATTCTGTGGTCTTGTCATTGTCTGAATCCTGCACAGATAACTGTCAGCTATCATCCAGCATATGGGATTACTATGGCAGTCCATATGCTTTGTAACAGTTGGTGTTCAAATGAAAATTTGCAAAGTCAGATAAGAAGGTGGCCCAGGCAACAAAGCTTAATTACTAGCAGCTACAACGAGCTGCCGGCTCCAACTCAAAATATTTTCCTGCCAGTTTGTTTTTTTAAACTGAATTGTATTAACCTGTTTTACAGCTCCAAAAATGTACTGACAACATGGACCTGTACTTGTACAACAAACTTAAGACCCAATAAGCTTGACTTGATATGCTACAGATTATTTGAAGGAGGATATTTGTTCTGTTTTGTTTATCTGAGCCATGCTTTATAAATTATCTCTAGTTTAGGCTTGTCAGTATGCCTTTGTGTGACCAAAACCATCACAGTTCTGGAGAAGTATTGGCCTAATTCTAAACTTAAAGCTTGCTGATGTTTCATGCTGCAACATGCTTCAAGCACAAAAGGTCCGATTCACTTCCATTTCAAGTCTCTCTTTTAGTTTCAGCTGTCCTGGTTTGAGGT
>VYXH01012815.1:33982-45800 GCA_013397275.1 Burhinus bistriatus | reverse complement strand
GCCCCTCCCCAGTCCCAGACCTGTCCATCCCCAGTCCCAGACCAGTCTCCCCAGTCCTCAGTCCCAGACCAGTCCATCCCCAGTTACCAGCTAGTCTCCTCAGGCCCAGACTGGTTCATGGCCAGTCCCAGACCAGTCTTCCCAGTCCCAGACTGGTCCATCCCCAGTCCCAGACCAGACTTGCCAGTCCCAGATGAGTCTCCCCAGTCCCAGATTGGTCCATCCCCAGTCCCAGACCAGTCTCGTCAGCCCCAAACCAGTCTCCCTAGTCCCAGATTGGTCCATCCTCAGTCCCAGACCAGTATCCGCAGTCCCAGATTGGTCCATCCCCAGTCCCAGACCAGTCTCCCCAGTCCCAGACCAGTCTCCCCAACCCCAGATCAGTCCATCCCTGGGCAGTTCCCCATTCCCTCCCGGATCAGCCCCAGGTCCCAGATCAGTCCCTGCCTCTCTGCCCTGGCAGCGCCACTGTCCCCCAGCCGGGATCGGTGCCCCGGCCCTGCCCACCAGTCCCAGCCCAGCTGGGGCCGCTGGCCGTAGCAGAGCCTAAAGGACCATCTGCAGCCTGACTTCAGAGGGCTTTTTTGGAATTACCAGATTACACACGCATTTCTTGGAAGAAAACCGTAATTACTCCCATGTGGGTAATACAGAGAAATGGGAAATGTACGGAGCTGCACAGATGGTATAATAAAAATAATCATCGAAGGTACACAACCTTTACTGTCATTTCTAATAAATAACGGCTGTAATAGCCCTTGTTTTTAAACACCCGGCTGATCCGAATCAGATTCCCCCTGTGAGATTTGGGGAGAGCCAAAAACCTCTTTTGCAATCAGATGCGGTTTGAGGGTTACGTCTGGTTTTTTACACAGAAACAAGTTAAGCTTTGCAGAGGGAATTTGCGTCGCCAACCCCCGCAGCACCAGACCTGCCTGCCCGCACCGGCCGAAGACCCCCCTCCAGTGAAAAAACTGTTTCTTTTGTACAAGTTCTGGCAAATTTGGGATATTTTAAAGGGGCTTCGTATAATCAAGACTCTCCATCTCCTTGTCTCCCCTGGAGCCCAAGGAGCTAATCGCGACCCTGCTACCATCTCCTCTGGCTTCATTTTGGCTCAGCAACTTCACGGGCAGCCTGGAAAAGCAAAATCTCAGTTCTCTGGAGCGAGGGGCATCCCCGTGGGAGGACGATAAAATAATAACGCCCTTAAAATGGGTTTTTCAGCCGCTCACGGTCCTGGCAGCAGCGGGCTGGAAGGGAGCGAGATGTCCCGCAGCCCCGGCAGCGGCTGGCAAGGGAAAATGGACAACACACCCTGGGGCAAGCAGCACGGCCGGGAATTTCTTGCAAACTCTTTCCCTGTGCGCGAGCAGCACCCTGGGAAGCTCATTCACACTTCAGCAGAGTGATTTTTCCCCGCGCCAGAGGCACCGGGCTTTCGGGAGAGCTGAGCAGCGAAGTGTGCAGAGCTCTCACCCGTGTAGAAAGAAGTGGAAACCAACCCGGTTTTACCTGCTTCAGGGCTTTGCCTTCCAGTGCCCAGAAGTCCTAAAACCACCACAGGTCCCACTGATGTAGGCCAGAGTGGAAAAAGATATATATTCGCCCGGGACAGCCCTCAAATTTGGGGGAAATTTGGCTTAGGAGGTGTTGTTTGGGCAACGGTTGTTGCTGTCATGCCAGGCATGGGAGATGCTGCAGCTTACGAGGAGCATCCCTTGTGATTCCCAAAATCAGGGGGATTTTTCCAGGGGTACCAGCTGCTTTGGTGCCACACTTCCTGGGGGAATGTTTGAGTCCCAGGATGCCCAGTCGTGGGACAGGAGAGGGCATGGCCACCCAGGCTGGTGCATGTGATGGGACGGCAGCACTCAACGGAGGTTATCACACCTACTGCATATCTAATCTCTGCTTATCACAGATCTCCGATGACTTCCTATTAACACCAAAAACCAACTTTCTTCTCTTTTTTTTTTTTCCTGTGCACAAGTTCCATTTTTCTGCTTCCTAAAACGATAACAGAGGCATTAAATACAACATCGACCCAGTTTGCTCAGCTTCTCTTCAGTCCACTCCATCAACAGCATTTATGGTGCTTGAACTCGTTAATTGCTCCGGGCGCTTTCCCACACAGCCTGTGGTGCAGGCACGAACCACGGCGCACCTCCACGTGGAATAACAGCCAAAGGGACCCTTTTCTCAAACTAAAAAGACAGGGAAAAGCCCCCATAATCTTTTTTTTCCCAGAATCCTATACATTATGGCTAAACATTGAGTCTTTAAAACTCAATTTTGCTGATGGTTCTCATCAAGAAAATAGGAAACAAGACACAGCAGTGGAGAGGTCGTGTCAGTCCACCCCTCCACCAGGAATACTGCAAATCAAGACCAGCCATCCTCATGGTTTTAATCGCTCTCCTCTTTATTAGGACTTGGGCAAGTCAACCCCTGCACTGTCACACTCAGAGTACCCAGAAATTTTTATTAAGGGAATTCCTAGAAATATTTTAAATGCCTTTTTTTTTTTTTCTCAGAATGGATTGCAGAACAGATATTTTTGAGAAGCCAGGTAAGGTATTTAGAGTAAAAAGGCCAAGCTGGCGTGGAAGGTTTGAAGGTTTAAATGCAGAAGGACTGTGTCGATGGGTTGGGACCCACCTTGTAGGATGGGTGCGGGGAGTCCTGGCAAAGGAAGGCAGCGAGGCCACACTTTGGAAACACGGTGGATGAGTTTGGGATGTAAAAAGGGACATAGTCACGATCTTTCAAAATTAAAGAGGCTGTTGGAGAGGGACAGTGTTAAATTGGTCTGCAGGTCAACAGAGTCAAATCAAGCAATTAGCTGCTTTTGCAACCGGGGACATTCAGATCGGGCAGCAGGGGAAACCCAAAACCACTCTGGCTCCAGGGATGGAGGTGGTGGGGACAGGCAGACTCCGGCACAGCTGGATTTCCCCCCTCCCTTGGCGGGGGTGGGTTAAGGAAAACGCCAGACAGACATCTGCTAAGGACAGGCTGGACCAGGAAACTCCAAGCATGGTGAGGGGCATCTGCAGCCCCTCTCCCCATCCCACGGGGTGGCAGCCAGGCTCGGCAGCACACCCACACCCCAGGACCCATCCGTCCCGCCTCGGGGCAGCCTCACAGGCTGCATCAGCCTCCAGCTTCACGGCAAAGCAGAATACAAGGTGGCCTCTCCCCATTTCACCCCACCCTGGCTTTCCAAGGTCTGCACTGGCATCCCCATGCCCTGCTGCAGAAGCATCCGGGTGCCATGCCACTGGAGAGGCGGACGGGACTTGCTGCTGACCTGGGTGATGTAACTGTGGCTGCAATCCACTGGGAAATGGGGGAATGGGACAGAGCAAGACACTGCCATCAGTTAACTGGTTTGCCCAGAGGTATATATGGAGCCAGCAGCCAAGGAGAGGGTCTGCGAGTCCTGACTCCCTCACTCCAACCCGCAAGCCCACAGCCGAGCCCGGTGTTGGCTGCTCTCTGTCCTAAACATGAATCGCCACAGGCGTTTGGCAAAGGGAATACGGAATTTTCCAAGCTCCAGGGCCAATGTCTGCCTGCGAGCAGCCGGCTGCTTATCTGTTCATCCATCTGCTTCTGCCCGTACCACCTGCGTGGTAGGGGAGTGGGTAGGTGGGAGCTGGAGAGTGGAGCCAGGAGCAATCCCTGCTCCCCAGCTGCTGCTCCTTCTGCCTCTGCTCCTGCTGGGCCAGCAAGCACTGCAGCTCCTCCTGGTCCTTGAACGGGTTTCTGCCGTAGTCACGACGGATCCAGGTGCGGTACTGCCAAGATAAAGCCAAAAGAGGTTGTCAGGGTCACGGGGGGCTGAGACACCCCCAGCTTGAGAGCCGGGACTTGTAACAGCTCCGGTGGAAAGCAGCGAGCCGAGTGGAGGCAATGCCCGCTGCATCCCAGCCGCAGCCTCAGGCAAGGCCAGGGGATCTCCAGCCACAGCCAGCAAGCAGAACAGTCCCGGTTTTGCAGGAGCTCGCACACCACGTGACACGACCGCGTCGTACGAGGGATGCCGCAGTTCCCCCTGACCGAGCACTCCCCGCATCCCCAGCCCGGCACAGACGGACCCGGAGAGCTGGCAGCATCCTCAGCTTCTCACTCCGGCTGCAGCCGGGACGGCAGCTTTATTTACTTTTCATTGCCGAGAAGCTGCTGTTGTTCCTTGTGTGCCCGAATTCTCGTAAGAAAAGCTTCCCCACACTTTCTCCCTACCGTGGCAGCGGGGGGACAGGCTGGACTCGCTGCCACAAGCTGCATGGCCGAGTCGGCTCTTGCATGCCAAGGCAGGTTTGTTTGCAGAGCGTCTTGCTCGCCGCCGGGCAGTCGGGGAGCGCCTCTCATCCTCCCCGCATCGCTGCAGCCAGCTGCAAAGGCTGCTCCGGTGGCAGGAGCGTGCCGGTGGCCGGGGGCCAGCTGGCAGCAGGCTGAGGTCCGGAGGTGGCTGGGAAGCGGGAGACGGTCTGTAGAAATGTTTCCCGCTACTGCTGGGATGAGAAACGGACAGACGGGTCCAGACTGCAGCGCCCAAGAGCGTGGGCAGGAATGGGCAGCTCTGCCGGGACCCGCCGTGCCAGCTGCCCGGTGCTCACAGGGAGCAGGCAGGGCTTCTCCGTCTTCCGAAGTAGCTGAGAACCGGCTGCTCCAGCAAACAGGACTTACTGGGATGAGAGTCAGGAGCAGATCCAGCAATAACAAAACACCTTACAAAAAGGATGGAGGGTACGGAGTCAGGAATGTGAAACCTGCAGGTGCAAAGAGTCCGGAGGGAGAACGAGCATCGGAGCTGCGGCATGGGGCAGCACTGGGACAGGCACGGGGTGCAGCCAGGGGAACCAGAGGGAGAGGGCAGGCAGCCCCCATGAGCTGCCCAGCCTCAGCACCCCCAGGGCGAGATGCATCCCGTGGCCAGGAGCCACCAAACTCACGGATGCAGGACAGTGGGACGGGCAGCTCAGCCCTGTCCTGCCGGGGCTGCCACAGGCGTGGGCACCACAAGCCACAAGAGAATAAATTCTGAGACTGACCCTGGTGGCATCCCCCCTCCTGCAGCTGGGGAAAGTCAGCTCGAGTAGCGGGGATTTCCACCGGGAATGTCTGGATTCCCCAAATCCACTCTCTCAGACAGTGGGACTCACCACAGCTGCTACATCCTCACTGCCTGCAAGCAGAAAGACCCCTTGTTTGGGGTGGACCCTGAAAGCCAGGCCTGATTTCCTTGCTAGAAAACAACCCCTGGGAAGTGAGTCCCAAAGGATTTGGGACAGGATTTGGGGTAAGCATCCATGCCAGCTGCTCACTGGGTGCACATCCCTCCCATGCAAACCATTTGGAGGGATAAAGTTCCATGGGGAGACTAGCCTGGCCACCGAGGCTTGGCACTCGCCGAGGCTCAGCACCCACCGGCCAGCCTCGGAGCTGGCTCCCACCATCCAGCGAAGGAGGGAAGGAGCCGGCCAGCGGCTGGGGGAAGCACCCTGCTGCTGCTGCCAGGCGTTTCCTTTTAAAGCCAGAGCAAGAAGTGGTTACAGCCCATTTCCTCCAGCGCTGACCACTAACCCGCTGCCCTCCTCCTCTCTCCCGGGGCCCCGAGCACCCGTTCCACCTGGGACGGCACCAGGGGGGGAAGGCAGCCTGGCCACCGTGTGCCAGCACCACGGGGGAACCTTGGGGCAGGGGGGGACGGGTCCGTCACCTGAATGCCCATCTGTGCCCTCTCTCACATCCACACTGTCTTCACTGAGCTCTCTTACTTCCTTTTCTAACTTACCCATCATCCTGCTGCTGCTGCTGCTCTTGGTCCCTTCCTTCCTTCTTTATCCATCTAGCCCAGCCAAGCACCATTGGCCAGCTCAAAACCGCAGCTGCACACTCGAGGCGCGCTTCCTGCGGCGAGGGGCCAGCTGGCCGGTCCCAGAGAGCATCTTCTCCGTTTCTACCTCCTGGCGTCCCGTCTGAGGTCCCTGCTCCAGATCGAGGAAACCGAGGCACCGAGGGATGCTTGCCTGCAGCCCTGGGAAGGAGGTCCCCAGGAGGTCTGACCTCTTCCTCACAGCTTTTAGCCAACAAGAAATGAGCCTTTTCATCCCGAGCAGCCTGCCCAGCCCTTACCCATGTCTGCTCCTGAGCACTGCATTTCCAAACTGCTGCCTTCGGGGGTGACAGCTGGGCTAAATGGGGAAATTTAACCTCTTTTCTATCCTCAGCAAGAGCTGAAGCTCAGGTCACGATACCCTTGCTCCTGCATCCTACCTACACACACAGAAAAGCACCCCAAAGCCACAAAGGGGAACAAGGTGTGACCTCCCACAGCCAAGGTAAGCAAGCCAGCTGCTGCTTGGCATGAAGCAAGGTGCAGGACCCAGGCGGCATCAGGTCCCATGGGCTCCTGACCACACAGGTACATGCCTAAGGTGCCCATTGGTCCCTGCAGGACCCCCAACCATCCACCTCGGCTGACCTGCCCGCAAGACCCTTCCTCTTGCAAAGGTGGAGGGCGCAGGGGCGAGCTGGGAGCAGCGCATCGCCGGTCAGGTTGGAGCATCCATCCTGGCTCTTCCCCTTCTTCAAATGCAGCTGCGGGTGAGTAATGCCGGAGCGCTCCCCGCTCCAGTACCCAGCCTTCGCCCCCGGGGCCGTGCTAGCAGCAGTCCACCCACGAGGGCCGTCCGCAGCTTCCCTCCCCGATGATGCTGTGATCGTAGGGAACGCAGGGTGTTCCAAGTAAAAAGGCAGCTTTTTCTACAGCCCGCAGCTCAGAAAAAACACATCCAAGCACCTCCGCCCTTGGCTCTCTGCCTTTGGTATTTTCAGGGAAACGCTTGCAAAGCCCCCGGCAAAACTTCAGGGTGATGAAAAAGCAGCATCTAAGGGAAAGGGAAGAAAGTCCAGCATCTGCTGAGCCCAGCCGAGATTTTGGGGAGCAGGAGGAATAGCTGGGGTGGAGTGGAGGGCACAGCAATCCCACATCATGGTCTGTGCTGGTACGCGGCCAGAGCGTGGGAAAGGTTGGAGAGAGCTGACCCGGGCGGGGGAAGCCCCGCAGGGAATCTCCAGCACCGCGGGTGTTTTGTAATCCCTTGGACCATTTTCCACCCTCCTCCGTGGGTGTTTTTGCAAGCTGGTGATAACAGGGCAGGGCTGCGTCCCTCATGTGACAGCGCCTGCCTGCTCCCTCCGGCAGCCAGGGAAGGGAACTCGGCAGTGGGGAAGGGGTTGACATTTGGGCCAATGTCACATGCTGTCCCTGCCTTTCCTGGGAGCAGAGAAATCCCCTTAAACTGCTCGCTGTAGCCGGAGGGACCGGCAGGTCTCTGTCACCACTTGCTGTGGGGCCACCGCACAATGCTTACGGTTACAGCAGATGGGGGGGCCTCACCTCTAGGGATGGGACCAAGTTTAGGGGTGATGCGGGCTGCAAGATGCCTTGCGGATGTTTCGTTGTGGGTTACTTTTTCCTTGCAGAGGTCCAGCTGTGGCCCGTGTACCCTCCCGGGGCAGTTTTGGATCCCAGTCCTTCGCTTCGGAGGCCAGGGCTGGGCAGAGGAACAGGGTTTGGCGTGGGAGACTGGAGGGCAGCCAGGGAGCCGCACGGGAGCTGTGCTTTTAAAGGCCTTTCCCTTTGCTTTTGAAGGCTTTCCGGGTCAAAAGTGCAGCTCTGATCTCTGCAACTAGTGCTCTCCCGAGTAAATGTGCCGCTGTCGCTCCCAGCTGCCAGCATCTGGCTTGGCTCAGCTACAGCAACATCCCTCCCTTGCATGGGACGGGAACCCACCCCGCCAGGGCTTCTGCTCTCCTAAAACCTGCTGCTCGGTGTCATTTTGGGGAGGAACGAGGAGAATTTCTCCATCAACGCTTGCTTCTCTCTGTACCCCACCTCTAAAAGCAGGGGACTTGCTGTCAGAGGAAGCCCTGCCAGATCCAAGCACATCCAGACATTCGAAGCCGCTCGCAAGAGCCTTCCTCCCTCTCCTCTCCCCCTTTCTTCCTTCGGCTCCCCCTGCACTGCATTCCCGGGAACCGGCCCAGCGCCCTTCCTGGGGCTCCCGGGGACTTGATGCTCACCCGTCCCTCCCGCTATGTCCTAACTGAACTCTCAAGAAAAGCGCTGGGGTTTTGAAGAGCTTTTTTAAGTGCGCTCGCATAATGTCTAGGCACTACTTTTTTTTTTTTTTTTTAATTTTTTTTGCATGCAAAACCCAAAATCCCCAGGTAATAAATAGCATGTACAAAGGCCAGCTCGGGCAAACAGCTGGCCCCTGCAGCGAGCTGCATGCAAAAGAGTCATGCATGTTTGCAAACCCTGCAGACACGTATATAAGGGGACGTCGGCGCAGGACGTACCTCCTGCAGCAAGGTCGCCTCGTACTCCTGCAGCTGCTGCTGGAAGCCAAAGTTGGGGCTGACGTAGGACCGCACGGCCTTGGTGGCAGCCAGGCAGCCCTCCCAGCCGAGCTCGGTCACCGTCATGAGGTAAGCCACCAGGATGGTGGTGCTGCGGGAGACCCCAGCCAGGCTGGCATGGCGTGAGGGAGCAGCATCAGGTAGAGGTACTCCCACCACAGAGGTTGGTGTGGCCCCGCAGCAACACTCATGGGGTGCATCTTCCCATGGGCAACCCCTTTCGTTGGGGTGCTATCAGGGTTCCCCAGCCATGGGTTGGGTGGGGATAAGGAACCGCATGGACAGGGAGCCACTGCTGGTGGCTCTGGGCAGGTGGCTTCACCCCGTCCCCTCCTCTAGCCTGTCCCACCTTTTTGGATGCTCAGGTTTTCAGTGCACAGACCACCCATCCCCATGGGTCTCAGCAGTGGAGACCTTCCCCTGTTACCCTCCCACTGTTTCTTGTTTTCTCCTCTTCCTCCTCCCCACCACAAGTGATGTTCGACATTGAGGACACTTTTTGGGATCCCATCCCCACCTCCCAGGGGACCGATGTGAACTGGGGATGCAAGGCAGTGACAGCAGCTCTCACCAATGCACGAGGCAGCCTCCCCCACCAAGCCGGCATTCGTGGATGAACTTGATGCACTCCTTAAAATGCTGCAGCCTGCAAGGAGAGAGGCAGGGAGGTGAGGATGGAAGGGCTGCCCACCCCTGCAAGGCGCCTGGCCACACCAGCAGTCATGTCCCCCACCAAGGTCTTCCCACCGCCCTGGGGCCACCGGCGTGGGGTGGGAGCAGCAATCATTCCTCTGCCCAGCAAAGGCAGAGGGGCTGATCTTCATCTGCCAGGAAGGAAATGACCTGAGAGACTTTCCAAGGGATTTCCTGCTCCCAAGGAATTGGGAGCAGGGCTATGCCATCAGCCAAACCAGCTCAGGGAGGACCCCAGGGAGACAGCCTCCACGCAAGGTGTCATCTTGTGCCCAAAGGGCATGCACATCCCCGTGTCAGAGGTTGTGCTGAGCCATCAGTTCACCCCTAATTCCCAAACGATGCCAAAAACATGGAGTTTCCTCCAAGGGAAAGATGCCAGCGGGGAAGAAGGCAGGGAGAAGCTGACTCCGAGGTGTTTTGCCTGCAGGTCCCAAAATGGTGCAACTCCCTTCCCCTCCTCACCCCAAGCAGCTCCTCCAGCCCCTTCCCACCCCATGGAGGGCAGGGAGAGGTTCCTGTGCCAGGGCTGCCAGCAACAACACAGACTTCTGCCCAGATATCTGCCTGCATTCCTGAAAGCATAACCACTATCTGCTGGCAAGGCAGAGGGAGCACGTTAACCCTAACCAGCAAGTTTCACAGCAAAATGGGGAGAGGGTCAGGGAGCCAGGGCTTTCTGCCAGCTCAGCTGCAACATGCTATGGTGCTTCTCTCCTTCTGACCTGCATGCTCAGCCATACGCATCATAGAATGGGTTAGGCTGGAAGGGACCTTAAAGATCATCTAGTTCCAACCCCACTACCATGGGCAGGGACACCTCCCACTAGACCGGGTTGCTCAAAGGCCCATCCAGCCTGGTCTTGAACACCTCCAGGGATGGGGCATCCACAGCTTCCCTGGGCAACCTGGGCCAGTGTCTCACCACCCTCAGAGTGAAAAATTTCTTCCTGAGATCTAATCTAAATGTACCCTCTTCCAGTTTGAAGCCATCACCCCTCTTCCTATCACTACACGTCCTTGTAAAAAGTCCCTCTCCAGTTTTCTTGTAGGCCCCTTTCAGATACTGGAAGGCTGCTATAAGGTCTCCCTGGAGCCTTCTCTTCTCCACGCTGAACAACTCCAACTCCCTCAGCCTGAGCAGCACCCATCTTTTTGAAGGCATGGATACCTAGAAAACAGGATAAATAACTCCATATGTGCTGATGAGATCGAGGTGGGTGTTTGTAGGAGGATTATGCGGACTCCAGTGAGAGGCATCCCCCCCGCTCATCACTGCACAGGATGCTGAAAGCCACAGCCCATCCCTCCTGAAGACAGAAGGCATCTCCAAGAGCCCACGCCGAGCCAGGTATTCAGCTCCTCGGCATGTATTCGCAATAAATGCTGCCCACCCCGGCTCACCCTCTCAGCCACACTGAGCCTTGGGGTAGTTTTGAGGCTGAAAACCTGATTTTGGGTAACTTGAGCTGCTGGTAGACTCCCTGACCATACAGCCCCAGCTTTTTGGGGAGGAAGAGAAGAGGGTTCTTCTGGCCAGAGCCACCCGGCAGTGAGTGCGGGAGCCGGCAGCGCCTCTGCCTTGGCGCCGGACTTCCTCTGCCTCCGCGTGATGGGGTGGGCGTGCGCCTGCACAGCCTTCCTGATTTCTCAGAAGCCAAGGCATGAGCTACCGCAGAGTTATTCCCCCCGTGCCCCTCGCCGAGGGCTCGCTCCCAGCACATCCTCCCCTGAGAGCCCTCCAGGGCTCAGAGCTGGCTTCCCTGCAGGAACAAGGCAGAACCCTCAAAAAACTGCCCCGTACCTTCTAGCCCATCGAAGAGGATGGTCTTCACCCTGCCCTGGAAGGGGGATCAAAGGGAATGCTGTTTTTTACCCTTCCCTGGAATGGCTGGGCTCCTTCTAAGAAATCAGCCAAGGACGTTTTTGAATACAAACAGCAGGGGGTTCTGCTGCCCAAGAAGAGGAAAAGAGATGGGGAGGTCTCTGAAGCCGTGGTCATACTAACAATACCGAGCCGCTTGGCCCTGGAAGGAGATGTCAGTCCGTCACTCCTCGTGGGCTACAGACATGTCTCCTCCTTGACCACCGTAGCAAACAGAGCACCACCCTGCGGGGGGCCTTTCCCTGCCTAAAGCTTGTCCTGGGGGATTTCGCCTCGTCCTACTCATCTTTGCGGAGCAGACAGCATCCCCCAGGGCCTGCACATCTTGCCTACACAGGTCCAAGCTCTCCAGATCCCAGTCCTCCACTTCAGCCCCTTGGCTGGGACCAGCAGGGGTGCACCTTGCTTGGAAGCACACGCTGCTTTTGCCTCCAGCTCCCCCTGCACGCTTGCTGCCAGCCTCCAGCCCGTTCCATGCATCCAGCATCGCTCTCCCAAGCCATCCTGGAGGGAGGCAGGTTGAGCACTTCAGCCACCCCATCCATCCTCACCCACTCCACCGGGGGGTGTTTTTTCCCCAGGCAGCCAACTAGAGGAAAGGTGTCCCCATGCTTTTTCAGCCTCAAAGCGTGGGATCGGGACACAGAGCCTGGTAATGCTGAGAGCCACTGAGGTCCTGAGTCACAAGCATCTCCTCTGCAGGACACCAGGATTGTGAAATCCAAGGCATAAACTGACAAGCAGAAAATAGTTCCTTGAATAAGTCTTCCTTCCGGCAGCCAGTCTTATCTTCTTTTTTCTCCC
>VYXH01012815.1:2656-33931 GCA_013397275.1 Burhinus bistriatus | reverse complement strand
GTTTCAGTAGACATGCCACAAATGCAAAGAAATGAGAGAAAGGAAAAAATAACAGCCAAAAAACCCAGTTCTTGCTGAGGCAAGGTTTTCTTGTAAAGCTTCTCTTTCCGCTCAGCAGGAGCATGAGCAAGCAGAATCACACCCCCAGGCACTGCTGCTCCCAGGGATGCTGGAAAACCAGCACCTCCACAAAGGGGCTTCGCTCCGCTCACTGTGCACGAAGTTTTGATCCTTTTTAGGGTTTGTTTGGTGAGAAAAATCCCTCGCAGTCTGGGGAAGGGGGCGGGGAGTGTCGTTGCAACCATTTGCTGGTTGCAACGGATGGTTGATGGATGCCCATCACCCAAAGCAGCAGCAGGGAGCTGTGAACCCCTCAGTGCCAGCAGCGCCTGCACCCATCGCGCCCCAGCACCGCGTCCCATGAAAGCCTGGGGCTTCCTTGCAGCATCCCTCGCCAGCTTCATCTTGAGAACATCATTAAAAGGCTTATGAACATCTATGCTTTGTATGGGGAATAAAACTTTGATTTTAATAAATATTTTATTTCTTTTCCAAGGGAAATGTTTGGAAGACCAACAAAAATCATTATCTTTCTAATGCTCCAATTTTCCACCCTGCCCAGTAGAATAATTCTGAAATTTGACGGAAAATTAAGTTTACTGACTGCAAACACACACAGAAAAAAATCTTAACCCCTAAAAATGCTATTTACTACCTGGGAATGAACCACAGCTTCTGCCATCTCAGCAATGACATCAACTTTTTGCAGCGTGAATGAACTGAACCTTCATTCTGCAGAATCTGAACTTTTATTGACCGACAACTACCAACGCGGGATGCTGGGAGGCAAAAGGATGGCAAACGACTTACAGGTTTTGACTGGATGAATCCGAGGCCGAGATACAGAGATAGGTCATGTCCTGCAATGCAAAGACGGTTGCAGTAATAAGATACCTCTGAGAAACATAAAATCTCCCATTTTTCTCTTTTCCCTCTTCCCAGCTGACCCTTCAGTGAAGTGAAAGCCACAATCTGTTTTTGGGTGCCATCACCTCACTCCCCACGGGTAAGGAGAACCCTGAATGGTCACATCCATCCCATCCCGGGCTATTTCCCGCCCCATTCCAGCCCAGAGGAGAGGCCAGGCTGTGAGGAACCACTACAATGCTCAAGAGCGCCCCAAAACTGAGCCACCCCTTTCCCGGGGCCCCGACCGGCAAGCCCTGTCAGGAAGACGTGAGCAAACACGCACTGATGAAGTCGCTCTCATCAATGAGTTATTTCTTCCCGGGCCTTTTATACACAATAAATCATCCTGCCGCATGTTGACGTAGGTCAGATTACTTTCCTTTCTTTAAAACATCGCTTCCTCGATCCTCCCTGTTCTGAGTTAAAATTAGATATTTTTCATCTGAGGTTTGTTGGGTTTTTTTTTAACTTTCTTAGTGAAATGGATGGAAATCCTGCCAGCCAGAGCTGAAATGCCCAAGCACCAGGGATTGCCCCGTCTCCCTCAGCTCCTGGTGGCATCGCTGCTGAAAGGTCCTCCCTGGGCTGATGCAGCCCAACCCCACGGGCCACCCTCGCATCCCTCCAGCCCGGGGCAAATCAGGAGGCTGGAAAAAGCCAATTATTTAAGGAGGGAAGGGGCAGACTGGGACGGGCAGGGGGATATTCCCACACTGGAAAGACCCACGTTGCAAGGACGAGTGCAGGCGGGCTTTCCTGTGCATCACCTCTCCGTCCCGTCCATCCTCCCCAGCCCCGTCCCACACTCGGCCCCGCCATCCTGCAGCCTCTTGCAGGATGGGGACAAGGTGCCACAGCGATGTGCCACTTGCCGGCTCCTCATGGCGTGCCAGCCAGCTGCTCCCCACCCGGAGAAGCTGCCGGAGAAGCTGGGAGGAAAACGGAGCCCGTGGGTTCCTCATCCACATCCCTGGCCAAACCACAGCTCCATGGCACGCAGAGGAATGGTGGGGGCAGGCAGGAACTCAGCGGGTGGAAGACGACCATGCACCAGGCAGGGACATGCGGACCAGCAAGCAAATGCCAGCATATTTTGAGGGATGAGCCGTGATGGGCTGTGGCTTCCCAAAATCTGGCTGTGTCCCGCCATGCCTGGCACCAGTGCGACCTCCCCAGGGCAAGGAGAGCCACCATGCCAGCAAAGCCACCATGCCAACCAGTGGAGCAGCCAAAGCGACCCCAATCCTCCTCAAACCCCGACCCGCACTCTGATCCTGGATTAACTGCCGGGCTCTTAGCGGCTTCCCCTTCCCCACAGGGCTGGGTGTCCCCATCCCGCCTCGGGGAGCTGGGCCACGCATGGGACCGGTGCTGGGGTTTGTGGTTCCCAACCCAGGGCTGTGATTGACACATTGCTCAACCCACCATGCCTTTCCGGTTCCCCTTTCCACCAGCCCGGTGGCTTGCTCCGTGTTGTAAGCACGCCGTGCGGTTTGCTACCCGTCTGGCCGTGCCCTGAGCCCCCCCAGCCCCAGCTGCTGCCCCTTCTCCAGCCACCAGCCGTTTCTTCGCACCAATTTTATGCAGCCTCCTTCCTTCTCTCTTTCCCCCCTCCACGTTACCCAGTGATTTAGCGGGGAAAAGGCTCGAACTGGTGTTTTGCTGAGGCTCCCTGCCCATCGTGGCCCCAAAGGACGAGGGGTCCAAGCAGTCCCCTTCGCCTTCTGCAGCATCCCGGGACTGAGGAGCTGGCAGCGGGTCCAACACCGGGATGAAGCGCAAGTTGCGCGCAGCCATCGGCTGCGAGATGAGCAGCGTGGCCCAAGCATCCCGCACACAGACTCCCCCCCCCACGAGTCTGCTCCTCCTGCTGCAGGCTCCACCCGGCCCACGGGGTCCAGACAGGCAGGATTTGTGCACGAAAGGCCTGGCCAGCACCTCCAGCATCAACCCACCCAGCAGCTCCCTCCTGCCTCAGTTTCCCCACCCACATTCCGAGGGGTCCGCAGCAGTCCGGAGTCGGTGAGGGGTGGGGGGACCGGGTAGGCAAAGCCGGGGCGGCCCAGCACCCCTGTCCTGGAGGGGTGGGGGGGGTGCTCCGGGTGCCGCTGTGCCTCCCTCCCCGTCGGGGCTGCATGCGGCCCCGGCGCTGCCATCCGCGGGGCGCCGCCGCCCCCTCGCGGTTCTCCCCGCGGCAGCACCGGGCACCCCGCCGGGTCCCGGCCCCGCCAGCGCTTGTGGCTTCACGCCTTCGCCCTAAAAACCACCGAAGGGGTGGCCGTGCCCCTTAAAACATCCCACTCCCCCTCCCCGAAAGCCAGGGCTGAGCCTCTTTGGGTGCCATTCAGCATTGCATGGTGCAAACTGGTGCAAATCCAGCATCGCTTCTCCCCTCTCTGCCCCGCGCCGGGAGAACAGCGTGTGTCCCACCTGCACCTTCCCAATCCCTGCCCGCCCCCCGGGATGGTCCCCCCCAGGATGGTCCCCACCTGGGTGCTCACCTCCAGCACCGGCTTGGCCCTGTTGTGGACGGAGAGGATGTGCGTCACCCCGTTCCTCAGCAGGTTTTCCCGGTCCTCAGAGTCTGGAAGCAGAGGCGGCATGTGAGTCGGCTGCCCTCCTGGGAGATCTGCTGGACCAAGCACCCACCAGCAGCTCGTATCCGTCACCCCCTGGCCCCTCAACCTCCCGTACCAGCCCTTCCCGCTGCTTCTTACCCGGCACGGCGCAGGGAAGGGAGACCAGGCATTGTGACACACCTCCTTCAGAGCAAAATCCCCCTTGGATGCACTGGGTATTCAGCAGGCTCCTAAAACCACCCCCAGCACCAGAAATTATACTACTAATTTGGAAAAGGCTGTTGGGTCCTCGCTGTTGGGTGAAACCCAAGCTTCACCCTGCTCCCCATGGGGACAGAGGCCCCAGCGAGAAAGCCAGGCGTTGGCCCACTGTAAATATTGTCTCAGCAAACACAGGGAGGGTTCCAGCCATGCCAGGTGTCCCCTGGTGCTCCGGCATGACTGGTGACCGCAGCTCCCTGTGGATGTCCCTTTCCTGGGCTAGAGCTGCACAGGGCCCCTCGCAATTGGGATGGGACTTTTGGGGGCTTTGGATCTCTGGAAGATGCTGAGGTCCCTAGCTGGAAGCAGGCAGAGGGAGCCCGCCAGGAGACGTGCTCCTCCAGCCCCGTTGCCTGCCCTGGGATCCCACAGCAACGCAGAGGTGGAGCAGGGAGAGGCACTCACCACGGATGTTCCCGAGGTAGAGGCCTTTGACAACCTGGGAGGTGACAAAAAGGAAAGAGATTTCAGACAGCGCCGGGTACCACGTGCATCCGACGTGGCAGGAGCATCAAGCTGCACGCGTGGTACCAGCAGGACTAGGGCGTCTGGCACCACACCCCCCAGGCAAAGCTAAACTACGGTTCACCTAATCAGAGAACTATCTTCATTAACAAACAGCAAAGGCTGAGCCCCCCTCAAACCACCAGCCCAAACCTCTCCAGGAGAGCAGAGCTCAGGAAAACCCAGCGTGTAAATGGAAGGGGCTTGCATGTGGTCCTACTTATATCAGAAAGGCAGTGCTGGGGGCTGGATTCCCTGAAGAGCTCAGCCCATCCCAGCCTTCTCCTTCAAAGTGGGGCTCCAGTGGGACCCTCCGCCGCATCTCCCCAGCTCCCAGAGGCAGGCCAGCCCTGCCACAGCTCGGTTTTATTTTGCTCTTCTATGGCAACCACCTCTTGCAAATAGTTTCAAAGGTTGCCTCTGCCAGCTGGGGATAGACTGGCAAAGGCAGAGGTTATTTATAATACTTTTCTGGCCAGGACATTGCAGCGAGCACCATCAAGTATATAAATTTGGTCTCCAACTCAGTGCTGCAAGGTTATGAAGGAGAAAAAGGGGCAGTTCAGAGTATTTACGGGGTGTGAGAACCTGCCAGAGCAGTTTCCAGGGACACAGAAAGGAAAAGCTGGCTCCCATTTGCACACATTCGCACCCATCTGGCAGAAGACACCTGGTTTGAGAGACTGTAGGAAAGGTTTTCAACAGCTCTGGGTCACATCCAGCCCACCTCTACCACTCAGCTGAACCCCAGCCCGCTCCTGCGGTGCAAACACCTGGATTCAGCAAACATCTGTGCCCAGCACAGCAAAGCTGTTACCCCTAGAAGGGGGATGCCAAGCCCTGCGTCTCATCAAGCCAAAGCCAGATCCTGCAACACAAATGTGTCTGCACCAACCCAGCCCCCGGCAAAGGCAGCCTGGGCTCCCCGAGAGGGCTTGGTTGAAGCAGGGAGGCTGTAAAAGCCGCTTTGCAGGTCAGGCTGCATCCGCAGGTGGTGAAACCCCAGCGTTAAATGGCACCAGAGCCGCACAGAGAGAGTTTGTCCTGATGTGGTCTCTCCGTTGTTGTCCCAGAGTCTAATTTTAAACTGGATAACGCGCATACCAAGCGGTTATTTAAGGATACAAACAGAAATCAATCCCCTCTGCCAGCCCTGGAGTTCAGCTGAGCAACGAGCAGCAGTAAAAGCCCACTTCCCCCTTGGCAGCGCGTGGCTGCCAGGCACAGACACATCCTGGGGGGCGCAAGGGGAGGAAATTTCCCTGCAGGGACCCCTGTCAGCCC
This sequence comes from Burhinus bistriatus, assembly GCA_013397275.1. Lineage (NCBI taxonomy): Eukaryota > Metazoa > Chordata > Aves > Charadriiformes > Burhinidae > Burhinus > Burhinus bistriatus. The sequence continues at coordinate 28,334 of VYXH01012815.1, read as the reverse complement.
TGAGGATGCTAATGCTACGGCCTTGTCGCCCCAGGGATGAGCATCTAAAGCCAGCTGTTACTTTTCTAACACCTGCAGACACTTAGCTCACCACCTTGCATATAAATCTGGGGATCACTCTTTGCTTTCTTAACTCCCTTTCTTAAGTGCTTGAAGTTTCAAAGGGGAATGAGAAAGGGAAGATGCAAACGGCTGTATTTAGGGCATCCTGGCGGTCTGGGAACAAGCATCCCCCTGGCCTGCAGGAGAAAGGTCCTGCCCAGGGAGGACATGCTGACCATCATCCCACCATTCCCCCAGTACCTTGCTCATTCCATTCCCCATGGTTTTTCTCTCCCCAGGGTCAGGAATCAGGTGGCTTCTCTGTATCCAAGGCTATCTGCAAATAAACGCCTGAAAATCCCAGACAGGACAGTGAGATCTTCCGCCCCTCCAACAGCACATCCCTCTGCCAAGAGCAGGAGGAAGGGAGAACACGTGCTGGGGGGGAGTGTGCAGAGCCCTGGCAAACTCAGCTCCCTTACCGGCAGCAGGCTGTTCCGGCAGGTCCCTGCCGCTGCGCTGATGGGTGAAGGGGGTAGAGGAGAGTGGCTGGTGCTGGGCAGGGAAGGATGAAATAAGGACCTGGGGCTGTGACGAGGCTCAGGTTTCTCTCCCAGGCTCCCTAGGGCTTTCACAACCTTATGGGGAAGGTGAAGAGGAGAACGCCTGGGAGGAATGACTCCCTTGTCTCAGCGATGCTCATTGGGCTTCCTTCTGGGATGCTACAGGCTGGTACAAGCCCTGAACTCAGCAGGATTTGTCTCCCGTTCATGCTAATTCCTCCCAGTCACAGCAACAAGAGCTGAATTCAGAATAAGGCACTTAACTTGAAAACCAGAGCGTGGCATGAGCGATGTGCAGCTAACAGCACTGGGGATCAGCCCATCTGCCCCTCCCTCCAGGAAGGGAAATAAGAGGAGCTGTAAAGCAGCACTGCAATTCCAGCACATGCTTCAAAATACCGATTTTCAAAGCAAATACACCTAGCGGCTCACCGGCCCCCTCCCAGATCGGTGCGATCAGCCTGCCAGAGGCAAGAGCTGTACAAAGAGCAGAGAAAAGCAAATTGCAAGTGCAATGAAAACCCCACGGCCATCGCCAGTCCACGATTCTGTGATCCTGGTAAGATCCCTTGCAGCACACTGGAGACAAACATTTCACCTAGGGATCTTTCAGATGCAGGAAGGGGAGCTCACCGCTTAACTCCCACCAAATTATCTCCTCTTAAAGACCTTCCCAGAATTTCTCTGACAGTGGGCCATCACAAGGCTTCCCATCACAGCTGCTAAACATACATATGGATTTAAAACCACGACAGTCCTGTAATCAGGAAAAGAGAAAACCAAAGTTGAAACTTGTTTTAGTAGTTTTGGTCTTTGGAGCGGTGTTTTTAAACCAAAGGCAGAAGTTTGCCTGCGGAAAGCCTAGGGGACACAACAGATTAGCTAAAGGGAGAAATTCAGCAGCTACAGCAGAGCAAAGCAAAGGCCCAGCTTTTTTATCTCAGGCCCCGAAAACATCAAGCCACGAACCAGAACTTGCTCAGCCCACCACATTTAAAACCTCCAAGATGGTCCCACTAGATGCAGCATTTCTTTCCCTCCCCCAGCTGCAGCAACCCCCTTGAATAGTCACCTCATGCAGGAGGCAAGGCACGAACCACGCTTCGGGCTTTCATCTAAACCTATTCTTGGCTGAACTAGATCTACTAATTCTCTCTCGTCCTCGCTCGAGTCTGCACATGATACTGGAGCAAGGTCTGCAGCCTACCCGTGCTGTTCAGAACACATTCCCTTCACAAGGGGGACAGACAGATGGAGCAGCGTTGATCCCCGCCACACAACCTGCGCAGTCTGACTCGCGCCACTGCCTTTGGGAGTGCTGACATGCTATTTTTGGAGTGGTTATGGGACGCGGAGCCTCCGCAGGGGCTGGGATCTGCTTACCTTACATGTAGCTCGGATGCCTGCACAGCGGGACTGCTGGCTGTGCCCCAAAAACATTCCCTTTAACTGACTGTATACTGATCATGACAAGACCATCCAGGAAAGCTTTGCCCCTCAACCTGCACTACTGATTACCACCACAACAAACGCATTTGAAGACCAATAAAAGGAAACTTTCAAGTTAACCAGACATTTATTAGCATCTATGTAGGTGGAGAGGTTGTTCCAGTAAATAAGCAACGAGGTCACGCACAGGTGATGGAATCATTTCATATTCAAGCAGGTTCCACTGAGTTGCTTCATTTCTTCCATTCATTCTTCTCAAAATCCCACTGGGCAGAGATGCCCTCCACGGGATTAATCCGCATGTCCAACATTCTCTTCGTCTGCATTGACAGCCACTCATCAGAGAAGGTGTGCGGAATAGGGCCATACACTGCAATTCAACAGCAGGTGGAATTACATCGTGATACAAAATGAGCAAGTTGGGAACAGAGGTAAAAGTTTAGCTAATGAAAAGCTTTTTTTCCCCTGAAGCCACCACTGCTGATCACATGCACACCATCACCTGTTCAAACCTACATTCCCTAAATCCCATTTTTGAAGCATTTAGCTCAGACCACATTCCCGCATTGATTCTCTAGCAGTTTCGTTCATCAGTAAAGGCTTGTACCAAGACAACAGCCTTCTCCTCAATTTTCACTGCGAGTAGATGAAGCCTCCAGCTGGAGAGCAGCTCATTTAACTGCGTGCTCTGCCTCACGGCAGCTGGAGGGCTCCCTCGAGGTAGGATCGTTAGCTGGGAAGGAAGCCAAACATGGCAGAAACCCAAATGTTTACTACCAAGGCGGCAATAAGCTTTTGCAACAGCAGGTTTCACAGAGAGGGGAAGCTCTGGGATCATTAGTGTATCACCACTCTTCCCCTCCCTTTCCTCTCCTCCCACCAAAGCTCTCTCCACCACCTTCACCTTTCTACAAGTCTGTAAATATTCTACTGAATATTTACACTAGGTACCCGCTGATCTCCATGAAGTTACAACTGCAGAATCAAGTTTTCAGAGACTAACAAACAGCAACTGCCAGGAGGTCACTGAAACGGCTGTTGGATACACAATTCCAAACCCCTGAGCAGTTTACGGAGAATTGTCTAATTTCTCCATCAGGCGTTGATTGATCTTGCTCTTAATTTAAGAGTTAACACTGTATGGCATTTACTTACTGTAATGTTTCTGCCAAATGAGGATGAGACCAGTTATACCAAGAAAGAACAGTACTCCACCGATGACGGTCTTCCATTCATTTGATCCTTTGTTCATTTCTGCGTAGCTCTCGTTAAATTTGATACGATACACTGCAGAAAAATTAAAGCATTAAATAATTTCTTTTACTTTTCCTGCAAATTGCAGGCAACACGCCACTCTCCCGAGGGAGGTGACCAGAGCCTAGAGCTGACCAAACAGAAAAGGACGTTAAAATAGCTTCCGAATTAGCTGGCCTCTCCCATGCCAAGACTTGTGCCAAAGTAAATGAGTTGTCTTTCACCATTCCCTCACGTGTTTCATCCCCCACCAGGTCAGTGTTACTCTCCATTTTATAGATTATTATAAACTTGTGCAAAAGTTGCATTACAGGCCTGACAGGAGAAGAAATGGCGCTCTCCTTCCTTCCCTCCAATTCCCAGTACAGTTATTGACCACAAAACTTCCTAGCACAAGTAATTTTAATGGGAACGCTTGTACCTCTAAAGGCTTCTCTCAGCTTTGCCACTAAGGCCCACAAGATTTTGAAGTTCAAAACAGCAATAGATTTGGAGAGTGTTTAGGAATATTTAAGCAGTTCCCGAAAGAGTTTTACATGTTCTCACTGTGACATGGGTGGACACAGCACTGTTCACAGATCAGGTTCTCGCTTACATACCATGACAGCAGTTAGAGAAGATCATGCAGTTCTATTTGCAAGTCAAAACACCTGCTTGGCACTTTAATTACCTGAAATTTGGTAATTCTAAGGTCAGTGGTCATTAACATTCAAATACACAGGCTTCATTTTACGCAGCTGGACTAACAATTGCACATTGTTATAAGGAAGAGGGTTTTTTTCTGGCTTGCTGAAAGCAGATGGGAATCAAGAAACAAATATAATTATTATTTGTTTTCTGGAAGAAGGAGAAATTGCGGAACTTGACCTCAGGCACCCAACAGACACCACAGCAGGTGCTTCTAACTTTCTGAAGTTAGAACACAAACTGCTGATGTCTGCTTGTGTACACACAAGGAGCTCCATCGTAATTAACAAAGCTTCTTCAGGGCTCTGCTCGCAGAGCCATTGGAAAGAGCAGGGTTTAACAGCTGCCCTAACAGGCACTGTTTGTGGTGGTCTTTCTAATAGAAGTTGTCAATAATGAACATGCAACAGATTAGATCGTCTCATTGCTAGCTGTAAAGTTACTTAAAGCCCCCACTACCTACATTCAACTTTCTCATCAACGGACAGAGCAGTCCAAGACGCCTTTTCCTTCTCTTTCAGCGCCTTCTGCTGAGCAGAGAGTTCCCTTACAAAGGCTGCTTCAGGCAGGGGAACATCACGACGGTCAACATAGGCTGGGAGGCTGAAATCCTCTGCTTTGACAACACCAGCTGCACATGGGAAGAGAGCAGACACCCATTCAAGCTTCTGACTGCTGTGCAAACATCTCTTACTGGTTACAATACAAAAGAACAACAGCTCAGTCAGAAAGGTGATGACAGTTAAGGAATCCAGGAGGGAAAAGACTTTCAGATGAAGCGTTTAAAATGGGTGCTATCCTAAGAGCATAAGATTAAAGCAGAAGGGCGATGTACATAAAAGGTAATAGCCAAAATGACTTTATTGATGTCTCAGCCATTCCTGTGTCCAGCTGTCACGCCAATCCCCTCTCCCATCAAATACCTAGAAGCCCTCTACATCTCTTCCATCCTAGTTTCTGCCTGGCCCTTGGCTCCTGCCACATCCTCACCAGCAGCCAGCCCTGCCTGCACCTCTGCAATGCCATCTGCTGGCACAGCCTGCTCAGACCTCCTGCCACCAGGCAAGGCACCAGCCTCGCCATTCCCCCTCTATCCTGATTCCTTCCTTACCCAAACCCCAGCTGTAGCCTTTTGTGCTCTTCCTCTGAAGTGCCTGATTTATTGTCCTTATTAAAAAAGCAAAGCAGTTGCTACCTACCATGTCCGTGCGCTCTCACGCAGATGGAGGTGGAAATGGCTCTCTTCCCAACGAGGCTGAATGCCCTTGAAGCCAACATCCTGTCGGGACAAAACAACACCAGGTAAGCCAGTGTCAGGTCAAGACATCAAATGTACAAAGGTGAAATAACCCCATTTTCTACTAGTCTATTAACAAAAAAACAAACCAGCCACCAGCCTAGAGGCTTTCTGTGCCTTCTCTGAAGGGCAGCACATTACACTGAACCGCTCCCAGCTTTTCAGGGATATTGCCCCACTAAAGCAACTTGGATGAGTTTTCCACTCCCCCCTTTTTTCCCCTCACAGCCTCCTGTATTTAGACTCAAAGGCATTCCCTTGTTTAAGTCAGCCTTCCAGGATGCTTTCACTCGGTAACAAATTGTTACTGGGTACAAGCCAGGAGCCCCAAGCAAGCCGACTCTAAACACATCTCACACCCACTGAAGAAATGCTCCAGCCGCAAACAATGCTGACACGTCCGAGGAAGGGCAGACGCCCAGCTAACGGTTCCTCCCACCCGAGTCCTCAAGCAAGAGCTCGCCGGCAGCGACGCCTCTGCTGCACGACACGGGTTTCTCACGGGCCCCTGATCTCAGCTAAAAACCCCACGCCCGACCCTCGCGAGGTGAGCGCGGAGCCCGCGGCCCACGCCTGACCTTGGCGCAGGGCTCACGACGCGGGGAGGCGCCCCCCCCGGTGTCACCCACGGCGACGACGCCTCACGCCCGCTCGGCACCACGTAACACCCGCGATATGACGCCGCAACGACAGTGGGCAGCGCCGAGGCCCCGTCAAGGGGAGGGGGGAGGCCGCAGCGCTTCCCACTCGTTCCCAACCCCCCCAACCGGGGCTGTCCCGGCCGCCCGCTGCACCCCAGCACAGGTGGAGATGGCGGGAAGGGCCCACCCTGCCGGCGGCGGGGAGCGGGCGGCCCCCGTACCCCCCTCCCAGCCCCACCGCCCGCCGCGGCCCGACGACCTGGCGACCGTCCTCTACGCCGGGCTGCGACCGGAAGGAGCCGCTGAGCGGAAGCGCGGTGCACGCCGGGAGAAGCGGGCGAGCGAGAAGCCGCAAAGGAGCGGCCCCCGCCCGAGGGGCTGACGGGATGCGGGCGGACCGTCGCCCGCTTTTTACGACAGCGCCGGCGGCGCTTGGCGGCGTTTGGCGACACTTGGTGGCGGGCGGCCTGAGGGGAGGCATCGGGGCCGGGGCCGGGACCGGTGCGTGGTGGCCGCGGGGCTGTCAGCCGCAGGCAGGATGAAGCTGACCACGCAGGCCTACTGCAAAATGGTGCTGCACGGCGCCAAGTACCCGCACTGCGCCGTGAACGGGCTGCTGGTGGCCGAGCGGCCGTCGGGCGCCCCGCGCCGTGACCAGACTGGGCCCCCCTCGCTCTTCGTCGACTGCATCCCGCTCTTCCACGGCACCCTGGCCCTGGCGCCTATGCTGGAGGTGGCCCTCACCCTGGTAAGGTCCTAGGCCTTTCTCTAGGCCCGGGAGCGAGGGGCTGGTGGCGGGGGCGGGGGGGTTCGTCTGCATGTCCTGGCAGAGCTGGGGAGGTGCGGCCGGGGCGAGGAAGGGTTGACCCGGGGCGCTGGGGTAGCTCTGCCAGCCCTGCGCTAGTGGCAGCCAAATCTGTGGGGTGAGTGGAGTGTTTCTAGAGTGGAAAACCCCCCGAGGCCCATCTGATGTACAGCTTTCTGCTGGGGAAGCAACATAGCCACATAGTTTTCTGTATTTTTTTTTTTTCAGTGTAGAAACACTGCTATTTATATTGGTGTCATTATCCTCGAATAACTCCCAGAGGAAATGTCCTTATTCTACAGCAGAAAGCTTTTCCCAGCTTTTTTCCCAGCTTTAAGGCAATTCAAAGCAGTATCAGTTAATTGGTAAAGGGCATGCTTGTCTCCAAGTAAAAGTGTATAGATGCGTATAAGTATGTATTTTTTAATTCATTTTGGTGTACTTTCCCCACTTACAGAAGCCATTAGCCTAAATAGGGAAAAAAATGAAGTCTCCTCATACTGCAGGTCTGGCTTGGCTTTTAAATCTGACTTGGTGTATTGCAAGCTCACTGTTGGTTAGTTAACCATGGGATAGCCGAGGGCAGCCAAGCACTCCCTGTTACGATATCCCCTATCTCACCCGCTGCTGTGGAAGAGTAGTAAGTCATTGTGGGATAATCTGTTTTCCCCCCTGTTGTTGCCTAGGCAGGATGAGAACGATGTCAGGACCGTAGGGCCGGCGCTTTCCAGTTATCAGCCCCCTGGTCATGAAAACCAGGAGCCGTCCTGCATTGGGCCACGGGTCCTTTCTGCCTGGCATTTGGGGAGAGTCGCTTTGTCAAAATCAGAAGACAGAGGGAGTGAAACATGCTTGGATTTTATTGTAATAGGGAGTCAGGGTGGCCTGGTGCAAATCTGGAGGCAAAGAAGTGCTTTGGCACCCTCACAGTAGATGTAGCCACCACTAAAGTGAGATCTGGGTATGATTTGAGCTCTGGACTTTTCTATCCATTTAAAGATTGTCATTATTAACAGGAGAAAATCCATCCCTTTTTGGTATCTGTAAAAATAACTAATTTCTGTTTCTTCTAGACTTCTTGGCCTAAATGTTTCCCTCAGTTTAATAGATTGCTTCGTCAAAAAATAATGATTCGTAAATAAATTCCAGATTTCTCCAGTTGAGATGATGCTGTGGGAACGTTGAGATCTTTCTGAAGCCTGGATATGATGAAATGCAGCCAGAGGCGTAGGAACAGGGGCTGAGCCTGAGCCCTGGCCATTTAGATTTGCCATACTGCTGTGATGCATGCAAAATTTGTCAGTCTTAAGTATATTTACACCAGTATAACAGCGTAGGAGTAACACAGAAATGTATGCTGCTAGTGTAATAATTTTCTACTTACGGTTTTCCTCATGTTGCTGTTTGGGAAAATGTAATAATACTGTTTGCAGTTGCTTTAATGTAGGCAGGGCTTTGACTTTACCTTTTTGAACCACGTTAATTCGTTTTTCCTCTGGGAATAAGTGGAAGTTGCTAGTGAGGTATAGAATAACATATATAATATATTTAAAGTATGCGTAGGGTTTGTCTTTAAATTGGGAATACAAGCCTTTCTACAGGGTCAGTGGCAGTGAATTTTCCTGAACTTTAGGCCTCCAGTGTAGTTCTCTGGCGTAGCTCTTGCTACAGGATCAGATTATTAGGAAATAAATCCTGTTTCTTGCAACATCTGAAATATCTTACCACATCTACAGTAAGCAAATCATTATGGAACCAAAGAAATTGCATTGTCTGACGTATTTGCTCTTGGTTTTTGATACAGAAAGTTAAAGATTGGAAACCCCTGGCATTTCCCACATTAATTAGGACTTGCGAAGATGTAGTGTGGTTTGCAGTCACGTTTGATGACTCCTGTGATACTTGGCAGCTTTAAAACAGCGTTTGACAAGAGCCCAAGGCCTTTTGCTCTTGGGGTTTTTTTTGTTTAAACAAAGGCAAAGGTTTCAATAAATACTGGCACGGCAGCTATGAAAATTGGATTTTATTGTTGCAATGTTGTTATGGTTTGAGAAACCCACAACAATTTATTGTCATTTGGACAATTATTCTGTCACCTGATGACCGCTCCCCACCCAGGAAGGGGAATCGGGGAAAAACAAGGAAGCCGGAGGGTTGAAATATAAACATATTTCATAGAATAAGACTAGGTAATTAACATGAATAACACTAAAGAACCAATATGGATACCAATACCAATATAAAATATACAAGGATTATATTCAGCTGTGCACTCCCTGCAGTTGACAGCAAATGTTGGACACTGTGAGCGCTACAGCTTCAGGTGGAAAGGAAGGGCTCAGGGGTCCGGCACCGGGGCAAAGAGTTCTCAGGGTCGCAGCCATCAAGGAAGAGAGAGCACTTCGCAGCAAACCCACATACCATAGCTGGGTATAAAGTAAATATTTTTACAAATTCAGACACTAGAGTTTTCTAAAAGCGCAGTTTTCCCAAGCATTAGAAGACAAATTAGTTCTGTGTTGCTCAAACCAGGACAAATGTTTAAAAGGAGGGCGCTCTCGCCTGTTCTGTATAATATAACTCATCATTACTGAATAAATCAGCACGATTAGCATGGTTGAAACTCGATGTTTGTAGCAAAGTGCCTCGGTTTCTAAAGGATTTTGAAGCTTTGGCAGGTTTTGATGGGATCTGTTTCTCTTCTAGTTCAATTACTGCTGATTCTTGGTCAAGCCTGTGGACTGGTCATACGTGTGAGGGTTTTCTAGAACCAGCCCCACAAGTTTCACCTCCTCTTCTCTGACCTGAGTTATCCCAGAACATCAGATGGGAGCAATGGTCTCCAGATTTAATCTGAACATAGAGGGTATGCTTTCAAACGCACTTGTCCAACATCTAAAAATTGTGAGCAGTGCTTTAGCAGCAGCCTAAGTACAAGGAATCAACAAAACTAGATTTTACTAAACACGCAGCTGTGCTTGAAGGTTTGTAGCTCTGGAGGAGAGAGCAGCAGCGCCTGCATTTAATTTGCACATTGGCTTGTCAATTTGAAATCCCTTTCAAAAACAGAGTCATTAAAGAAAAAGTGAATTAGGTTTCACATGGGTTTTTTTGTGCCTTTGAATTTCTCAGCTAATTGATGTGGTTTTGCAACCGCATCTTCTCAAAAAAAAGAAGCAGCACTTCCCCCTCCATTCGCATGGTTGGCTCCCCACCGCCTGGAACAGCCGGTCAGATGGCAGTAGGTTACAGCCTGTCTCCTCCCAGGGCTCTTCTAAACCCCTCTGCCACCCGCCTTTGGTGGCTGCAGCAGATCAGAGGGCAGGCCACTTTTCATTTTTTTAGGGGTGACATGCGCCGTGTGGAAGCAAGACACAATTTGTCCCCCTTGGCTTGCCCTTGTCAGGGCTGGACATGACTAAAAATATCAGGGGCTAATCGATGCTAAGGCTGCCTGTGGTGACAGTGCCGCAGTTAGAGAGTGTTTGGAAATTGCAGGTGGAAACAGCTTTAATTCCAAAAAGATTTTTTTTTTCCCCTCTTTTTTTTTTTTTTTTTTAAGGAAGCAGTTTTTGATTACCACTTAGGGAACTGAGAACTTAAAAATTGTACGCTCTTTTTTTTTTTAAGACCGTTTTCAGTACACAACAAAAATTGATTTAGAACTAAGGTTTTTAATTTTTTAATTGACTTTTTTTTATTATTATTAATTTCAGTGTCTGGGCTTCTGGCTTTAATGTCAAGCTTTCAAGCCACTAACAATTAAAACCATGGTCCTAAGCCCTCAAAATGGGTTTCTAATTGAAACAGCAGTTGGCCCTCAGCTATAGCAGGGCTACACAGCTGCGCTTTTTTTTGTCATATAAATCCGTGTCATCCCTCGTAGAGGAGGGATTACTCACATGGCTTTTTTTGTTTGTTTATGCAGTCTAATACTATAATTATTGCTAAAAATGAGATTGATTTGATTTACAGGCTATGACAGGTCAGCAGCAAATATATTTTTGGACTCCATTTTAATATAGCTGTTGAGGTTTTTTTGATGCATGTTCTCTAGGGACTGCAGAGGAAAATTCTAGCTGTTTTCTCCACTTCTGTCTTTCAGGGCTGTATATTAAGCTGACTTGATGTCCTCAGTTATAAGGAGAAACATCATATGTATATTGGTTTGGTTTTTTTTCAAAGCAAGACAAACTCGGCAGGAGGAATTCAGATCCAGCATAAAGCAGAAAGAACAGCAGTGTGCACATGCTGAAACTATACTTATAAAACTACATAAACTTTTGTACTTGTGTAACTCAAAAGTTGTGTAACTTATATGCAAATAAATGCATATGTTTAACTATTTACATACAGGTGTTAAATAAGGAGGAGCTGCCTGGTCTAACCATGTCTATAACAGAGATGAGAGAATTTATGCCGATAGTTCTTTCATCAAGCCCTGATCTTGTGGCTGCGCTGGACAGCGTTTTTGGAAAAGCTTTCAAGTTTGATTGAAAGATTTTAAAGAGTGGAGAATCCACCCACATTGTTTGATAAGTTGCCTCAGTGGTTAGTTACCCTTGCAGGTGAACTCCCAAAAACAATTTTATCGCAAAAACCTTTTTGTAACGGAGTCAGTTGAAAAAATGGTAAATGGGACAAACTTTTTCTGCCTCACATTTACCTGTCACATCAAGCTTTATTTGCTAATTAAGGTAAAAAACGCTTCCACTTTAGCCTAGAAATGTTACATCAGAAATAAAATCAACAAGTTCTTTTTGAAATGACAGTACTGTCACACATCCACATGGTGGAAGTTTTCTAATGTCCCTCTGTCAAATGAACACTAACAGAAAATAGTCACAAGACCTAGACTCCTCTCCCAGGCAGCATTGCTGAAGCTCTTTACTAGTCCTGTCATTCAAATTTAGGCCAGGCTTTGACTGAGATAACTTCTTATTCTTTTGCTCCATTTGGTTAATGTTTTCTGTCATTCTCAAAATGTTCAATTTGGTTTCTCTGTTCTAGTTAAATTGGCCAAACTCTGTGTATGAGTGCGCACATAAATAGATCTAACTATGTGTACATTTAAAGAAGCAATTAGCAAAGATATTGTAATGCTTCAATTGCTGTTTTACTTGTAGGATAGACATGAGATTTCCTTAGTTCTGTGGGGTTTTTTCTTTTTTTTTCCTGGGCTTAATTGTTCCAATTACTTTTTCAGATTGACTCTTGGTGCAAAGAGAATAGCTACGTGATAGCTGGATATTACCAGGCAAATGAACGCGTGAAAGATGCCAGGTGTGTTGGTGCAATATTTCCTTCTGTTTGCTCTTTTATGTTGTACTTTGTACTCTGCCAACAAAAATCATCGACATAAATCGTGCGTGTTGATTAACTTTGACAACTGTCATCTGGTTTCACATTGTCTTTATGGTGCTGGTGGATATGGCCTTTGTTCAGGTGCAGAAACCCCAGTCTTTCCAGAATCACTCCTCTTTAGTGGATACTATAAAAGGCCAGTCTTTGAACGACTGCCAACCAGTTTAATTACAGTTGTCAGGGAAATAGCCAAAATTTGCAGGCGCATTTGCTAGTGCAGTACGTATCTTGTAAACTCGAATGACTCTGAGTATCTTTTGGAAAGTCTTTCAGAAGTGACTTAATTCTTACTGAACTACTTAATTGTCTCCAAGTTTTATTGAAGCATTTTCTTATGTGGTAAAGGGACGCTTTTGACATGGAAGATCATGTCTGTCAAGCAGAGATATCTTTTTTTGCTGATTTTCCCCAGGATTAGTCTTTTTTTTCCCCCTGCTAGCTAACTTAAATTACTCAATAAGCAATAAAGAGGCCTTCCTGTGGAGCCACAATATAGTTTTAGATATGTGTATCAAATACTTTCCCTGAATCTAATAGACAAATCCAGTATCAGGAGTAATGACAGTACATCATACTTGCATTTAAAATAAGTATGAACAGCTTGTTTAAAATATTATGCTATGTCCCAGTTATTTTGTTAATGTGTATCCTTCAGTCTCGAGTATGGTTTTTAAGTAATACTTGTGTCTGTTAAGGTGTCTAACAGGGACAAGGGCATTATTTGTCCTTTCCTTACAAGGGCAATAAATCTGCTGGAGACATTTTTAGGGAGTAGATAGAGTTTGTCTGTTCTGTTTGAGGTTTGAAAGAATATCACAGGCTTTTTTTTATTTTTTTTTAACTCCAATTTCGTTTGTGACGATAACTGGCACCATGTAGAGATTGTCATCTTTGAAATGTGGTAAAGGTTCTCCTTTAAAAGGTTATCTGATTTTGGTAGAGAAGCTGGGCAGTGAGTGGGTTCAAATGCAGACTGGGGAGCAGATTCGGTTTCTCTTTTAAATACCTGCCAGGGCGAAGGTGGCTGCAGTCTTTGGTCTGGTGGAAGAAGGTAGGAGGCCACAAAACGTTGATTCCACATAAAGTCTGCAGTGCGCGTTTTGCTGTTCAAACACCCATTGCCTAAGCGTAGCTAAGATCCAGATCATGAGCTGAGGAGAGTATCTGGGGTTTTCTTGGCCTTCTGACTTCAATCAAGTATAACATCAGCTTGATATCTTGTTCCTGTTTGTAAGCACGCAGTGTAATTTTCACATCTCTTTAAGCATATTTCCTGCTGGTTTCAGCTGAAATGTCATGGTTCAGATAACACAGTTACTTTTACCTTCTGCTGCAGTCCAAACCAGGTTGCGGAAAAGGTGGCCTCCAGAATTGCAGAGGGCTTTAACGATACAGCGCTCATAATGGTAAATTACTTCATTTCCCACCCCCCTCTTTCTGTATTGTTATGACCGTGGTATTGGACTAGCCGTTTAAATGCCATTCTCTGGATCCGTTAATAGTGAAGTAACTAATTTTCTCTTTCCCTCCAAATGCTCTGGGGAAGAGATGCGATGACCTGTAGCCAGTGAAGTTCTTAGTAAATCTACAGAGAGACTGTGGTTAGCTGTCTGCTATCTCAAAGGAAGTAGAGGCCTTCTCTGCTTGTGAGGCTTGAGTGAAAGGCAGTGTATTTGTGACTTTTGACCCCTTTCTGTGACTTAAACTCTTGTCTTATATGAAGCAAATGATGCTTTGCCTCCTTGCTGCAGTGACAAAAGATATTGGCAGTTTAAACATGTAAAATTTGGCTCACTTGAAGATAGAACAGCGGACAAGTTAGTGTAAGGTGCCCTGTTTGTAAAAACTGACTTTTTTATTTCATCTCTTTACTTGGGATCTTGAGGAGGAGACTAAGGTAGTGTTTTTCTGTTGCACAACAGGTTGATAACACCAAGTTTACAACGGAGTGCGTAGAGCCTGCCATTCACGTGTATGAGCTTCATGAGAACAAATGGAGGTGCAAGGACCCACACGTGTGAGTAAACTTCAGAGTTTATTTGTGTTCGGGTAGTAAAAAATGGGTTGCCTGGTTAAGGGCAAAACTTTGATTGTGATGAGTGACCGTGTAAGGGCGGCAGGTGTACCTGACAGTGCTTTTAACGCTGTTTTTTGCTGGAGTGAGAGAGAACAGCCGGCTTGTGCAGCCAGGCAGTGGTATATGACCACCATGTCCACGTTGCAGAGAGTGTGGCTTAATTTCCAGAGTAGAGGAGGCGGTGGAGATTTTCTTTGTGATTACTTTTAATTCCTGGTTATTTTACATCCTAGTGATTTTTGTGAAGATTGGACTGAAGCCCAGAGAATCGCTGCATCTCTCTTGGACAGCAAGTCCTACGAGACGCTTGTAGATTTTGATAATCACCTGGATGATATCCGGAACGACTGGACAAACCCAGAGATCAACAAAGCTGTCCTCCACCTGTGTTAGAGAGGTTTCTACTGACTAATTTATGGGCATTCCCACTATATACTGAAGAGAGAAAAATGCTATTTTTGAATGTAAATAGAATAATATTCAGTACCTTGTGTGGAAACCCGACTGATTAAAAAGGAGTGGCATGTCACATTGCAAAGAGTGATGTGTCTGTAAGCCATCTTTTTTTCCTTGGAAGAACTGCGAACTGTCCATTACAGCTGTCCTCGTGGATGCCGTCCCAGTTGTATGAATCCTGCTGTTCCTTCAAAACCAGAACTACTTTTGCTTGTCCCTGTTGTTCATATTACAAAGTTTTGACTAAGTGTTTCTAATCTTTAGAGAGATTACTTTTTAACAATTTCTGGAAATACCTTTCAAAAAAATCAGTCTTGTCCTCAGGTGAGCAATTTCAAGGTCAAATACGTAAAATGTAAGGTTAACCATTTCTTTTGGCCTGGTTTGGAAATGTCATTCTGTTGGCACAGTAAAATGCGAACTGCTGAGGATGATGTACCATGCTCATGTGTCACTTGTTTTGCAGTGGTTTAGCATGACACAGCTGCACAGAACATGTTAAAGCAGTATTCCCAAATGCTACAGTGATTCCTGCTCTCCGTGGACATGCAACCACAGTTATTGCTTGAATGTGTTAAACCCAAGGCAAAACCAAATTCACGTAATGATTTGTAAAAAGGACTGGAAGCACACTAATGAGTTTGAATGAAAGTTCTATAACAGTTTGAATCTACAAAAGAAGAGGAGAGTGAAATACCGTATTAATTTTCTGCAGTCTTTTTTGATTTTATAAGCAGATCTCGTTTTCAACTGAGTGTCCTGAGTTGAAGGCAAGCAATCTGTGTACATTGAATCAAGGAGCCGAGATATAGTCTAGCTCTGCTTCTGTCAGTCTTTCTAATTAATGTTTGTTTCTAAGAATAATTTTATCGGGAAACGAAGCTTTATGTCAGACAAGTACAGTTCTTTGTAAGTCTTGTTGCCTTACTCCTCATGGTTGTTTGTCAAACTGTAGTTAAACGTAGCCTCAGCCTGCAATGGTTTCTCTAGATTTCCTTCTCTTCCTACCCAAAAATGTTTTTACAAGGAAGATCCAAATGTCCGCCAAATGATCAACCTCTCTCCAAGTTCCTGCCTTTTCCGTAGCGTTCTTGTTTTAAAACATGAGGGGTGAGATTATCAAAACCTCTTGGTCTACCTCTGCTTCTATTTAAATAAGTACGAGTTTTCCTCTTTGTCTTGGCGAGAGAGGGCGTAAGGCTAAAATCCCGTTCTGAAGTAGTGAATAGAACCGGGATGCCTCCAGTTGGGTCCCGCTGTGGAGTTCCCTGCGGTTCAGATTCCACAAAGCTACGAGGCAAGGTCTGAGGTTCAGCTCCCTGTCCAAGGAGGAGATGAAGATTTGAAGGGTTCGGTTTGTCTCCCTGCTGTGCAGTAGTAGGTGTGATGTGCGTTACAAAAGGGATTGGCGCTTAGTCAATAGCCTTTCCTAAGCATGAGTCAGATACACTTGCAGGAAAGGAAAATGTTTTCACTTGTTCATGAAAAACACGTATCTAGCTCACAAGCAGCAACATAAACATGTTCCAGTGGCTGTCTTACTACACATGCACGGCTGTATGAAAAGATATCCTGGAAATGGCAGTGCTCTGGCAACGTATGTTCGGAGTAGACTCTGCAAATCGCACAGGCTGCAGTAAGAGGACTGTTGTACTTTGTACAAACACCTCATGAAATCTAACCTATTGTTCCAGAGGCAGATGTTATCTTAGCAAGACATGTTACGTTAGTTATGTGAGATTGTCAGCCAACGCTGCCTTATAAGCTGGTGTGTCTCCGGAGCCACAGGAAATGTATTTCTTATTCTTTGTAACTAGATGTCATAATCAAGCTTTGATCGTATATATGCTAATACAGTCTAATCTCTCCTTGCGTGTACTCCCCCCTCACCCTCATAAGACAAAGCAAAATGTATATCATCAGTCTGCAACCTGAGGGAAATGCTCTCTGTGACTAACCATTGAGACAGGTTTCTGGAAAGGGAGCAGCTTTTAATGCCTTGCATTTCCCTTTTTTTACCTTCTGTGTGCTTTTAAATGACATCCTTTGAGTGTTTTGCTACCAGTAGAAGCCCAGGCTGGCTTTAAGCGAAAAGGACAAGCACTGCAGTGCTCAGATCTTATCTCACCTGTCCTATTTGCATTGAAGGCTGGACAAAAGGCAGCAATTTCATAAAGCAGGGCAGGCTGCAGCCACAGGTGGCTCTTGTGAAAGAATGAGGAAGCTGCCAGGCTCAGCGAAGGCTGTGTTCCCCTTTCCTGCTGATGTACCAAACCTGCCTGCAGGAGCAAATGCTGGTTTTGTGGCTGGCCGATCAGTTGGATTTATCGGTGGAATTCGAGGTAACTTCTTTTAAAACTTCTGTGGGAAGAAGTCTTGGGGAAGGCATCTTTGTCTCTATTGCTGGAGCCCTTGAAATAGGTGGGAAGACAGCACTGAGAATGGGTGTCTTGCTCTTTTTTTGTTTTGTTAGCAATTACTGATGTGCAGGATTAATTATTTTTTTTTCCTCTATTCACCAAGATTTGGAGATTTGGTATTTGCCTGCCCAGACTTTTAACTCCCAGCTCTTTACCTCATCCGTAGGACCTCAAGCACTTGGAAGTGCAAAATTATTCCCATGCGGGAATCTTTTTTCTACTCTTCAACCCTAATATTTCAAAACAGTAATAAATGGACCGAGCAAGTATCTGAAAATACCAGTACAAAGTGCTTGGGTTTCTGAGTGGGAGGACGCACACTACTCTGGTGGATCCACGTCAGTGTTCACCTTGAATCCTCTAGTCACAAGGAGGACAATGAAAAGCCTTGAGCATGTGTTGCTTCAAGCGCCCATTTGGTTTGAAATTAAGGATCAGAGTGACCTGACACCCAGGCAGCCAAGAAGCATGTCCCCAGGTGTGCCACCAGCTGATGGCCTGGGGCACTTCCAGCTGTGGTCAAAAACTCCACGTACAGATCCAGCTTGAGAAACCCAGAAGGGAGCAGAGAGTTTGGGAGGCCCGTAGGCATTATTTTCACCAAGTAATGAGACCGCCATAAATTTGCTTGGAGAATTGGTGGCTGGTTGGGACTAGGTGCACATCGGGAATGGTCTCTGCTCCTCCTGGCTCCTGCTGTGTCACGAGTGGGAAGAACAGGTGGGTGGCAAGAGCCAAGGGATGTCTTTGATCAGCTGTTCATACTCATAAGTGAGATACCTGTTCTGGGGAATGTACTGGTGCCGTGTTCTCTCTGAGCTCATTGCTCTGTGCGTATATGAGGGATTTGGGGTTTTTTTCTTCATTCAGCAAGTGAAGCGGTCTGCCGCTGAAGTTTTTCCCCCTTCCCCCCTCCCATCTGCCGGCTGAGCTGCTCGTGGGATGTTCCCTAGCCTATGTCAGTGTGAAAACGAGCAAAGACCTAACGCGTAACCTGTTTCAGCTCATTAGAGCTGACGTGGATGCGGGAAGCAGACGAGCAGTTCAACTGGCAGGACGGAGGAGCTGCAACCTCTTCGCCTGGCACAGCTGGAGCCGGGGGCAGACAGATGTGCAGAGCCCAGCCCTGCTCTGCACGGCGCTGCGGAGATGCACCGTGAGAGATGGCCCCCTGCCCTCAAGAATTTCTTATCTAAGTGGCAGAGATGCACGCCGAGGAGAGGTGACAGTGACAGATGCAGGAAACAAACCCGGGTCTTTTTGCTCCCTGGCTTGAGGCCTAATCGCTGCACTCTGCTGCTGCTGCTATTTGTAAAACGTCTCGAGATGCTCGGGTGGAGGGCATTACCGACGTGGAAAGAGCCTGCAAATGCTAATGGAGGAGGCTGTTAGTGGGGTGGACTTGTGGTTGACTGCAGCTTGGAAAATGGCCTCAAGGGGAAATGCGCTCAGCGTGCATTTGTGAGCTGCGCTTCTAGTTTGTGTTTTAATTCAGCTCCTGGGGCAGAGCTGGGTCGCCCACCCTTCCCCGTAGGAGCTGTAGTGAGCGGGTCCGGATTGGGCAGACCAGGCTGGGCAAGCTGCTTCCTTCCCATCCTGGCCGGGCTCCGTCACTCCCGACTCAGTGCCTTACCCATCGCCCTGCAACCAGCCCTCCCGCAGCAGGCAGCGATTTCACTCTGCCGAAGTATCCGCTGAGGACTTATATCGATTTATTTGGTCTTTCAATGTCGCTTTTAGACCACATTTTCACCCAGCCTTCTCATCCAAAAGTACGCCCAAGCTGCGTATTTTCCTTTGGTTTTCAGCCGTCGCCCTGTGAAAGGCAGCCGACGCGGATTCAGAGAGGACGGAGGCAGGTCGCTGGCGGGGGGTTTCCAACAAGGGGACCACAGGAAAGGTGAAAGCGGTCCATGCTCCTGCGTGGCTCTGCGGTGAGCTTGGCACTTTCCAATCTGCCGGAGCTGTGATGAGGGAGGCAGGGAACGCTGCTCTTAACAATACCCGGTAGGTGGGCTGGGGGTAACGGGTAACTCCTTGAGTGCTTCCGGGCAGCGCCGCACCGGCTGCAGCGTGGCAGCACTTTAGCTGGATGCGGGCAGGACCGGTGCCAGGGATGTCCCGGTCTGCGCAGCATCAGCCCACGAGGGCCAAGAGAAACAACGCAGCCCTTCCTAGAAATGCGCTCCAGAGCTTAAAAGATGGACCTAATTGAAAAAATGTATTGAGGTTGTATCAGGGGATAAAAGGGAAAGCTGGGCCGAGATTAACGTGGAGCTCGGCGAGCCGAGAAGCGCGGCAGCCACGGCCAGGTCCCTAAGCCAATTCCCAGCTACGGCCTCCCAGCCGCCCGCTGAATCCATGCCCGGCAGGGAGGCGGTTTGCTCTGGATGCAGGTCTGGCAGGAGAGCCCGGCACACTCTGGTTTTGTGCTTCAGGTACGTGCTTGCTTTCGGCTTTGCTTCCTACCCACCGCCACGGCAGCTCCTGGCTTGCTCGTGAGGGCTGCTGCCGCGGCCCGGTGGATTTTCTTTGGGGGTGTTTTCTGCCTGCACGGTTCCTGCCGGTTGTTCGGTCTGCCGGTCCTGCCAAGAGCCTGTGCTTGGGGAATGCTGGAGCTGCTCCAGTTTCCCCAGAGCCTGCATCTTCAGCTGCTTCCTCGTGACATCCTCCTCCCTTCCCACGCCTGGCATCCCCTCTGGGTACCGCTCGCCTGCCGTGGATGCCTGCGAGCCTCCCCCCAGCATGGGGCTCCGGGAGGGAGTTTCTTTTCCCCTCCCAGCACCGACTGCCTTGTTGCCACCTCCAACTTCAGCAAGTCCCATGCCATGGCCCTGCAGACCCCTTCTACAGCAATTTCTGAGCCAGGCTGGGACCAGCCCTTTCTCCTGCCAGGGCCAGAAGAGACCGGGGGCAGAAGCAGGGAGCAGGCTGCCTCGTTGCTCTGTTAGCACGGAGCCAGGGTGATGTGTTGCCTGTGTTAGCAGACCCTGGGACACCATGACCCAGAAAGCTGCTTCTCATCCCTCTTTTCTAAAACAAGCCCAGCTGGTGTTTGCAGGAGCAGCTCCTTCGAAGGGAGCCAGCAGAGCAGCTCCGCGGTGGGGTCTCCGGGCTCTGCTCCACCGGACTCTCCAGCCAAAGCTTTTCTTGTGGCCGGTGTTTGCAAAACACATCCTTCTCCCTGCGGTTCCTCTGGCGTCTGGGAAGCTGTGAGCTCACCCTGCCCTTCCCCTTCCAGCGAAGTTATGAGGCTGCCCTCTGTCCTCACCCCCTCATCGGTGCTTCAGCCCCCACCACCCTCCTCTGCACCAGGGCAAGATGGGGCTGGTGGGTTGGGGATCGCTGAGCCCAGGGAGAGGAGCAGCCCAGCTGCTGAAGGGCCACAGCCAGAACTGGAAACTAGTCACAGGCCACATCAGAGGACCGCCCAGGGTGGCTGTCTGGGCTGGAGAGACAAGTCTTTACCTGGAGAGGTCAGCCAGCTCCATATCAACCCACCACGGAAGCTTTAGGAGCCCACCCTCTCCTTGCCCCTGGTCTGCTGGCTCTCGGTGGGGTTTGGCCAGTTGCCCTGATGTGATGCTCAGTGTGTGCCAGCCCCAGCCCTGCCACGGGCACCTGGAACTCCTAGGAAGGACCTGGGGTGGAGGCAAGACTGCATGAGGGTCTCACAGTGCCTGTGGAAAGAGGATGTCTGGCCCATGGGGCTGCCCCACGCTTGGGACTCAGATCTGCCTAACGCTGGTCATCCGGAGGCTTTCTCCAGTAGCCAACAGGGCTCCACACCGGAGGGTCTCCAGGCTGCAGCCAGCCACCTCGAGGTGGCCGACCCTCACCCCTGTGAACTTGCCCTAGGGGTGTTTCTGCTTCCCAGCCCCGTGGGGAGGAGAGGAAGGGGTGTGCGGTGCCGTGTTTGTGCCTGTCGGGTGTCCCCACACCAGCTGGAGCAGCGCTGCAGCCCGCAGAGCTAACCACAGTTATTTCAGCAGGCTGATGTTTGTGTTTACCTCCCTGCTGCAGCAAGCCATCGCTCTCCGTCGCCCACAGTCTTTCAGCAACAACTGCTGCTGCTCCAGGCCAGGCTAATGCCAGCCCTCTCAGGTTTGGGGCTGTTTCTTCTCACCCAACAGTAGCAAACAGGTAGTTTTGGAGAGAGGCATCAAAATAGCTAATGTGGAGGGGGGAAATTTCGGATGCTTAGACCGGATTTGTGCCGCAGTGTCCGGGCTGACGGTGAGGGGTCCCTGGCCCCATAGGATGCTGCCTGCACTGAGGTTGGGATGGGATCCAGAAAGACCAGGCTTGCCGGGCTCTGGCTCAGACCTTGTCCTCTAACTCAGACCTTGTCCTCTAGCTCTCAGACTTTGCAGCTGAACAGGCAAAAAAACCCAAACCATATGAACCGCTTAATTTTTCTGGGTTTCTGGGGCAAAACTGGAGCCGCGGGTTGCAAATGTCTCTGTCCTGGCCTCTGTGTCCAGGACTGGTGCCTGCAGCTGGGGCTGCAGCCTTTCCCCTGTGCCGCCTGCCCAGCTCTTGAGCATGAAGCTTTGAAATAACTCAGTTATTTGACAAATCAGAGCAGCCAGATCAGGAAGGAAATCAGCCCTTTCCATATTTGTGATTTTCACCAAACACAGCAGGACCAGGCCAGCAGAAACTGGAGCAAAACCACCCATTTTCCCTCCCTGCTCCCCTTTACGCCCATCCCAGCAGGGCTTGGTCTCGTGCGTGGGGCTCTGATCTTGCCGGAGACCTCCCAAGCTCCCGACATCAGTTCGCTCCCATCTCTGGGCAAAGTTCAAAGCTTTCCCTTCCTTCCTGCCTGCAGCCGTGGGGTGTTTAATGTGCAGCCGGCATTCCCCGCACGCCGGCGCCCTGGATGTGAACCGCTGCTTTTCAGCTCTGTCTGAAAAGGAGCCGTCTCGGGGCCTCGCCTCTTAATTGCGGAGGAGGTGAACATGAAAAAGCCTCTGGCTGCTTTTAATGCAGGCAAAGGCGGCTGCTCGGGAGGCAGAGCCTTCGCCCGGGCATCCTCACAGCGGGGTGGTACCCAACCTGGAGCTCTCACCCTGGGGGTGATGAGAAACCCTCTGCCTGGTGCTGTACCTGCTGCCGGGCTGGTTTTTGGGCTGGCAGGTCAGACAGGAGGGGGAAAAGACCCTTTCTGGAAGCTGGAGAAGGTGAAGATGCTCCCAGAGGCTGGGAGCATCGCTGCTGTCTAGACATGAGGACCTCAGGGGCGCCCATGCATCCTGCCAGAGCTGGGTGTGGGACCCTCATACCAAATTGGTACTTGCTTTTCTAGGCACTTGGTAGCCCCTTTGACTGCTTGTAGGGATGCTTAGTGGTCCAGGGCCTTCAGCTGCAGGTGAGGGGCACTGCTGCTTCTCTCTCAGCACCGGGCTGGATTGTGCAGTGGGGTGAGAGTAAAGCAAGCGTTTCCTCATCACCCAAGGGCTTTGCTGGGCTTGGATGGAGCTGGAAGGGGGGATGGATGGGAGGAGCTGGGACTCCGCTAACCTGATTAACCAGGTTAGAAACCAACCTTGCAAAAATCCAAGCCGTCTCGCTGCTACCTCCTCCCACCCTCCCAGGGCACGGCTGGTCCTGAGTGGGACCCCCCTCACCCAGCCTCACGCCCCTGCTCCCCTCCTGCATCCGAGAGCAGCCAGACGCGGTGGGGAGGTGGGATGCAACGGCGGGCATCGTGCCTCCGGCTCCCGCGACCGGGTAAGTGTCACCCCCTCGGAGCACCGCGGCCGGCTTCGGCCCCACTCCCCCTCCCCAGCACACCCCCAGCCCCACACGCTGGCTGAGCATCCCCCGCTCCGCCGCAGCTCTAGTGACGCTTGCGATGAGTGTCTGAGGGTTTTTGGAGCGTGAACTCGTCGGGAATACAAATACTTCTTGGCCTGGTGCCGGCACGGGAGCAAAGTTGAAGCCCCAGCACCAGCCACCAGAAATCCTCCACGGTGGCGTGTGCTGAAGCGCTGGTGGTGGGGGGACTTCTCTGCCCGGTGCTGCGAGCAAGGGGTGCTGGTGCTTGGCCACAGCAGGGATGCGAGGCTCGGAGCCAGCGGCGGTGGGGAGGGGGCTGCTGTGTCCTGCAGAGGCTTGTCCACGGGGATCTGGTCCCAAAGGAGACCCCCCCTTCCCCTGCGCCGGGGGGGTAGGTCTCCCCAGCACAACCCTTCTCCAGCCCCGAGCAGCTGGATTGCCTGGTGGTGTGAGCCACCCGCAGGTGCCAAAAACCAGAGAACTCGCCTCAAAACCGGTTTCTTGATATTTAGGCAGCTGCCGCAATAGCTGCGAAGTGGGGGTCCTGGGGAGCTCTGCTCCCGGCCCTGGCACAGCTCCCCAGACGCAGGGAGGTCATGGCTCAGGGTGTCTGCGGGGAGCTGATAAAAAAATGCAGAATTAAAACCAGCGATGGCAAGTTCCCGCTTCCCTTTGCTGGCTGCTGCCAGCCCGCCTCAGGGCCGCTTGGAAAGGTGCAGTAAAGCCGTGGCGGAGGTCGGGCAGGGGGAGCGGATGGTTTGCTTGGCTCTCTGCGGGCCCCGGAGCTTGAAAGACTGGAGTGAGTCACTGACCCTCATCCCAATAAGCTTTTCCCAGCAGCTGTGGGCAGGAGGGACGCGGATTTCCCAGTAAAGGGATTTTTGCCCAGAATAATTTTCAGCATCTTAAAAAAAGCAATGTACCGCAGTGGGAATCATCCACCCAAAAGCTCCTAGGGCATCAGGGATGCCCAAACGGAGCAGGACAGCAGGCTCCCCAGCAGCGCATCCCCGTCTGCCGCCGGCCGCTCGGCTCAGCCCCGAGGGAGGCAGCCCTGGGTGCGACGCTGCAGCCGAGCATCCCTCTATTTCCTGCGCGTGGGCTGGGGGGTTTTCTCTGAAAACACCACTCGCCTTCATAAATAACAACCTCATTCCTCCTGCTCGTGACCTTCTCGCCTGTAAATGTTTGCAGCACCGATCCTGGGAGCGGAGAAGCCGGGATGAGACACCCCCCCACCCTGCCCCGACCCAGCAACAGGTTCCTTCTCCGCCCTTCCAAAAAGTTCCTCCCGAAACTCGGTGGCCGAGATTGAGTCACTAAAACGCCGTGACATCACTAGCGGTTTTTTGCTACTGAGCAGCCGTGCTTCCTGTTATGCCCGGGCGCCTATAGATATATATACACACACGCATAGGTGCGAGCTTTTAGCGTGCAATCGAGCTTCTTCTCCTTCCTCTAAGCGCCGCTTCCCGCAACCCTCGCCTCTCTTTTGCAGCACCAGCGGCGAGGACCGGCGGTGGGGCTGGAGAGCAGGGTCCTGCTAAGAGGATGAAAACATGGGGCTCAAGTTATCCTGCCTGAAAGGTAGGTTTGGGTGGGTGTTGGGGGTTTCTCCTGCTTTGTGAAGGCATCTGGGGGATGGTTGTACATGGAGGAGCTTTAGGTACCTCTGCCGTGGGTAGGATTGGTGTGGTTTGGCATCCTGGTGGCATTTAAGCGAGTCCCATGGTGACCTGTTGCTCATGCATCAACCCGGAGCTGCTTTCCCCATCCCCTACCCCAGCCCTATAAAAATTTAAGGGTCCGATGCCGCGCTTGGTCCTGCATCCTTTGCTCCGGAGCATCCTTGCGCTGACGGCATCCCTCAAGAAATCAGGTGGGGTTTGCTCAGAGGTGGGAAAGAGCCAGCAAGGATGGGATGCTTGGGGTCAGCCCGGAGGCCGGGAGCCGGGGTAGCCCGGCTTCCGGCCTCCGGGCTGACCCCAAGCATCCTTCATCCTTCCTTGGCTCTGCTCTCCCCAGGGATATTCCAACCCAGGAGCTTTCTATCCTGCTGCTTTCCCCCCAGCTTTCATTTTCTTAATGGAGTTAGGCTGGGGGTGGCGGCAGTGATGTCTGCAGAGAGAGGACAGCGGGAGCTTTTAATGCTCCTGGCCTCGTTGCGCTGGGTGAGCAGGGCGAGGGCTGGATATCGCATCTCCCATTAGCTCTGCGTCCCAGCGCTGACCCCCTGAGCAGCTCATATTGATCATGCTTGGGGTCGTTAGGGACGGGGAGCTAACGAGCATCCCTCTCTAAGATGCAGAGCTGCTTCTTCCCTGGCTTTTCCCAAACCCTACGTGAGACGCTGGCTGTGGTGGGCATGGCTTTTGGATGCATCACCCAAAAATGAGCCCTGCGCCCATGTGCCCCCCTCCCCGTGTTGGGGATGCTGCGGGTGAGGCTGGTGACGTGGGGTCTGGGGGATTTGGGGGTCCCACAGATGCCAACAGCCCAACATGAGGTGACTGAAGAGGGGAAACTGAGGCAGCCAGGGAGTCCCCATCCTGCCCCAAATCCAGTCCCAGTACATCCCCCCACGCCTCTAGACTCCTCCGACAAGGTTGGAGTCTACAATAAAATAAAAGACCCCCCCCCCCCTTTTCCACTTCCCTTACATAAGGCAGGGTTTTATCCTTAATTAAAAAGAGATTAAAAATATCAGTGTCTGTCCCCTCCGGGCATTTTCCTGCTCGGGAAGAGCTGAAACCTCCCTGGCTGCTGCCTGCGCCACGCGAGGCTTTTCTCCTGATTAAAAAAGCAGATTAAAGCTATCTGCTCCCTGGGGGGGTGGCGA
>VYXH01012814.1:4468-16450 GCA_013397275.1 Burhinus bistriatus | reverse complement strand
AAAAATTCTGTGATTCTGTGAATTTGATGTTGCAATAATGAAGATGTTGCTGTGCAGCTGCCAACTGATTCCCAAAGAGGAGAGGACATGGATGAGCACTTCAGTAACTCAATGCTCTCAAACGTATGTCTTTTCATGAATGACCATGGTTTGGCCCAAGTACATCCCTCTTTATTCTCTGTTCTTGGAGCTAAGAATGCATACTTGCAAAGGGTTTTGAACCATAGAATACTGAGGACTAAAAAGCAAACTTAAGCTTAATGTTCCCACTTGTGGCTCATACATAGCTCAGTGGAGGTGAAAAAATCACAGTCCCAGGAATAAACAGAGAAGGCTTAATCTACTGCTGAGTGTCTTGTGACCTTTCCAAGTACCCTAGAATAGTAATCATTTAGAACTTCTAAAAAGAGATCCCAGATGATGTTTGCTCTGAGTAACGCTACTGCATCCTCCGCTACAACACCCAGCAGGTGTCAAAAACAAATTTTACTGAAACTCACATGGGTATGGCAGAAGTTTGGAATCTCACTCTAGCTGACAGTATGTTCAACCTTGGTAAGCCAAATAGAATAACTTACTGTAAACCTTAGTATGTATGGGGAAGCTCTGTTCCAAAATAAGGTTCGCGATATTCACCCATATAATGTTGCTGCTGCTTTTCAAAAGAGATCTAAATTTTTTATGTTTTTTCAAGTAATATTTAAAATCTGTGCTCTCTACTCAGGTGTATTTGATAAGCAAATCTGGTAGTACTAAAAAGCAAAAGATTTTCTTATTTTCACACGCAAAGTTCTCTAGCAATGTTTTGCTTATTTTTCAGCTTGCTCCACATTTATGTGAACTGCTTTGGAGCAAAAACTAAAAATTCCTGAGCTGATGTCTGGCTGGGCCATGGTCTGCCCATCGGAGGAGGTGAGTGATTGCCTTTGCATCACTTGTTTTGTTCTGTTTCTCTCTTCTTCCACACCTTCTTAGCTTCATAAACAATTTTTATCTCAACCCACAAGCTTTCTTGCTTTTACTCTTCCTTTCCTCTTCCCCCGTGCTACTGGGAGTGGGCAGGGTGGGGCGAGTGAGGAAGTGGTGAGGAGGGGAGTTGGACTCAATGATCCTTATGGGTCCCTTCCAATTTGAGATATTCTATGATTCTGTGAACTAGCAAATGGTTATATATGAGCATCAGAGCAGTATTCATTGAAGGGACCACTAATGGCACATCTCACAACTCTTCACGCTGTGAGTCACCCCATTTGTCTGACCTCCGAGCACATAGAAGTAACCATGAGAAGAAGCAGAGAAACAATTCAATAGGCAGCATTTGATGCTAACCTGCATTCACACTGAAATGTGTCAAGATCTCCTGTTTCATCCTGCACTTCCTCTTCATTTAGCTAACTCAACTTACCAAGCACTGTGCAACAGAGCTGAGTAGCTATTTGTCATGCACGGCAAGGCTCACCGTTCCCTTGCTGGTACAGAACTAAAGTATGTTTTTCTCTAGGTGGTATTCATGACAAAACAGTCCCCAGTTTGTCCTTTTGCCTCATCAAAAGACTGATAGCCCTGTCTGATGTACAGCCTTACCTGGAGCTTCTGAAATCAGCCAAATTCAAAGATAAAAATGTAGCTAGTCTTTCACTTCAGATTCACTTCACTGTTATTTGTTTTCTTACCCTGGGTGACGGACCTGTAGAAAAAAACACAAAACATTTCCATACCCTACAGGTGGCCTTTTAACACAAAGGAAAGTCTCCTGAGCTGCCTTACCCAGTACTACCTCTGCTTTTGACAGCCACTCCCCTTCTTCACCAAAGCTAACCTGACAGACAGGCTGAAAGCTAAGCCCAGCAGTGGATCCAGGCAAGACCAAGTATCTGGGACCTTTTGTCAGGTGGCTTCTGCTTTGGCACTTCAGGGTAAGTGTGTTCAAAATCTTTTAGTATCTGATACAGAAAAAAAAAAAAAAACAAACTACCAAAAAAACCCCAAGAAACTTAACAAAAGCCTGAATTCTTAAACTGAGCTTTGAAATGTGAATGAATCTTCACCTCTAAAATCATCATGGAAGTACAAAAGGCAGAATTCATGAGGGGAAGGACTTTGGGGAATGGAAAGTCGGATGTAACGTGAAATGTCAAGGGTGAAACAAAGGCAGTGACTCTGGCTTCTCACAGTTAAAACTGCCAGTGCATGCATTTTAAATGCAGAGCTAGTTTACATTGTAATCCCAGTCATATCCCTGTCACCATGGAGCTGTCCTGTTAATGATGTTGCTGTTTCTCAAGTCAGACCTCAACTTTTCAGTTTTGGAAAAAGAAAGTCATAATTAAAAATCTATGCGCTCTACTAAAGTGTTTGTGCTAAATGCAGCCAGGGGTACCTAAATGGGGAAAAAAACCCATCTTCTTCCGCTCTTCAGCATCATTGTCTTTTACATCATTTGCCTCAATAGCTTACATGCTAAGATCAACCTTCCCTAACGTTTCATGTCACAGTCTAGGAACTCAGTTTTTTCTTTGCACTCGTCAAACCTAAGTCTGGCAAACAGGAAATTAGTTCTGAAGATATAAAATGCACTGGAACTAGAGACCAGAGCTGCAGCAAGAACCTCATTTCAGAGAAACAGTGAGCAGCCAACAACTAGCTGATACTATGCCATGTAAGGCACTTATGTTACACAAATGGAGAAAGGGACATACTGTGAGTGCAAATTAATTGTCCAAGGACACAAAAGCAAAAGTTTTTGAATAGTGTTTGGAAACTTCCTGTTGAGTCCTGTGCTTCATTTGCTACCCCATCCTGCCATCACTATATCACGGAATCATGGAATTTTCAGAGTTGGAAGGGACCTCTAGACATCATCTAGTCCAACTCCCCTGCTGACACAGGAATGCCTAGAGCACGTTACTCAGGACTGCATCCAGGCGGGCCTTGAAAATCTCCAGAGAAGGGGACTCCACAACCTCCCTGGGCAGCCTGTGCCAGTGCTCGGTCACCCTCACCGTAAAGAAATTAAATTCCTCTTAAATTCCAGAGTAACTTTTTTCCATACCATAGAACATTATGATTATAAAAAATTAAAAGAATCAAAGTCAAGTGGGTGATTTGACTGCATTCATTGCTATACCCACTTGCCTCAGCAGCATTTTTTGCAGTTGTAGAGAGGTCAAAAAACCTCAAGCCAAAAAGTTTTGTAATCCAAGTAGCTACAAAAACTGATTCAACTTCCATTTTGTTCTGCTGCATGCAGCCTGTCTCATTCCCTCAGTACTGTATTTACAGAGCAGATTATCTTTTCACAATCCAGACTTTTCAGAAGGAAATTAACACTGTAAGAGTATGATCATGATATGAGACTCATAATCTCATATCCATGATGAGCGTCTAGGGTGCTTAAACGACCATCACAATTACACTGTATGGCTGTTTAAAGGTGCGCTGGAGAAGCAGTTTGGGTTGTTAGAGAACTTGGATGAAATAGCGTGAATCTGTAATCCACATTGGAACTGAAAAATTGACAGCGAATTAAAAGGAGAAAAATATGTAGATAGCTCCAGCTTTTTTTCTTACATCTTTCTTGAATAATTGTGTGGCAGGTTTTCTATACCCTAATCTGTTTACAGAAATACTGAGTATTCATTACACATCAAAATAAATAATTCTCCCATATCTTTGTACTCCAAAATTTGCAGTTAATTAAACTAATTTGTCAGGTTTTGGAAGTTGGAAACCCTGTCATCCTCTCCAATCACTACTTATTTAAATTTCATCCTTGGCCAGTTTCATGATAATGTTTATCTGCTCCAGAGGATTGGAAATGAGAGTAATACACTGCCATACCATTTAATTTCTTTCTTAAAGCTGGAAAAAGCAAAGCATCAACTGGCCAGTTAGATAACACAATTTCCTATGTAAGTTATTTGCTTACAGTAGCTGGGGGCTAATTTAATTCCTGAGCTGCTTATTTAATGGTTCTAAGAGGGATTCCCTACAGTTAAGAATGAACTGTACATAAAGTTTCTATGAAAATTGTATGAAAATTTTCTCACATCAGAGCATGTTTTATATATATATTACTGCAGCACACATTTAATATATTTCATTTTCTGAACAGAGTAATAATTCTCTACTATTTGTATACATTGTTTTTATAGCATTTATCTTGCAGAATGTAGACAGGAAAAAAGGGATGTTTAATATCAAATTTGTATTTTAAAAACACACAGGGATTTTTTTGCAGATGGCTCACTTTAGCCTTACTTCTGATTTCTTTTTTAACTGCCCCTGAAAATTCTAGCAAGGGATGAATACAGGTTAACCTAAGTCACATAAAGAAATTTTTACATTTACTTTCATGGTCAGTGTGCCTTACAAACATTTAGTTAATTCCAACACCATTTTTGTTAGATGGAGAGTGTGGACTTCTGGTTTTGGCACCCCAGCACAGTAAAGGCTTATATACAAAAGACCATTTTTTAAAGCTCCTTCTTCCTATAGAACTCTCCAGATCAGTGAAAATCCTAAGATGCATCTGTCTGTAGACAGAGTAAGGATGCTTGCATGTATCCTATCTCTGCCTTAGAGAGCACGCTACTCAGCCAGAACACTGTACCAGGTAAAACTTCAAGCCCATGCACCAGTGTTTTATCATGCTGCTTCTTTTGTTACAGTGTTCCCTACTGTGTATGAAATATATCTTAAATACACATGGAAACCATTAAGTAGTTCTTCCTTCCTCTTGTTTGAGTGTAAGCTTACCAACTTTATTACCAGTAGCAGAGACATGTGCTAAGCACTTCCATCATTCCCACTTCCTTAGCATGTATTTTTACTTACATTGGATCTGTCTGGCAAAGCAGAGAAAGAAGATTAAGCTCAAGAGAAAGGGATAGCAAGAAGCATTCCACAGCATATAGCACTCGCGCCACAAAAACTTGCCTGTTCATCACAGGGCAGGAAACAGGAAAGGCAGTGGAATACGAAGGATTTTACATACCTAACAGCAGCAGCTGCTATCTACTACTATATTACTACTATCAACAGTAGTAATTCTGCAGTGGAACTGGAAAAGCTGGACCTCCTAGTCTCTGACACTGGAATTATATTTTAATCCTCTTCTGCAGTGCCTTTAGGTCATTGCTGTCAGTCCCTTTGTCTGTATAAACCTTTACTTTGACTCTTTGTGTCTTCCTTACTCTCTTTTTCCCCTGAGAACTTAGGCCACGATATCAAAGGACCCAAAGTAACTACCATAATTTCAGTTCAAGAGGATTTGAGCTACTTCCTCTCTGGGCATTCACCTGAGGATTTTACTCTTGACCTCGCTTTCACCAGGTAGTTGGTGTTAAGCAACACCTGGTACCATTTTAATAAGAGGCATTTTGCCTCATTGTTACAGAAAGCACTTTTCCTTAGACCTAAACCAAATCTTTATTGCCATGGTGTTATTCTTTTAAAGATTCATGTGGACACCCTTGTGACCAGCCTTCTGGAAGTCATCTTGCCATTACCCTAGAATATACTGTTTCATGTTTGTGTATTTCCACTCTCCCAAGGCATCTGACTAGGTGTCATCTCTCCATTTGAACGCTGTTGGCCACCCAGAACTTCTCATTAGTGACATCATGTCAAACTGCCCTTACAGTATTGTGATCCAAACCAAGTAACTAATTTACACTCTCCAAAATCAGTAACAGCTGACTGAATTTGGCTGGAATGGAGCTGATTTTCTTTGTGGAAATTTGTATGCCACTGTTTTGGATTTGGGACCAAACCAGCGTTAATAACACACCAGTATTTGGCCTGTTGCTGAACAGCGCTTGCACAGCATTGAGCTTTTCTCTTTTTTCCACTCTGCCCCCTCCAGTGAGTAGGCTGGGGGTGGGCAAGAAGTTGGGAGGTGAAACAGCCAGGAGAGTTGAACCAAACGGACTAAAGGGATATTCCATACCATACGATACTGTGGTCAGCAATAAAAGTTGGAGGAAAGGACCTGGAACTGCAGACCTTCACAGTTGTGCCATTTGTTTTCCCAAGTAACCATTATGGCATGCTAAGGTCCTGCTTTCCAGGAAGAGTCTAAACATCTGCCTGCCAATGAGAAGAAAAATTTCTTATTTTGCTTTCCTTGCATGCTCAGATTTGCTTCACCTACTAAACTCACTTCCTCCAAAACCACAAGCCTGCTTGCTTTTGCTTTTTCTATTCACTCCCCTATGCCACCAGGATGGGGGTAGTGATCAAGAGGCTGTGTGATGCTTAGCTACCGGACAGGGTCAACCTATTGTAAGTGTGGACAGCTTCCAGATGGCTGTAACAAGGGTCATATTAGCTGCTGAACTGTGTCTTATATTACTATTTTTCCAGTGAGATCTGCAGAATTTTATAATAACATGTTAACTTTTGTCAAACAGCTTTTCATGGTATTTCTTTGTCACTGACCTGTCTCATAGCTACATTTGACAGAGGTCAGAGATGGCAATCAAAAAAGGAAGATGTTGCTTACTTGACTGTTAACATTACACAGCAGTTTTCAGTGTAAACACATGACCTTACCACTCAGCAACACTAGGTAACTATCAAATGGTAACGATTAAGTTAGTGGTTTCCTTGTGAAAAACAAAAGCTTCTTAGCTTCATCCTTCGAATCTCAAAATTCCTGTATTTGTTGTTAGACAACCAGCAGGGTTTTGACCAAGTCAAACCTTAAAATTTGGCCTGTCTCAGGGTAAGAATTTGACTGACTGTCATCAAGAACTAGAAAAATTTGGGGGATATCACCAATCATGAAATCAACATGTTAGTTGATGAGGTCAGCTTTATGGCTATCACATAGTTTTAGATTGCCCTGAAGACTGATACCATGAAAGAGGGACAGGTGTAAGAGATTTTTTTCCTTTGTGTAGATTCATACATTACGTCTCAACATTACATTAAGCTTTTCCAGTGCATTCACCCTGACCTGCAAGAATATGAATTGTGCAGAGCGTCATAGCTATGTGTTTTAAAGATCAAATCCCATTGTACCAAGGAGTCATGTAAATAATAGCACAAGATTTGTTTTTATTCAGAGTAAATAGAATAGGGACTTAAAAAGAGTAAATTTGAATTAGCATCTAACAACAGCATGATACTTTTTTTTTCTTCTTAGCATATCACAAGCTCAAAAGCTCTCTGTTTTCTTGACTGTTATACAGAAAACTTATGCATCTGTAATTTGAGTAAACTATCATCTAATTAAACAATTTAGATTGAATATGCTAATGTAAAGGATCATAAAAAAAAGAATAATTACAAAGGGACTTCAAGAGGATAATTACAAATGGAGAATATTTGATCCAAATAAAATTCTTATGTTCTTTAATTACTGAAAACCCATCTAAACAAAGGATTGAGAATATCTTATTTAAGCATTGTGCACAATGAATGTCTCTTAAGACCATTGAAAAATATTAATTTGATCATGTATTTGTTAGATATCAACTAACAACTTTCAAAGTCTATGAGCTTTAGGGGGGTAAAAAAACCCCCAAAAACCAACCAAACAAAAAAACTAAATCAAAACAAACAAACAAACAAAAACACCAAAACCAAACCAAACCAAACCAACAAAAAAACCAAAAACAAACAAAAAAGATCCAGCAATGCTCCTTTCCTACAGGTCTATTGGTAGAGTGTCAACTGTGTTTCTCATGCCAACAGTAGGGCAGCTCGTGCCTTGGTCAGCATCACATTCCTGAAGCTGTCAGAGACAGAGCTCCACTTACCCAAAATGACTTAAAAAAAGATGCAAGCTGCTTAGGAAGAAGAAACAAAGCCAAAGCCATTTACCTCAGCAAACAGATGTACACATACACATACAGTGTACTGCTCTGCAAACAGGTCTAACAGTAGGCTCCATTCCTCTGATACCTCCTTTTCTGCAATTAGTGGGTCAGTAACTCTCATATATTTTGCCTTAAATGTCTACTTCCTCATGCAGTGAACTGTTTGCCAAGCCAATACATGCAAATAATGTTGCTTGTTTTTCCTTTATACTTCAATGTCTAGATTTTGGATGGTTTCCAAGGGTTAGCTGCACATTTCAAAATATTTTCACACTCTCAGCTGTAATTTCATCAATGTCAACAGCAGGATTTAAGAATATTGTCATTCAGCCTTTTGTGAAAAAACTTAATGATTTGCAAGGTCATATGGTTTAACCAGTCTAGTAAGGAGCGCCATATAACAGGAGAAATTACAGTATCAAAATGGGTTGCATCCCTATAGTAGCCTCAGATTCCATTTACATAAATAGCCCCTGCAATTTTTATTTAAAATGCCAAAGCAAGTACCAGACACAGGGAGAGGAAGCAGTTCATAACCAGACTATCTCCTTGATTTGTACTTGATTTTGTTAACATGACTCAAGTATTTCACAAATATTCCAGAAATATTCAGCTCCATCTTAAAAGGCTAAGAAAGCAGTTTCTTTCTGTCTCTAAAGAGATTTGCAAAAATTATGGGAAAAATAATATTTGATGCACTATTTTTCCAAAGGAAAAAATAGAAAATATTATTTACTTTTAAGTTTCTGTCGTATCTATTCATTAGATAGAAAATATTCATTAGGTGGCATGTAAAAAAGACATAAGATTTTTTAACCCGTTTGGATCACCCTGAGGCATAGCTGAACTAGAGGTGTATTTCTGAGCAATTTCAGCAAAAAAGAAACACAGTCATCTGAGAAAATAAACCAGAAAAATGTCTGTTCATCACACCATCAGAATATTCAGCCAAATATAAGGAGGTTACAAAGCACCCAGGTTGAGGCCAGCAAGAGCTGAAACAGTCTAGTCATAGATAACCTTAGACTGCAAAGAAAAAACAACCTCAAAAGTTAAAAATTTCAATACTAGAACCTGTTTTGTACTCTGCTATGACTTCAGGATGTTAAGAATTAAGTCTTTCCTGATAGACAGAAAATAAAATAAAAGAAATTTATAAGTAAATAGGAGAATTTTGCATATTACTTTCCAAGGGAAAATAACTTGATTGAGCACGGTTTTGTTTTATATTTCCTTTTAGTGTTTCTATACATATACATGTTATTTCTAACTAATATATCTCAAGTTTAAGGTTGTTGTTCTGAAAAAACACTGCTAAAATCTAGTAAGTGTAGCCATAAGGGAAACTATCAAAGAAATAACAGCTCTGTGTTGACTACTAAGTAGGGTATTCAACCTGCTGTACTTGGGTTATATGGGATAAGCAGTTTGTCTCGCTGTTGAAATAATTCAGTAGAGACACACTGAATAGATGGCTGCTCTAGAAACATTTAAATGAGACAACACAATACACAAATGCAATAAATATCTGAATTTCCTGGATTTGGACCAGAAAGTGAAGGCTATGTTGCATTGCATATTGTACTTGTGAAAAATTAAGAGATGCAAACTTATGTAAACTTCAGTATGTGTGTACACAGTCACAAACACACTGCAGATGGGCTGCAGTCCTGAACAAGTGGCACAAAATTAGGGAAAACGCTAGAAATCTGCAAACCTATCTATAACCTAACTACAGAAAAGGAAGGTAGAAAAGTTGGGAAATTTCTTTGACAGTTATTTCTTAACTATAATAACTTGAAGGACCTGAGATAAAAGAGAAAGAGAATTTACCACCTAGGATTGAGGAGAAGGAGTGTAACCTTCGTCCTTAGGAAACAAGCAATCTCACTCAGCTACCTTAATATTCTCCAGTTCTATTTTTCCTTATTTACCTCAGTTCGGTAGCTGTTAGATAGAACATTTCCCCCACAGAGATTCCTTTTCCCCTTAACAAATGCAGGATTATTGAAAATTGAGGCAATTGTGTTGTGATATGATCCTATGTGAACTGGTGAACAAAGGTTCAGGATGACCCAGATGCACCTTCATTTGATGGCACCATACTGTTTTCACCTGCCCAATTATCCAGCACTCAAGGGGAAGGCACTGCAGCTCCCTAATTGGTAGAATTTATGGCAACTTTTTTTCCCTTTGAGGAAAGTTGCCCTCTGAGACAGTGACTGAAACAGACTCTTTAGAAGCAGCAGCAGCAAAACCTAATATAGCTGTGTCTCATCCTAATTTTGCAAACCATAGTTACAATATGTGTTCATAATAGATTAGGCAAATCTTCTTTCTAGGAATTTCAATAACTTAGTAAAAAATATTTTAAAAATATTTTCACTAGACAGTTGGTAATTTCAGCTGCCAGCCTATTCTCTATTCCTGGCACACAGCGGCTTCATGAATCTAGGTTGCCCCAACTGCCACAGCTGGACCTACAAAGTTTTGTCAACACTTTGTGAACTAAAATTTTCTGCTGCAGTTTTCACAAGAGATGTCACAAAAGCTGTCTCTAAAATATCAGGAGAAGTGTGAATGTCCTTTCTAGCAACCCAGGAAATATTCAGTGCGGCAATTAGTGGGCTGAGAATTAAATTGCAGGCTTTTTGAACCCAATGTCTTCTGCCAAATTTCATCCTGATCATTGACACATAGACAAACTATAACATTAAGGAGATGAAGAATACCTCAAATGTGAGCCAACAGACTACAGTTGGATAAAGAACCAAGACACGTGAAAGTTCATTGACTGAAACAGTCAAGTGGTCTGGAACTTCATAAAAGCAGATTGTTAAACAGTTTTTTTTCAGCCTGGCCTGAAGTAAGAAATTAGAATATGAAGAGACATGACTTTTTGCAGTCTAGTTGAAGTCCATTACTAACAGAGGTTACCTACTTTGTGCTACAAAGTAGGTCCTGACTTTGAATAGCACCAACATGATCTTTATAATGTGCAGTGGCTATGATCCTCAAGAAAATGCAAGTATATAGTTTCTTTAGAAATGAAGCAACTAAATAGCTTTGAGGGTCTGGACTCCATCTGTACTACTTGTATGGCTAATCACTTAATTCACCACAATTAGATAAGTCTTTTTACCAAACTACTCCTCATCTGAAACCATATATGCATTAACCTGAATTCCAAGGGAATAAAAATATCATTAGATGAAGACGCAAACACAGACGCACAAACTTCTGCTTCTAGAGATCTAGTTGAGATGAAATTGCACTGACTCCAATATATTCACTCCAGCATAAACAGTATGCTGCCTACCAGCAGCACTCCGAGTATCAGTTTCTGAACAGGGACTCCACTTCTACATTCCACATACACATTCCCTTCACAACCTTACCTAAAACAGACAGAACATAGTCTAAGTGACTTGGAATATACTCTGCCATCTGGAAAAACAGTATTTTAATGTAATGAAAGATCAAATTTTCATCTTAAGTCAGACTGACTTGGTGAAAAGTGATGTGGGATATTCAGGTCGTTTGCTTTTCAAGAAATGTGGCAAATTAAAGTTATTAACGTCTTCACTGAATAACAAATTTTAAAATATTGTCAAAACCCTATGGGAATGTTAAAACTGTTGACTTATCCTGACTATGCTTGCTGCACAACATTTGTTGATATTGCTTTTCTTTGGTATCGGTACATCGGTACTTCATTCTGAGTACACTCACGCAGCATGTGAAGGACAACCAGGGGATCAGGCCAAGCCAGCATGGGTTCATGAAAGGCAGGTCCTGTTTGACCAATCTGATCTTCTTTTATGACCAGGTGACCCACCTGGTGGATGAAGGAAAGGCTGGGGATGTTGTCTGCTTGGACTTTAGTAAGGCCTTTGACACAGTCTCCCACAGCATTCTGCTAGAGAACCTGGCAGCCCGTGGCTTAGACAGGTGTACTCTTCGCTGGATTGAAAACTGGCTGGGTGGCCAAGCCCAGAGAGTTGTGGTGAATGGCATTAAATCCAGCGGGCAGCAGGTCTCAAGCGGTGTTCCTCAGGGCTCAGTTTTGGGGCCAGCCTTGTTTAATATCTATTGATGATCTGGATGAGGGGATTGAGTGCACCCTCAGTAAGTTTGCAGATGACACCAAATTAAG
>VYXH01012808.1:0-71127 GCA_013397275.1 Burhinus bistriatus | reverse complement strand
CAGGCACAAGCTGGAACATAGGAAGTTCCATTCAAACATAAGAAAAAACTTCTTTACAGTGAGGGTGACAGAGCACTGGAACAGGCTGCCCAGGGAGGTTGTGGAGTCCCCTTCTCTGGAGATTTTCAAGACCCGCCTGGATGCAGTCCTGAGTAATGTGCTCTAGGCATTCCTGCGTCAGCAGGGGCGTTGGACTAGATGATCTCTAGAGGTCCCTTCCAACCCTGAAAATTCCATGAATTTTGAGCTGTGTTTTTTTTGGGTTGTTTTTTTTTGCCTTCCATACATACAACTATCCTTTCCTCTGCTGGGGAGAACCTGTGTGAACATGCAATCCCTTCTGGAAATCTAGTGTCCTGGATGCCTCGGCTGTTCACTTTCTGGCTGGTATGCACAAGGCCCTGTGGCTTGCACAGAGCCTTCAGAGTGTCTTGTAGTTTTTTCAGTTAGCTGAGGATGGTAATCTGGCACACACTCTGGTAATACCTGTGTCCTTTGGGTTTGGAGCAGCCATCTGTGGATTCTCTTCTTCTTTGTGTCCGTGTAATGTCACAGCTGATAAGTCTGTACCTTTCACTGATTTTTAATATTTTTTTCTTTCCCAGGGTATACAGCTGTGTGACTTTCAGAGCCCTCTGTCTCCCTGCTTAGAGGAAACTGTTTACTTTGACTGATTTGTGCTACTGTCTTAACCCCTTCTTGATACACTTGGGGACAGCGTTCAAACAGCAAGTGGTGGAAGTGTCTGGGGCTGCCTGTTTCAAGCCCCTAGCACTGCCATCTCTGATATGCTGCCGCAGCAGAGCCGAGGGGAATGGGATAAAGCCATGGGAGGCAGCGTGCCTTCTGCCCTAGCTCTGCCTGTGGCAAAAGTCCGTGAGGAGGGAGCACTTTTGAGTCACGTCCAAGCCAAGGCTTCAGTTAACAGTCACAAGCTTGGTCTGCAGAAGTGAGACAAACTATAGAGACATCAGATGATATGTTAGACTAGACTGGATGTTCCCTGTGGACAGCTTTGGAGCCAAGGCGAGGAACGAAGGGAGGAAACAGTCACATTGGCAAACCTGAATTAAAAGCCTTGTAAGCTTTTCCTCAGGAGCCACTACTGTGCCTGCCAGTTGTGAAACTAGACCCACCCTGTCCCTTCACACACCTCCTCCCTTCCCAGGCTTTAGTGAGCAGGAGGGGCAAGCCCAGCATTTGAACATCAGTAACTTTGGCACATGCAGATGAGTGATAGGGAATTAATGAATCCTGCCCCTTCTTTATATTTTTGTTAGTCCACAGGTGCTGGAGTTTTTGGTCAGGTCTGTTTCCTGCACAAATGGAGCTTTGCATTTTTTCCAGGCCTCAAAGAAAACTCGGCGAGGGATTTGGAGTTGGCGAGGAGTGAATAGATGTACCATCTGATGTACCCTGCAGATCAGCAGACTCAGACTCTGCCAGACCAACAGGGGAAGTGGCTGCTGAGCCAGAGATGCTCCATACAGAGCGTTCACTTCCTCCATCCCCAAATTCAAATCAAAGGGCTGGTGATAAGAGTGCCAGGGCAAATCTGGCCCATTTTATCTGTGCCAAGGGGGACAGGGCTTCTGTACAGATCCAGAGCATATCTGGAGACCATATGCCACAAAGGTGACAGAGGAGCAGAAGAAAAACAGTCACCTACAGACAGGCAGAGAGTCTGTTTGCTTAGACCATAACTGTGTAAGTAGGTAGCTGTGTTTGCATTAGCTGTGGCTCTAGCATGATATTCAGGGAGAACTTACAAAAGCAGCCTGTAATTTGAATCATTTTATCTGCTCTCTGGGCCTTGGGAGCGGTGGGAATTCAGATGCTCTGCCAGGTGGCAGATCTTGCTGTCCAGGCTTCAGCTCACACTCTTCTGTAGCAGGCATCAGCCAGGCCCAGCAGCCTGGTGCCACTCTGCAGTCATCACCTGCACATCTTTCCACATTGAGATGCAACTGGCTTGTGCTTATTTAAAGAGCAATCACTTGTGGGATTGACTTGCTGTTCTGCCAGTTAAGACTCACCTGTGGTTCAGGGCCATTTTGTATTTGCTGTAGGCTCTTGCCCATTTCTCTTCAGCAGTGACAGCTGAGCAGTGCTCTCCCAGGAGTGCACAAAATGAGGTGACTAATGACACCATGTCTGAGGGGATTATGGTGACCACAGAAATTATTTTGTCATGGTTTTCATGGTCCACCATTTGCTGAGTGTGTGATCCTGGGCAAGTCCCTGCAGTACACTTTTATTGTAAGGCCTTGTCTGCTTTTTTTTTCTCATCTTTTTTAATTTGAATGTCTTCTCAGTGATCACTTGCTAAGCAGCATTTTCTCTGCTGTCCTGTCCAAAGGCGCTAAGCGGTCAGTGTTTGCACTCTATGGAGGCTGTGGATTCGTGGCACTTGCTGGCAGAGGTGCTGCCTGGAAAACTGGGGCTCCCTTGTCTGGTAGAGATGGGGGCCCTTTATGACAGTGTTGAGAGACTGAATGTGTTGATATTTTGATGGGGTTTCAGACAGATTGAAGAAAAATGTGGCAAAAAAAAGCACTAATGACTAATTCAACTGAACATGAAATAGAAATAACTTTCTAAAGAGTTCAGAGGCTTTTCAGGATATTCCACAGTATCACCACAGCTTACAGTCTTTGGATGCTGGGGTTTGTTTTTGTAGGAGGGGACTGTTGGCCAAATCACTTGAATTAGCCTGTATTTTGAAGTGCTGTGAGGCTGTTTAACTTCTGCTGGAGCAGTCTGCAGACTGTGACAGACGATCATTGTGATTTAAGGCTGCAG
This sequence comes from Burhinus bistriatus, assembly GCA_013397275.1. Taxonomy (NCBI): domain Eukaryota; kingdom Metazoa; phylum Chordata; class Aves; order Charadriiformes; family Burhinidae; genus Burhinus; species Burhinus bistriatus. Next base: position 68,325 of record VYXH01012808.1, on the reverse strand, counting down.
CTGAAATACAGCCCTCCTGGTGCTGTGCTGCTTCAAGGGCTGGGCTGGGAGCTCCTGTCCACGTCTGGCACGTGGATGTGCTGTGTAGCAGCTCGCACCCCTGGGCCCGGATCACACCCCTGGGCCTGGAGAGTGGGTGCTTCCCTGACATAGGGCATCCCTGGCTGAGGGCTGCACCAGGATGATGCCAATGCAGAGTACCCTCAGGTGATTGCTGGGAAGGCCTGGCCACCTTGTTTCTCTCTTGATTAAAGTCATGTGTGCCTGAGAGCCTGAGCCTGGCTGGGGGGTAAGGTCAGGTGGAGCCGTTTCAGCTTTACAGCAGTACGGAGGAGCCTGTGACCTACTCTTTTTTTTCCTTACAGTTTGTGTGTTGTAGAGCTATGAGGGGATACCTGTGCCCTAGCAGAACTGCTCAGTGCCAAGGAATTTAAAAATCCCGTTCAAAATCAGCCTACAAAATATCTTTAAAAGATTTTTCCTTGTTATCCTCTTAAGTGAATTGGGAGGGCAGACCTGGCTTTGCCCCTGCAGAGTACCCATGACCACACTGGCGAAAGGACAGGAGCCATGGCCTGGCTCCCCCATGACCTGCCTCATAGGCATGGAGCACCGCTCACCTAGGTGGGAGACGTCTGCAAAAGCAGAGGGCACTGGTTTGCGGTGTTTTAGTGCAGAGGTGCCTGGAGCTGTCGAGTCAGGGAGGCACTGAAAACTTCAGCCTAGTTGCTGAGCTCTGGCTGGGGCTCCCAAGCATGCCTGGCTTGTGGGAGCACTGCCTTTGGGGGTAGCTGATCCCCTTCCTTTAACTCAGCCTGTGCTGTCAAAAGGGCCCGGCTGACATCCCCTGCTTCATCGGTAGCATGAGGCTGCTGCTGGTTTGCCTGCATGTCTCCCTGCCCTCTGGTGGTTAGCACCTGTGGGGCTCCTGCCCCTGCAGCCCTGTGGGCTGGCCGCCCTGTGCCACGTGGTGGGATGGAGGTGGGACCCCATCACGCAGAAGCCTGCAGCCACAGTGTGTGTGCCTCACAATAGCCACTTTGTGCAGTGGTGCGACCTCATCTGCCCGCTGCAGCTGTGCCCCTCTCCTGTGCCTTAACCCTCTGCATGCTCTCACCGCCTGAGCAGTGGTGGGGTGGGGGACAGGCGTTGGTCGGCAGCCAGCTGGTGGGGAAGGCTGCGCCTTCTGGCCCAAACCTGGCTCTGGGGGCTGGCAGGGAAGGAGGTCGGACAGGCTTCTTGCTCTCAAACGCCTTCCCAGGAGAGAAGGGCCGTGGGGCTGTGCTCCATGAGCCAGCTTAGCAGGTGCACTGGGAGTGGTGGTGGGCTGGAGCTCACACATCAGCATTATCTCTGCACTGGCGTTCACTTCATCTCCCTGTCAAAAGGATCTTGTTGGGGCCCCTCCAGTCCTCTGCTTATTGGCCCATGCAGCTGCTTCACTGCCTTGCTGTCATTTTTTCTCTTTATGGACGTCGCATCACTGGGCATGGTTTCTCCCTTTGCATCAGCCTTCTGCTATGACTTAGAGTGCAGCTTCTCCTCACACTGTAATGTTTCCTCTTTTGGTTCATTTTCCAAATAAACAAAGCACCATCATCGGTCTGTTTCTATATTTATTTTCTGTGCTAGACATTCAAGCTTGGTTTGCCTTGTTCCTGAAGACTCTGGACAACTGGGAAACTGGCTGGTAGGGTTAACAGCATGGAATTAAAACAAGAGCTATGGAGCCGAGGAGACTTTTTCTTAAAACTTGATCTGCTTAAAGCTGTGTCCTGTCAAGAGCTTTAAGACGTCAACAAGTGACAGACACATCCATACCTTCAGTGAAAATGCACCAGCCCTTCTGTGGAGAGTCCTTAGCAAAACTAATGAAAGGCAGACTTCTGGCCTGCTTGATGTTCTTCTAAAAGTCTGGTCTTTGAGTCAAGTTACAGCACAGTTAGTGAATACAGACTTTAAAATTTTGAAACCTTTTTTCATCAAACAAGTGAAAATCCCTGCAAAATTCTGAAGTTGTTAACAAGCTGATTGTATATCAGTATGTAGCATTTGATGAAGTGTGCTGATTTATTGTAATTCAAATGATGAGTTAAGTTGAACTGAGAGTTCCTGTGCTCTCTTGTGTGAAATGGACTAATTTGAAAAAAATGATAATAGTTAAACTGCATCCAACTCTAAACAGGCCCTTAGGTTTAAAACTACAACCAGATAATAAAATTAAATAATAATAGTTAACCCAAAACACTAGTAGACAAAAGTGCTGCTGCTTTGTCCTGTGGAGGTAGTGAAAATGAAACCATTTTAAAAATAGAAATGTGCATATAAAAATATGTAAGATAAAAGGTGTTTATTAATATACAAGCTGATACTTTGCATTGTATACTGATGTAAGAGGTTGTTCAAATTCATAAATATTTGAAAGTTAAGCTGTGACGCCTGCCTTTTAAATTGTGAGTTTTAAGTATTTACTTACTTTTGAACTGCAGTAGTGTGACATAAATTAATCCTTGAGGATTTCACTATTCCTAGAATGACCTTGCATTAAGAATACCTGTATTTTGTTAAAATCATTCAGATGACTGCAATATGTATTATATACAATAGTTCTGGATACAGTAGCTTGTGTGCATGCACCACTTGCCATTAGCAGTTCAGAACTGCTCAAGTCATTGTTAGAGGACTTGGAGCTCCACTGCTTAATTGGAGATGTCTCCTGAAGCAAGGCTGGACTAGAGGGCTGTGCTCTGAGAGAAACAGGGGTAGTGGTTCCTCTCTCCAGTTCATGTGGTGTTTTGATGTGGCAGTAATGTGCAGCAAAGCCATATGTACCAGTTCAGGGGTTTACTGCCGCTTGTCATTCAGTAAATATGTAACCCTCTAAGTGATCATTTCCAGTCCCTGCAATTTGCTTTTGAATCCAGATCTAGGACACAGACAGTTGCAGGGTTATGAGCAGAGAGTATTTGTGTAATAGGAGGCAAGATTGGTGGGAGGGTTCTTAGGCTGAACTGGTTCTGCTGTTTTCTGGGAGTTTAACCGTAAAATGTTCCAATTCAGCATTATTTTTATAGTGAGGCATAACTCTTGTGCCCTCAAAAAAAACTTTCCACATTTCCTTAGTCATGCCATTTCCTCCTTTTAAGTAGAAGCTTAGTAATAGTGCTCCCAAGCTGTAGGTTTCAGCTCTGCTGCCAGCAGTTCCATCAGAGACAAATAGGAGGGACTTTTTAATTGAAATAGGGAGGCTGAGGACAGACGCTGCCCTTTTTCTTCCATTTCCTTTTCTGCAGGTGGAAGAAGGAGTCTCAGAAACTAAACTCTATGGTTTATTCTCAGCTCTACTACTAACATTCTCCATGACCTTCAGCAAATCTCTGCTCTTTTTGTCATAGCTCCCAAAAAATAACTCCAGGAAATAAAACTGCACCTCTGGATTGGCCTACTAGTTAGGAATAATTGCAGGGTTACTAAACTGAACATATCACCTTTCTTATAGGCCGTTCCTCCCTGGCTTTAGGCTGCTGCAAGTCATGTAGCCAAATACATGTTATTTCAGCTCTGCCTTGTATCTATGTAAATAGGAGCTAATAAGTTGCTGCATCTCATGGCTGGCTTGTGACGTGGAGGTCTCCAGAGGGAGGATGAGGAGAGGCTGCTGTGGAAAGTCTCTGGTTGTTGCTAGGCAACACTGCATTTTAGCTTCCTTGTCTGTAAGTCTGCACTCAGATTTGGCAAGGAAAGGGAAAGCCGAGGGATAGAAAACCATACAAAGATGCTTGACTTACTTTTTGTAAAGCATGGCTTTACTATGCTGGGTGCAGAGAGTGTGTGGCTGCAAGTGAGGTGGAAGCAATTTGATTAAATAGAATAACATTTGATAACTGGCCTTCTATTTATTCATTCTCAGCTGCAAGATCACGTGGCTGGCTTGCTCTATGTCCCTCCCTCTGTTTTATGATGATCTTGGACCGTTGCAGTGAAGCTGGAAGAGTGCAGCACAAGTGGTCTTGCTTGACTTCCAGTCTAAGCGGAAGTAGGAAAACCCAGCAGTTCCAGAGAGCTTCCTCTGCTGAGGTTTATGCTCCAGTTTTACAGCCTGCAGATGAGGGGGTGTCATGTTATGTTTTTACTATTAAGTCTATCAAGAGGCACACCAGAGATCACTATTAACTAAATTGGTACGTAGGGCATCCTGCTCTTGCTGCACAATGCAACCAACCTCTTTGCACTGTAGCAATAGTGCAAATAGTAGTAAGAGCCTCATATGATTAAAGTTCATAACCACAGCATTGCTAAAAGAGCACCTCTGTTTTCTGCCAGAAGCATAGGACTTGAGATACAGCTGAGCACTTGAATTCCTCTTGGTAGAGTCTGGCTGGTTGTCCATCTACCTGCAGGCTAGTTCAAACTTTTCAGTCAGCCTTTGTCATCTTCTTGTAATTGTTGTCTCTGTTCTTCCTCCTTAGGTGTTTTAATAGAAGGCCAGGATGGGTAAATTTAAGGTCTTGCTGCCTCTCCTAATTTGTTGTTGGGAAAGCATGTCTTTTGTTGCACCCTGATGGAGTCATTGGGGGATCTGTGGATGGGACCTTGCTAGGCATTGGACCCTACTGGACTGCACTGGAAGGTGCTGTACTTGCTCCCCTGGCTGACAGGGTTGTATTTAAAGATAGTTTTCCCCTTTCAGCAGAGGATCCTGTAGTGCTACTGAGGCACTATGGAATTTCGCTCCATCCTTGGGGGCTCAGCCAAGTACCACTGTAAAGCTCAGCTTTACAGCAGTATGGAGAAGCTGAGAGTCTTGCCCAAAGTCACACAGCTTGTAGTCAAATGGGATGCAGCAGGATATGTCCCACTGTAACAGCGCTCTTCCCCTAAAGGTTGGGGCTTGAAATGCAGAGTCCTGATTCTCACTTTTATTGCTTGACCCTACTTTGTCTCGCATGTTTTATCTCACCAGTGGGCTTATGGCTTGAGCGATCCTTGAGCTACCCTTCCTCATCCCCACCAGCCAGCATTTCACAGCAGTCTAGAGGAAAAGCTTGTGGAAAGACCAAAACTTTGCAAGACCTCACAACTCCTGCCCATCTCTGCACCCCTGGGGTTTGTCAGCCCCACCAAGTTCTCCCTCCTCCTCAGTCTTTTTCAACTGTGTGGTTGTGGGAGGCCTTAAGAGAGGCAGTAACCTCACAGTAAATACCAGCCTTACAATAACCTTGCAGCCTGGCTGGGAATGGAGCCCTGTGTTGTTTTATAGGAATTCCTGGAAAATTACTTGCTTAGTCGGACAGCACAGGCTTGGGTTCGTTCAGTTCAGCAGTTCCCTTTGTGTCCTTCTACCTAGTTTGTGCAAAGACCTGTTGGGTCCTTTTCTGTTAGGAACTTTGGTGCGGTGCTGACACTGCAGCCTGTGCTGCCAGGTCAGACCTGGGGGCAGAGGCATCAGGCACAGCTGCTGTTGAGCCCTTTGATGAATAACAAAGTATTAGGGTTCACTTGCAAAAGGATCAAGAGAAAATGCTCAAAATCCTTGGCAGCACTTCCTGTCTTCCCCATGCGTACTTGGACACTGAAATGCACTTTCCTTAGGCCCCAAACTACCCACATACAAATTTCAAGACTTGCTGCAGGCATGTAAGTGGGCTGTGAGTGTGCTGAGGGCTGGATTTTAGGTCCAAGAGGCTGGTGTGCACAGAAATGGTGGGTGGGTCTCCAACCCCCTCTCCAAGTTTTGGGCAGCTGTGTCAACTGGCGCAGCAAAGACATGTTCATGGGATGTAGAATGACAGAAGGTGGTGGAGGGGTGGGACTTCTCCCCCCACACCCCAGCAGTACTTTCTACTGGAAAAATAATATACGCTTTCACCTGAGCACTGTCTTCAGTTTGAGATTTATTTTTCTTCTGAGTTTTTTGGGTGTTGTTTGTGCTTTTTGGGTGTTTGGTTTTTGTTTTGTTTTTTTTTTAAGCTTTTTGAGTTTCCAAGACTCCCTTTACTGTGTTGCTTTTATCTTGTCTTCTACTGGAAAAAGCAGGAAGACTACAAACAAAAGGACAGAGGAAGTAGAAAGGTCTCACTACTGTCTGTATTAGTAAGATGGTGGGATGTCTTTCCACAGGTCTTCTGTGTTAAGAACTTAATCTGAAAAACACTTCAGTTGCTTTGTTAAAGCATGTGTGTGGGGGGGAGTGTTTTCCCATGCTTCATATAACCAGAAAAGGATAGAAAACAGTCAGGAACTAGGAAAATCTATTATTTCTTTCAAAAACTGATGGAGAAGTTTTTCTGACACATCTCCACCAAGTTTTTCACTATGAAAAATGTAGTTGAAGTAGTTTTAACGGAAAAACTTCTCTCTCAAAGCCTTGTTTTTCCACTTTGAGTGGGTTTTTGGAAATTTTTTTGAGGGGAAAGAATGGTTTTATTCACTTGCCAACTTTCAAAGTCCTGTCTCAGAACTGGGATAGAGCTGCAACTCACCTGTTTATTTCTGTAGTTACACAGAGTAATTGGTGTTTTAAGTATATCCAGTTTGCCAAGTTGTGTGGTTCATATGTTATGACAACTTTAATGGGTCTTACAGTATATGGCAAAGGGATTTAGGACTGTAGGCAGGTGCTTTTTACCTTGTTTTTTAATTCTAAATACATAAACATAATGAGAATAACTTAAATAATGGGAGCATCTACATTTACATTAAATAGACTTTTTTTCTTCATAAAAGGAAGATAAATTCATGTTCTTCAGGGCAGAGTCTAACCACTAATTGACAGAAATTGGGAAGAAACTTCCTTTTAGGCAGTTGTTCCATCTTTCTCTGTGGAATGTATTGTACTTCCTTTTGAAACCCAGGGTATCAGCCACTGCCAAAAGACTCTGTGCAGGTTGGGTGAGACAGTCTCAGATTAGGTTGATTACTTGATGGCCAACTGTGGTAATTCTTAGTTTTTCATATCTCTCTTAACCATCCATCCATCTTGTTTGCTAATTAAATGTTGATGAAAAGAGACTCCCTACAACCTCCCTCCCTCTGTTCCCTTGTGCTACTGCTACTAATCCCTGGATTCTACTTCTCTTTCAGAAGATGCTGCTCAAGAAGAATTGTGGAGCGAAGACTAGAGTTATTAAAATTCATGTAAGTTGTCCTTTTCTGGTGCAGTTCCTTTATCTTTCCACATATATCTAAATGTGGTGATTCTCTTTGAACATCTACACTCAGAAGATTATTTCCAGAGGTTTCCTGTGGCTGGATCAGCTGCATAACAAAAGTTGCTAGTCTGGATTATAGACTGTAGTTGTAATTTAGGTTGGGTGCTGACGAGGCTAATAATACATTGGCTTTTCCATTTTGGAGACTATGGGTTCAAAGCTTCTTTGCAGTGCAAGTCTACATCCCCTGCTATGAGCTCATACGGTTACGCATAGCTGTCCTGTAGCGTATCATTTGGATCCTTCTTGACCAAGGGAAGTGCTGATCTGAGGTAACAAGAGGTGTTTGGCATGGGTGAGAGGTACTGGTAGATAGCTGTGGAAAAGGGGCTAACTGCATGGTGCACTGTCATCTGCAGAAGTGTATCGGATGTGGGACTGGATGATGGCAGATGAACTAGATTGCTTGGACGGCTTTGCAGCTGGGATGACACTGCAGTGCCTGAGCATCTCCTGTTCTTGAGCACACACACGCATAGCAGGGCTAGGTTTGCTTAACTCTCCTGTTTGTAGTTTTTGAGTCTTTGTCTCTAGTACTCCATCCTCTGACTCTTCAGCCAACCCCTGTCTCCTTTGTGGATATCTTGGCTCTCTTTTGGTCAGTGCTGTATGGTGCTGCAGGAGATGTGTTCATGACCTTGCACATTGCAGCCAAAATAAGTGCCTCAGTCCACTGAGCCCCATATGATCCTCCACATGTTTGCAATACACAAGCAAAACCAGATCGGGGTGGAGAAAACAGATATCCTTTGGGATAAAACTACTACTTTCACTATGGTAGTTATAGCCTTGCAAGAGGGGTGAATGGCAGACCAGGATCCTTGAGGGTTTACATCTTGCCCAGAAGGAAATGGGACAGATGCTTTTGTGTACCTAGAAGTGCTACTGTTTATGGGCATGCTGTTGGGTGCCGCTGCTCATCACTGCTTTCTGGGTGAATTTGGTATTTGAGAGGAGGAGGAGCAGGCAGGGCTGGCTACAGCCTTGTGCAGAGCTGGACGGTGTTTCTCCAACTCCTCATATGCCTTCTGCTAGAGCACTTCAGTCCTGCCTTCCAGCAGCCCCACAATGACCTGATACTTCTGATTGCACAATTGATCCTGATCTGTTACGTATTCTCTTGTGCTCCCACCTGGATTGTTTTCAGTGGACCTGTCTCCTCCTGTGCCCTGTGAGTTCTCCCCAGACTGTGCATGTCCTTCAGACCTACCGACAGTCTAATCCTGCCACAATGTTTTAGCGCAACTTGTTTATCACCTTCCTTTATCCCTGCCCCACGTGCTTTTGCTGGTTTTTTTCGTGGGTGTCCTTGGCCTGTAGCTATTTCTAGTGCTGCTTGGTGGCAGTCCCCCAGTCCCTGGGGTTTCAGCAATGCCTCGGTGGGGTGGTTTCCTCTGACACCTTGAGATCGTTATTGCAGCTTACTCTTGTGGCTCTGGAGAATCCGATAGGTGGAATTATCCCTTTGCTCCCTACTGAGCCCATGTCAGCTCACATTAAAATAAACAGCAGAAACTGAGAACACACTATTCTGACAGATGGCACAGAATCCATGCTTCTCTGGCCCACCTTGCCAAGCTGGGACAGTGCATCTCTACCTGAGACACTCATGTGGTTTCCATGACAACGGCATATGATACTTCACAGTCTCTTGTTGATCAGTCATGGTGGCAGAGCTGTTATGTAAAGGAGCGTTTTTGCTTCCATTTTTCAAGGGACTGTGAGTGCCCACTTTTGTATACCCAGCTTAGAAAGGAGGCAGCAGGTCCCTGGCAGAGAGGTGCCTCAGCTCTGGAAGCAGCTGAGAGAGGTTGATATGTCTGAAGGATGATAAAGGGAAACCTCAATGCAGCCAGTAAGAAATTTTTGGCATGGGGTTCCTTCTCAGTGTTGCCCAGGAGCAGGACAAGAGGTAACATACACAAGTTGAAACACAGGAAATTCACATTGCCCGGAGAAATTGTGGAGTCTCTGTCCATGGAGATATTCAAAGCATGCCAGGGCATGGTCTTGGGCAATGTGCTCTTGCTGACCCTGCTCTGAGGAGGGAAGTTGAACTCATCTATCTCTAGAGGTGCCTGCCAACCTCAACCATTCTGTGATTTTTCTGGCTCTTGCCCAGCATTCAGTAGTGGAGTCAGAGCAGACTAAGGACCTTAGTTCACTTGGGAGGGCTATTCTAAGGCCCTAGTGAATGTGGCCTTTTGCAAAGGACGATGGCAGCAGGCAAGGTGAGAGGCGTGGTTCTCTGTTGCTGAGGGTCTGGTGACACAGGTTCAGTGTTGGGACTTTGCCATTGTGGTGAGGGTGGAAGAAATGAAGTCAGATCTCTCCTAGCAAACGGGTTGATGAGCTGTTACAGGAGGATCCAGGCAACTGTCTGCATGTCTGAACAGGAAACACCACCATGTGAACCAGTTTGCTCATGTCGCTGTAGCCTTGAGAAGCCCTGATGCACAAGTGCTCCTGTTTCAGCACAGGTAAAGAACATGCAGTCTCTTTCTGAACTGAGTTGAGCAGTGGCATCTAGACAGCATACAACTGGATGGAGATGCAGTGAGTGAACTGATCTGAGGAGCAGGCAGGCTACCTAATGGTTTATGCCAGGGGTGTGAAGCAAGGATCCCTGCTTTCTCCCCCCTGTTCTCCTGCTGCTGAATATCTTGAAGAAGAAAGAATTACGCTTATTCCCTCCCGTGCGAGGACAGTGATGACAGTGACCTGTTAGTAATGCCAATTGAAGCATTTTCTTCCCATTCTTGCTGAGGACATTGTCTCATGTGGTTGTGAGATAACACATGCTTTTAAAAATACCCTCCTGCTGGCTGATATTTTGGTTGCCCTAACATCTCGGGGCTTTACTGGCACATCAGGACGCAAGGTGTTGCGCTGTCATGCATCATCCCAGCTATGCTCTTCCTCCCTCTTCTGCTGGAAGAGTCTCCCATGGGAAGGTGAGATGGAGGGGCAGTGTCTTTACCCTCTGGCACTGAAACACAGTTTCAGCCCTTGAAAATGTTTATGGTCCTTGGGAGTTTTTCTCAAGCAGATGACCTAGGTTGGGTTTTGCTTCTCCACCTGCTGTTTTAACACTAAGGTGTCACCTTGTTGTTGTTTGCTGTACTTCAGCTTCCCATGGGCCAGCTCAGGTGGTGTTAGGCTACAGCCTTTCCACTCGCTCAGCAGTTCTTCTTAAGTGGGATGATGGGACAGTGATGTGACAAGTCTAAGAACTTAGACAGATTAAGGCAAAGAGATTAATAAACATCGCAAATGTGCAGTAGCTCAGTCATGTTTGAAATGTTTTCAGGAATAGCAGCTGTGAGAGGTCAGGGCCTACAGTGAAAATAATACTAAAAAAAATCTCACTTCTGTTCCCCCCCAGTAAAGGATAATGGAACAGGACAATCAGCCCCTGCAGGCAAGCAAGCAGATATAAAGGAGAGGTGACAGCATGTGTGTGAAGTATGGATTTGTACATAAGATACATGTAGCATAGCATGTGTCAGTGCAAGGTGAGGGGTAGGCATGGGCCTACGTGGGTGTTGCACAGTGAGGCGGGCAATGTCTGTGTGCAGACCTGGTCACTGGTGCCCAAAGTGTCAGCCAGTGTAATGTCTGTAACTGGAAGCAAGGCACTAAGTGTGGGTGAGGGGTACACGCATGTGTACGGGTATTTTAGCATCCAGAGCATGTTTGCATGGTGTAGTCGGGTGGCGCATGGAGACAATTCCTTAGCACTGGAAGGAGGATGGCTGTACTCGCATGTGCTTTGCAGGCTGTAACTGCCTCTACCCTGGACCAGGTTTGGTCAGCTGTAGCCAGCTCTGAATGCAGAGGCCCATCTTCCAGAGCCTTTCTGTAATACCACAAGTCTTCAGTTCTCCAGGCCCTCTTGGGATGAGGGTTACAAGTCTGTCATCTAGTGCTATTCTTGTTCTTCCTTCACAGACTCTTACATGCAGTCTCTGAATGGAATCAGTGGAGCTGGGCTTATCTCAGCAGCAGTAGGTGGGTAGGAGGCACAACTGCCAAGCCCCTGGGTGTCTTGAGAGCTCTTGTTGGGGCAGGCAGAGAAGGGAGTAAGGATCTCAAGGCCAATCTGATAACCTGGCTGATCAGAGAGATGTTTAGTGCTATGTAAAAATAAGAATTTTAAATCGGAACATAAACCTCTTGTGCTCTTGCCTTGATCTTATCAATGTTGAGAACGCCTTCTGCTTGGACAGGGCCCAGATCCCTGGAATGACTTCCCTGTCTCTTATCTTTTGCGTCTGCATCCTTAAAGGCCACTGCAGAAACACGCTGGGTTTTCTTCTCCTAAAACAAGGGACCTTTTCAGCTTGGAGCTGAGCAGGAGATATGCTGGCCTGAGCCTTCTTGGCAGACGCCTGAGCTATTCACAAATGCAAGGCATACTACGTGACACAGCAGCATTGGTGCAAACCTCTGGTTCTGGCTGCACAGCACGAAGTAAAGATTTCTAAAAAATCAGAAGACTCTTTGTATGGATATACATACATACACACACACATATGTTGCCCCTTCCATCATAGGCTCCCAAGCTGCTTTGCAAGCATTGCTAAATACAGCATCCCAGAGGCAGATAAATGTCACGATTGCAATTTGTGAGTTAAACTGAGAAACCAGCAGAGAATGTGACTTACCTGAAGAGAGACAGTATGAGGAGAACTGAAGTCTGGGCTTTGATCTTCAAACCACATTCATTGAGCTGTGTCCTTACTCATACCCTATCATGCAGTCTAAACAGCTCTGACATCTCAGGCAGCAAAGATCCCAAACTGCAGCTTGCTAACAGTTTGACAAACCCTCCTGGTTGTCTTTAGTGTGTGACTGAGTGCCTAAACATGAACCTGCCCTTTAGAAGCAGCATGAGAGACTCATCTCCCTGGCCAGTTGCATCTTTGGGTTACTTGCTGAGCAGAGGCCCCTTATGGAGATTTTAGCACTCGAGTTCCCTAGGCGGGCTCTTGTCTCCTGTTGATGGTCACACCTCTGCTGAACAAAATGGAGAAGGTCCTCTGCTAAGTGAGAACATGAATATCCATTTGCTTATTGGGGGAACCAGCTCCCCCTATGCTCCTCCCAATCCAGCTGCTGAGCCGCCTGCTGAACATCTCTGTGCAGTGATAGCTGGCTCTGGAGAACCCCAGCCTTTGGACTGAATAATTCCTGACAAGACTTTGTCCAGAGTTTCCTTAGTGTGGGGAAGGATCCAGTGTAGCCAAGGTGGGAATGCTTCTGTCTGTTAAAAACTATCTCAAACATTTGGCCGCAGACATTGCTTTATTTAGCATTGCTTTTATTGGATTTCATGGCGAAGGCTAACCAGCCTTCAGCCTGTCCATAGCAGCCAGAAGGCAGACTGTCATGTCTTTCTCTTCTGCTTCCTTAAAGAAAAGAAATTTTATTGCTCCCTGCATTTCATAAATTCCTGCCATGTATGCCCTTGCACCCGTTAAATCATGTAAGCGCTTGCAGAATAGACATTGTGGAATAACCACGAGTCTGTAATGCAGACAGTGCCATGAAAGTAGTGAGTGGCTGGTGAGTCAGGAGGCTGACATCCTATTTTCAGCGTTGTCCTTGCTTTGTGTTCTGATGTGGGTTGTGGGTCTGGTTTAAGGATGGGAGGGTGGGAAGGGATAGAAAGGAGGTTAGGACTGAGGTGCAGCCCAGTGACCAGCTGCCCTGTGTGTCAGTGGTGGCTGTGGCTGGTAGCACTGTGGTTCAAGGGGCTGGAAAGTGGCAAGGCATGTTTCACAGAGAGGGGGACAGATTTGGTGACTTTTGGGTCACACCTGAATGATGGAGCAGAGAGAGAGAGGGATTGGGGATGGCAGAGGGTCACAGCAGCTCTGCCACTGTTTTCTGGCAGAGCTTCAAGTCCAAGGTGGCAGATCAGGCATGTCTTTTACCATTGCATCCAGGCCCACTGCAGTTGCTCTCTGCTCCCCTTTGTTCGCGTGGCTGTGGGAACCTGGCACCCGTTCCCTCTCCCAGTCTCCAGAGCTGTAATCCTCCTTTCCCACACACCTCTCCCATAATACACCCACTTCCTGCGCTTGGCTTCCACGGCTGGGGCGGTTTGTCCAGAGGCAAGCGCACTGTGTCAGCATGCGTTCGCAGCCTGCTCATGCCAGGGTAATTAATACTCACTTTGCAGTTTTAATTTGGGTTCCCTTTAAGTTGAAAGCAGCGTGTTGCTTTGTGCCAGCCTGCCTGGCCGGAGGGAATCAGGTTGTTCTGGCCTCATGCAAACTGGAAGCTGCACATGCCCAAGTACACACCACGTGCCGGCTCTGAGAGAAGCATTGTACCTGGGGTTCCTGACCCGAAGGAAGGAGGAGTGCGAGGGCAGCTGGCTGTGATCCCTCTGGAGGGAGGATGTTCCTGCCACACAGGGAGGGCTGGAAAGGGGAAGGTGGGGAGGAAGGAGAGGACACGGTAGTGTCACTTGTGTACAGACCAAAACTGCTAAGGACTCTACTTGGATGCAGTTGAAAGGTTTAGGGTCAGATCGTGTCTTGCCTGTGTCTGTGCTTGCTTGGAGCTCCTCTTGTACCCACTTCTCCTCCCACTCAGGCACATGCAGGCCCTCTGGTGTGTGCAGGAACTGCTTCAGCTGTCTGCAGGGAAGTGCAGGCCATTTCGTATCGGAAGGAGAGAAAGTGGGGACAAGACACAGCTCATTAGCAGGGAGATGTGGGTTCATACGCTTGTTCCTAAGAGATTTGTCTGGCCTTCAGAGCATTATCTTCACTGGGACCGTGGAGCGGTGAGTTCTCCAAGTTGGCCAGGGAGCACTGACAACCTGCCCCTCTGAATAACCCTTTTCATTGTGCAGCCTCCTTCCTTCAGATTGTCAGGCAGGCAAAATCAAAGCTTGCAGTCAGCTTTCTCAAAGGCATGTCTCAAAGACATGTGAGAGAGAGGAGAAGAAAGGCTTATCATGCTGGTGCCAGCAAGGACCCATAGCTGAAACTGGCCTATTTCTGCTTTTGGGCAAGTGACCAGCAAGCATCTGCTAGGCCCTTTGAAGTACCTTCCAAAAAAGTTCAGTGTTGTCTGTCTGGTGGCACCTCTCTAAGTCTGGTAGTTGCCATCTGACAACTCTGCATGCACATTTGCAAATGTTTGATAGATTTTTAATTTATTTTTTTTTTCCTAAGAGGAACAGTGATATGTTTGTAAACTATTGAACTGCTCTTTGCGATGTGGTTTCATAGAAGGAAGTAGGTGTTAGGCAGCCTTACATTGGTGGAGGAAGACAGGCCTTTCAGCCTTTTAGGGAAGGGTAATGGAGAACACAGAAAACAGTGGTAAGTGCAAAGTTTTGGTTTTTTTGTCAGAACAGCATTTGGAGTTGACCTTTCCTTTTCTTGGAAGAGAAGGGAGAAGAGAAGTCTTAAAATGAAGTTCTCTCATGGTCTATCTTCTAGCTATCCCCTGAAATTAAAGTGCATATGAACCTGGGAGTGGAGAGACTTTCAAGAGGGAGAGTTGCCTTTGAAAAATTATTCTTTGAGCCGCTCCAGGTCTGTGACTGGAATAAACTGTCAGAGGCCCTATTGGAGTTAGTGAAGAAGCAGTTAAATGTGAATTGGCGCTCCACTGGAGGAGCTGGTCCTGCTTGTCAGCGACTATTTCTTGAAAACTGCCTGAAGCGAGACTGTAATGGAAAGGAAATCATCTCTCATCAGAAGGTCGAAACACCTAGATTTCAATTAGTTCATCCTGACTGTGGTGTGTGTATTATGCACAGGAGAAACTGAGGCAGAGATGATGGGACGTGGCTTGGTCAGGACTATGTCTGGAACTACAGACATAGCTAGGAACAGGCATGAGGGTCCCCTTCCTTTGCTCACAGCTGATGGTTTCACACATTGAAGTTGAAGTGTCATCAGTTTCTTTTCTAACCACCTGGCAGGGGTGAGAGGAAGGAAGACAAAAGTGGCATTAAAAGCAGTGTACCTGTAAATGTTCCACTGGGGAGTCTCTGACAGCCTTTACTCCCTCTGTGGCCTGCCTGAATATCGGTACTACCTCTGGCTCCGTCCACTCCTGGACAAGGCGGCTGTCAAACAAACAGGCAGCATCACAAGCAGGCACTGGTCTTTGCCAAGGATCTTCTGGGGATTTATTCCTTTCCACACAGGGTGGTGGTGGGAATCGGATGCGCCTTTACAACTTGCAATTACACGGTGCCTTTCATCCCAAAGGACTTTTAACAAGTAAGTCTGCAGACTGCAAAGGGATCGTTCACCCACCACTGAGAGATGTCCACCACTGGAAGGCAGCATCCTTTAAACTGAGGTCAGCAGCATTTCCCAACTGCTGGGGCCCAAGGGTAGGAAAGAAGGGACTCCTGTGCTGGATTGGCCTTGAGTAGGGGACGGGTTGGCAGAGTGCACAAGCTGATCCGATTTTGAATCCCACCAGGATACTAGAGCTCTTATGAAAGAGGACCAAAGAGTATTAAGCAGGGCTTAGTTTCGTATCATCCCTAGCACACCACTCCCTTCTAAGACGTTGTTGTGTTCAGTAACTTCATTTCCCCCCTCCTGTGGGGATTGTCATTCCCACAGCTGAAAGCACGCTTGGAGCTGTCTTTGCTTTTGCTTTGTCCAGAGAAGAGAACTGCACTTCTGTGGGATCATGAGTCCAAAATTAAGTTATTTCACAATGTGCATTTGGGATATTTTCACAGACTTCATAGGGGTAAGGGATGGGTTTCTAGGAGGAATGTGGGTTTGTACTACTAAATTTATCCTTTACCTGTTTATCTTCTTCCTATGTACTTTTTCCTTGCTGAAATGTACAATTATGTTACAGATGGATTTATGGAGCAGTTGCCCATTTTTCTGTTTTCTGAGGGCTGCTATTAAGATTGAAATTCTACATTTCTTCTGTGGTTTAATCTCACTGGTCTTCTTTGAGGCACCTGCATCCAGTCACTATCTGTACCATCTTTAGGTGTGCTTCTTTGATAATGTGCTTCAGATATGTTTCAAGCCTGGTTGCTTATTTACCACCTGTATTTAATGGTGATAATGTAATTGGTGACTACAGGTTTGTAAGAGTGTATATGTAGGCGTGCATATATGAGGGAAGAAGTGTGCGTCTGGTGCATGCTGACAAGTGTGCGTGACCAAGGTGGTCTGAGCATAGTTGCTTGAAACGTGTGTGACACAACCTAGCTACCTTAGGAGCTCATCTAACACAAATGAGGCGTGCAATGAGGCAGCATGAGTGTCTGCAGGTACTGAAACTACCTTCTGCTCCGGACAGTCGTACAAGCCAGTGATAAGCTGTGCTTCCTTGGACTGTCCCCTGGATGCTGGTGGAGTTCGGGCCCTGCTTGGGCTGAGTTATGATGTAAATGGACAAGATTCGTATGAGTGGGGACAGTTCTCTTTGTGATTTTGAAGTCAGGAGAAGGTCTGTGTGTGCACAGAGGAGTGTGGACAAGCGACCAGGGAAGTGCATGTGTGCTGCGGAGAACCTGAGGCGTGTGAGAGCAGGTGAGGGTGTGCAAGTGAGCATGGGTGTGTGTGACAGTGTGCATCCGAGCGTGCACGCCCTCCTACTGGCAGCTCAGTGCTTGTATCTCAGGCCATTCTCCAGCTGTGTAAATACATTGCTTAACAAATTGAGGGCTCTAGTTAATGATTGCCATTAGCGCAGGGCCCATATTAGGCTCCATTTTGTGCAAGTTACCCAGCTGCCTGAATGCCATTAGAGTGAACGCACCAGCCTTTAATGTCAAGCGTGGAGTGTTTGTTCTCCGAGGAGCCTCTGCAGGAGCTGGCCTGGGGTTGCTCAGCAGGGGCTGTCAGGCAGGTTTACGGCAAGCTCCCTGGGGGCCTGCTGCAGCCGCAGCAACTCTTAACAGCCTTCCGTAGTCAAAGTGATGTCCCAGGCATCACAAGCTGGTGCTGGGCGCCCAAGGGGAAGGGCAGGCTGGCTAGGACACTTGCCCAGACTACAGGGAGGCAGCTGGCCCAAGTGACAGGGTGGGAGGAATATATTGTCCTCGCTGGCAGCCAGCCCTATCCTTCTACTTTCTGGGGATACATCTACAGAGCTTTGCCTTGTGCTCCTCATCAAAGCCAGACCACCACATGCTGTGATCCCAAATGGTGTTGTGGACTAAGCCAGATCAGGCTTGGTCATCCCTAGACCAGGATACGAGCTCCAAAGAAAACATGCTTTTCTGCAAGAAGAGAGTGGAGTGATTTGGTGCTGGTGCTCCTTCTTCCCTCCAGCAAGGTCCCTAGCAGGGGTACTGCCCTGTCAGTCATGGAATAGGTGCAAGACAGACCCGTACTGCTCAGGGTTATAAATGACGGCAGATCAGTCAGGGTGTTGCCATGAGTGAGGGCGGTTGCATTACTGCCTCTCCTGTTACTGCCTACGGTTGGACACAGGGCCCTTGTCACCCTGCCCTTGCCTGCTGTTGTGGTGGCTGCGTTGTTGAAAGCCAGCCATCGTCTTGTGGCTGCTTGAGAGGTGCCATGATGAAGAGGCAGGATTTGATGCAGTTTGAGCCTTACTTGAAGCTGCCTGACCACCTGGGAATCTCTGCATCCTCCTGTGCTTTCTCACGTCCCTGTCCTTCACCTCAGATTTTTTTCTGTGCCCATCTCCCCATCTCCCTTGCAGTGCCCTGGGAAGGCTCTCTGCCCCACACATTGGCCCCCGAAGAAGGCCCAGAGAGAAACCCCAGGGCATCTTCCCACCCAAAGCCTGGTGAGTTTCGTGGATGACTTTTGTCTGTCCTCTGGACGTGTCTTTCCCTGGCCTCTTCTCCATCTGCTGTCCGCCAGAAATGAACTGATTCAGCTGCCTTCCCTCATCCTGTCTGGCATTTCAAAATGGAGGGGACTGCCAGGTTCTTTGTTCCCATTCCCTCTTGGCACTGGTAGGGGACCTCCTCTGCTGTGGAGAAGGACAAATGTGCTGATTTATTCTGCCCCTTAGCTTTGAATAGGGGTTGCTATGTTACCCTCCAGCTCTGAGGCTTGCCAGAGCACACACCATATATAACCCCACAGCAGGTGGCTATTGAGTGAAGGCCCTTAAATCTGCCTCACTTGTTTCTTGTGCCGCTGGCCAAGGTGTCAAGGGGATGTAGCAGGGCATGATTTGCTGGCTGAAACTCCAGGCACAGCTGATGCCAAGCACCATGTTGGCATTTTCCATTCTCTAAGTCCTACCAACTAGGCAGGAACATGCTGCCCACACTGGCTTTTAAAGAGACCCTTTCTGACATGAAGGCTGCCCCATGGGGCCGAGCTGTGACTGAGATCCTGGAGGCAAAGGCTTCCAGATCCTGCTGCAGTGACTGCAGCACCTGGGGCCTGGCTTGGACACTTCCATAGCTCTCTCTAATTTGGTATGACTCTTTGGGTGAGCCCAACCATCTGAGCAGCTTTCTGGGAAAAGTTGTGTGTGCTTGTCTTGTGATGACAAGTTAAAACTTAGACAGGATAGAGGCAGGTGGCATCAAAACATCACCTTGCCATGCCATTATGTGGTTGCAGCTGTCTGGTAGACCTGACTTTGAAGTGCCAAAATGAACCTCTGTCTTAGAGGAGACAGCAGAGTTGGTAATTGTTCCTAAAAAGCCTAATTCTTTGAGGAACAGTCCCTTAGCGCAGACTGAGCAAGGGAAACCATGGGTCTTGCTAGGAAAGGCCTAGAAGAGGCAGCAGGGAGGCACATAACACCAGAGCCCAGGCCATATCTCCTGTCACTGGGTTTTTTCTAATCTCCATGAAAACAGTGGTAAAGCCCTTCCCAGCAGTGATGGGAGTGAGAAGAAGTAGGGGACATTTGCACAAGTTTCTGAGCTGCTGAACTTCCCAGAATGTGGCACTCAGTAGCTCACACATATCCCTGGGGAATGAACTCTGCAGGATCATGATTAAATTTCTGCTGGCCCATAGAGCAGTCAGACCTCCACTCCTGGCCAAAGAGTGTCTGTGAAGCAGCTGCCCCACTGGGACTTCTGCTTGCATAAGGTGAGAAAAAAAATTCCTGAAGTTCCCAGTAAGTAAAAGGAAAACACTTCCTATTTAACAGAGTGGAGTCACTTTGGCACCGTAATTCCTCTGGGGATCCACAGGTCCCAGCACAGCCTAGTGAGGAACAGCATTTCTGGCCTGTCACACAGTGTAGGGAATGCATGGGTATTTCTGGCCTTCTTACTCTGGAGCTGCTCTGACCATGCTCTGAACAGTGGGAGCAAAAGGGGAGAGGGTGGTCTTTGGTGGCCGTGGTGCAAACAAGGCTGTAAGGCCTTCAGGTGGGATCTTTTCCTCTGAGTGTCTCTCAGCCATTCCTCGTTGAACTGTGGAGTCTGGAGCCAAAACTCTGGAGAGTTTCAGTGTGTCTGTGAGTTTATAGATTAAGAAAGGGTGATTTGTAAATCCTTACTGGAGAGCTGTTGAAAAATAGGACTGAAAAACGAGTCTTCGGAGATGACTTGGTTTATCTCCCTGCTCTAAGAGCATAGTAGATCCTCCTTCAAGGCCAAGTGAATCTGAATTTAGCTTTTCTATGTGATACCTTCTGGCAGTGATGCTGTTCTGACTGTGGAACTCTTAAGTGCATCATGAATATCTTGTTTCACTTAGTGGCTACAGGTGCCATGGGTCCTGGTCATGTGGATCCCAGAGACCTCAGTCCTGGAAGAGGGGCGTGGATGCTATTTTCTCAAGGGGTAGGAGCAAGGGCATGAGCAAAACACTTCACTGCTTATGTTAGTGCCATTTGCTGCAAGTACAAGCATGACAACCCACTCAAGGAGGTGTAATTGTACCAAGAGAGGGATATGACAAAGCACCTGTGGCAAGAACTTCACTGTTTGCAGCTTATGTGAGCACTGACTTCGTCCCTCTTTTTATTCCCCTGCAGAGCATCAATGGAGGCCGCCCACCACCCCACTTTGTGTATGATCCATCCACCTTTGCCTTCCGTTCCCTCAGCACCTTGAAGCCGCTGAGCCCGATAGCTCCAGTGGAAGAACCGTCATGTGCCTACTGAAGGAGTTTCTCCAAAAACCTCAGGAACTATCAACCAACTGCCTGCCTGGCAGGGAGAAGGGGAGGTGGTGATACCCAAGGGGATGGGTGGGAGAAGAAGGGGACAATGACACATCTTTGCAATACAGCCTCTCTGGCAGCACGAAGCATACGGCTTTGCAGCAGCGCCTGTTTTCATACCATCACCATATCTGAATAATGGCACAGGGAGAGATATTTGCCTTTCAGGGCAAAACAAAGCAGTCGGGTCCACAAACTGCAAGGGCAGCCACCAAGGCAGTGTCAAACAGGGATGGTGGTAGTTGAAGATATCCCTGAGGGGTTCACTGACTAGTATGGCCTATATGGCAGCAGGGCTGAGTGATCAGGGTGTGAAACTAAGTCCAGTCAGTTTCCCAAGAGTACCTGGGTCTACACTGCTTTGCTGAAGACCTGACCCTTCTCCCACTCAGAAAAGAGCTCAGGATTGGAGACAGAGGCTATACAGGGCTGCCTGCAAAGCAAGAAGATCCCTCTCTGAGATTGTTATAATTGCATTCACTTCAAGCTGTCTTGAGTGGAAGACCCTAGGAGACAGAGGTGGGAGGGGGTAACTGGCACATCTTGCTGTATGTTCCAGCTGGTTTGCTGGGAACTCAGTGATACAATCTAAAATGGGATTGAAATGGGAAGCATGAGTCTCCCACTTGTAGATAGGGGGTTAGAATAAAATTCTAGAATGGAAGGTCTGTGTTCAGCCATCCAAGAAAATGCAGCGCCCATCCTCAGTCCTCTCAGCATCATTAGAGAGAAGAACTTGGGGGTGACTGTGTGCTCTTGGGTCTCCTCTCTGCTGAGGCTGTCTGTTTTCTGGGATATGCAGCGCTTCTCCATAGCATTGTCCCAATACCCTGTTGCCCTAACATGATGCTGAAGGTAACTGGCATCACCAAACTCAACCAAATCTGTTTCCAGCAGCTTTCCACTCCCTGGCTATTAAATTCTTGTAGACCTCCCCTTGTACCAGTGGAACAAAAATTCCCAGATGTAGCATGGGGTGGGAGAAAGAGGTCTCTGTTTTGTGGCCACCTGTTGGTGGAAGAAACAGGAGGGGAGTTTGGGTGAAGCTGTGGGACATTTTTCCACAGACAGTCCTAAGACAGTTAGGACCATGCTAGGCCTAGCTACCACTGGAGCTTGACTGGGATCTGGCCTTAAGGCATGTATGTGTGTTGTGCTACAAGGCAGCAGCTAACGGTACAAGCTCTCACCTCTCTCAGTGAGGCAGAGGAACAAGGCATTTCCCCTTGCTGCACCTGGTGGAGAGAATAACCTCTTTGTCTAGGAGTTCCCCACCACAAGCCTGTATCTGGCTGGGTGCAAGGGGAAGCAAGTAGTTTACTTCTTGTCTGGATCAAGGGGAGCAACTGTGAGTAATATAAAGTAATTTTTGGTTTTGAATCTGCTCCAGTGTGGAGATCTTTGATGCTGCTCTTTGAATGAGACCACTGGTCAGTCCAGATGCCTGTAGAAGGCCACACAGTGAACCAGCATTCACTGGCGCTTTCTGGGCCCTTCATTGAGACCCTTGGGAAAAGCCTAAAGGCCATCTAAGCCTGGGGACCTGATTCCCCCACCCCTGCCCTCCTCCCTCCTCAACCTCCTCTCACTATGCAGGCAGAGCAGCTGGGCAAGGTGGTGAGGGGACATCTGTCCTGATGCTGCCCCAGTTCTGCCTGCTCTTTGGCTCCAGGTCGTCACAGCTGGGCCACCCCCTGCACCAGTGCCGCCTCCAAGGGGTTGCTTGGGCTTGCTGGCGAGGTGCCTCTCGCAGAGCATCGTGGTTCCCTTCCAACAGAGGCTGATTCCTCTGCTGATTCCTCCTGCCCCTGTAGAGACTCTGCTTACCTTGTTTTAATGGCACACCTCAGCCTTTTAACTGCTGCCAGATCAAGCCAACCAGTGCAGGACAGGCAGCGTCGCCCCTTTGGACCAAACCCCTGTGCTCAGGAGAAGGGACAGCCATAGCCTGGAACCTATCTGAAGAGGTACATTCCCCATGTAGATGGGTGGGGTGGCAGCCCCCATGTGGCCCTGTGCCCCAGCCTTTGCTCAGTGAGAGCTGTTGAGGTGCTTGGCCCCAGAGATGTGTTTCTGCCAGCCTGTGGGTGCGGCAGGCTGCCTTCCCCCGGGTGGGAGCGGGGAACAGGGATGTCCTGCCAATATTGTTGCCTTTTAGTACTTTTGTAACTTTTCTCTGTCTTTTCTTTTTCAATCTGAAGGAAAAATAATAATAATAAAAAACCAACAATGAAATAAAGTGTAACAGCTGCTATATTCACACCTCTAGTGGGTCTCACGTTTGCCATCTGCTGGGTGTTTGTGGGCAGGGGTATAGGAGGGGATGGAGTAGAGCGAGCTGTAAGACAGCACTCCAGTCCTAAGCACTCCCAAATCCCAAGCCGTGTCTGCCAGAGAATGGCTTTGAAAGCAAACTAGCAAGAGCCTTTCTAAAATGAAAGCCAGGTTCTTTGCATATAAGAGGAGCTCCCTTTGAGGCTAGCTCTAATGTGGTATGTTGGCCCTCACTGGTGCTTCCTTCACCAAGATGGTGCTTTGGCTTTGGAGTGACCTGCCTGTTGCTTGGGGGTTGAATGTGACGTGGCTGGAGGTCTCCATCCCCCCAAAACAGAAGTGTGGATGACCACCCAGCTGGTTTTGGCTTATAATTTTAGCCTCAGTAAGTCTTGCATCTCTATCCCAAGATTCTCAGCAGCCTTTGTGCTTACAGCCAGAGCACTCATGTTGCTCCATAGCATAACTCTAGCTCATCCCTTTCTCTGGATCTTCCTCTGTCAAGTACTTGTAATGTGCATTCCCCACCCCTTGCTATCTCCTTGAGCTAATTCCTGTCTTTCCCCTGCACTTGTAACTCTCTATCTTAACATGCATCTCACAAGGCTGTTAGCTATGTCCCCTTTTCCAAGGCCCCCTGAGAGATACTAGCTTAAATTGCCTTAGCAGTGCTACTTAGACTCATTCCCAAGGAGGCCTTTCCTGCTTTTCTCTCCAAGCTCTGATCTCCTCTAGGCTTCCTGCCATCTCTCTTATCTTGAAATCCTCCCCTCTCTGTCAGCTGCAGCTCATTGGCCTTGGCCTATTTTCCAAGGGTGGACTTGCTGGCTCCCCCAAGATCTTTGCTCTTGTACCTCCCATACAGAGTTGCCTTTCTCTGTGATGTTTCTTCCAAAACAGCCTGATTGCTCAGCGCACTCACCTTTGGGGCCCTAGATGCCTTTCAAAAACATGGTGGCTGCTATAGCTCCACAAACCCAGTCATCTGTAGGCTTCTGCTAGGTCAAGCTTGTTTCTAAGTGTATAAATGCATAGAGAGGGATGTGTTGACTTTGTATGAGGCAGGCTATAGTTATGGAC
Source organism: Burhinus bistriatus (assembly GCA_013397275.1). Taxonomy (NCBI): domain Eukaryota; kingdom Metazoa; phylum Chordata; class Aves; order Charadriiformes; family Burhinidae; genus Burhinus; species Burhinus bistriatus. The sequence continues at coordinate 44,630 of VYXH01012808.1, read as the reverse complement.
ACGTGGTGCTGAAGCCGGAGTACAGCAGGCAGAACGGCTGAAAGCTGGCATAAAGCTTTGCAGCGTGCAGTCAGCTAACGGGCTGCAGGGAGCTGGGACACAGAGCTGCTTCTGCTGCCCCTGGGGCTGTAGTCTGGGCCCCCAGCATGTGTTTGGGTTAAGTTCAATCGTGCCCATCCCTCATCTCTCCCTGCAAGCTGGACCTCCGAGCTAATGACAAAACAGGGATGTTTTTGTGGTAAGACATGATGATAAACCCTGATAAAGAGGCAACTCTGAAGCTGAAAGAAAACAGGCTAGTGGTATTCATGAAGATCTTATGGGGTGCTTTTCAGTTGTAGTTACCAGCGTGGCTGACAAAGGAGGCTAAGGATGTTGGCCTCATTTGGATGCCAGACCCTGGCATGGGGGAAGGGTTTGCCAAAGACCACTGTGGAAGCCACCAGCAGAAACCAGGGAAACAAGAGCTGAGCTGTGGTCTTCTGAAGGCTGCTCCTTGCTGTAGCCGCTGCGCCCCGTTGCTGCCGCCACTGCGCCCTGTTGCTGCCTCTGGCATTCATCAGTGGGGTGCTGCTCACCTCTGTGACTTCCAAAGCACCTTGTGCAAACACTCCATTGCTGGAGCGGGCAGGGGTGCCAGCTGGGGTGTGGGCAAAGCGCTTTGTGAGCCTGGTCAGCTTGGCGTAGGTCCCTCAGGACCTCTGATTTGCTGGTGCTCCCAGCTCCAGGGGGAGTCATCCCACCAGGTTTGGGTCGTGGCTCAGTGGGGGAGCCTTTAACTTCTCAGCTGAGATTTTTCTCTGCTCTGAGCTGATCTCGCTGGGAGACGTGCAGGTGTTTCCCTTCAGAGCAGAAAACAAACCCTGCAAAGAGAGGAGGACTGTTGTGCCAAGGTGCAGCCCGGGCGTGCTGAACTCAGCTGTGTTAACCATCTGCAGGAGGGTGAATGGGGACAGGCGGCTATTTGAAGAGCTTGGCCACGGTTTCTCCGTGATTTAAGTGGGACCGTTTAGGCTAATACTGTTCTCCAATTAAAGTAAATTAATTAGGTTAATGCTGTGGCCTTATAAAAATAACAGAGCGGAACCAAGTGCACTGCATCGGCAAAGTGAGTTGTTGTGAGTACCCTGAGACTCAATGAGTCCCTTTGCAGCCAGCGCACAAGATCGGCTCTTCTTGCGCTGTCCAAACATTTTCTCATACATACATATGTATGTATGTACACGCATGCACACGCATAATGTCTATATTTATGTCTCTGCATGTTTAATTTGTGCAGAAATCTCTGTACTCTTAGAGTCACCCACAAGCAGGGTGCCCTGTGCCTACCTGGGTCTTTGTTCACCAGGGCCTGATGCGAAGCTCCCCTGCGGCACACTCACCATCTGTGTGCTACAAAGCAAGATGGTGCTTGGAAAACACACCTACCGCCCCGTTTCCAACTGCGTGCCAAGTGTTGAACCTGCCTGCCTACCTACCAGATTGACTAGGAAAATGGGCAAAAGCAGCAGTGCTGCTAGGGCCGGGGTTCTCACTCTGGGCTTAGATGGAGGCCACTGAAACGTGGCTTGGCACAGAAACAACTAAGAAGCGGAATTTCCAGCTGGACAGACCGTCTCCTTCAAACAACTGAGGGCTTTCCCTTGCCCTTTCTGAAGCTGCACAGCATGTTGTGGCAAGGCGTGGGGTGGAAGAATGCATTCTAGGGTGTGTATCAGGTTGGGGTTAGATGGGGCATGTGCTGATACAGTGTGGGTGTATAGACACAGAGTGCATTTACAGTGGCATTTATACACTTGTGGCATATATATTTATAGCATGGTATTTATATTTTAAGTAGAAAGAAGTCTTGGAGGACTAAAGACAACAGGCACACGTGCGAGCAAGCATGGGCCTGACAGGGTGGGTGCTGGTGGACGGGCATGTGGGACATGGGCAGAAGAGCTTGTGCTGGAGAGGAGCTTGAATGAGGCCATGTGTTTGCAGGTGTCTGCAGGTAGTGATGCACAAATAGGTTACATATGCCAAGGCAAGGGTGGTGAGAGGTATTTCTTTGCCGTTTCTGCCATCTCAGCCATTTGTGGTAACAACTGGCAGACTTTTGCGATGTGTCACACCAGTGATGTTTAGGAAAAGTGAAGAAAAAACTACAAATGCCTGATCTGTGTCCTTGAGGCACTTAGGAGCTTTCACCATTGAATTAAAAAGAAGCAGGCACCTGGACAACAGTGACTCAAAACAAAGCGACCTCATTGCAAAATAGAGAGTGATTGTACATTGTTCCTTCTCAGACAAGAACTTCAGGGACATCAAATAAAAGTAGCAGGTGGCACGTTCAAAGCAAACAACCAGAGGCAGATCTGCATGGAGTGTGGGCTTGCACTGGGGAACCTTGTGCCACAGGACGCTGCGGCTGCTCAGTATTTACGTGGTTCCAGACTTGAAAAGAAAGAAAAATGAAGAAAAATACTCCTCAGGAAACACTGCATGCACAAACACCACCTCTGGTTGAGGAAGGAGGTGAGGTGGGAGGGTTTTCTGGGTACTGTGTGCCAGCCCGGTCTCACCATTCTCTGGGGCTGAGTCTGCTCCTGCCAGGGTTCAAGGTGGACTACTGGCTCCAAACAGATGCGATCACTCTGATTTAATGGAATTTTTTTTTTTTTTTAGAGTTGGAAGGGACCTCTGGAGATATCTAGATTTGTTACAAAGTGCGCTCTTCTTGTTATTAACAAAAGCAGTTTAACCCTATTTTATTTTCTCAGACATAATGGGTTGATAACAAATGGTCTGGATAAAGCCTAATCCCATTTCCCTGGAAGCCTGGGGCAAAACCCCCATTGCCTTCCCAGGAGGTGATACGAGGCTCCAGTGGTGACTTGGCCCTCATGTCTTTGATGGTGAGGTTTGAGATGTCTTGGTGCATCTGCTGAGCTGTCAGCATCAGGGAGTAGCTTGAAAACTGGGCCACTTGCTGATCTATCTGCACGGCTGCAAATGGGCATCCCACAGATCCCTTCTGCCCTCAGCATGCAGGTGCTGGGGCCCTGCTAGGAGGACCCCAGGTCATCGGGGCTGCCTGGCATCTGTCGCGTGCCTCACCACAGCCAGGCTGAGCCTGAACCATCCATGGTCACTCTGTGCAGAGGCTGGTCACAAGGGCATAGCTCAGGCTCAGGTCTCTGAAGCAGGTCAGGTCTGTGCTGGGTGGCAGGCCGGTGTCCATGTGTCATCGGAACAAAGTGAGTTTGGTTTGAGCACTGTCTCAGGCTTATGACATGTATGTTATACATGTAATAGACTTTTAGGGTGTAGGAACACGTTAGGAAAGCAAGGACAAGTGTCCTTCAGTGCTTGGTAACCCTCACATGGGAGTGAGCAAGCCAAAGAGGACGCAGCTGAAACAGCAAGGCTCTGCAGAAGACGTAACATCAGTGACGAGGAGGACATTTAAGCATGTTGGCATCTCACCATTTCCTGAGCTAGATTTTAGTGGGCTTATTCAAGAAAGGGGGTGAGGAAATACAAGATGTAGATGCTTTGAGAGCTAGCTCTGGCCGTAGCTGCACGCCAGCCTGGCAGGACTTAACCACATGTTTTCAGTTAACCCGGGACAGGATGTGCAGATAGGTCTGGACACATGAGGAGCCCAAAAATCTGTTTTCCTTTTTGTGGCTGCTCACATCAGTGCCTGCTGTAATAATAGCTCAGTCTGTTAGTGGGTTGGCCAGCATCGATTGCATGTTCCCGTCTAACACGTTCACAGCATAGTAGCACTGAGGTCAGACGAGTGGAGGAACCGAAAGTGCCATGAGAGGGGGGTGCCAAGTAGGGAGACGAACAGAGACAACAAAGCCCCTTTGACGAGGAAAGTAGCCACTGTCCGCAATGGAAGGAAAGTTGCTTTCTACCAAAGGGTCCCCTGGGATCTCTGCTCTCCTCCCCCTGGCACATCCTGCAGACACCCCAAGGCGGGTTAGCCAGCATCTGTCCTTGGCGTAGCGTGGCCTTGGAGCACACTGGCACGCTACACCGGTGAGTCTCAGAGGTGTTAGCTCCCCATTGAGGGACGGTGAGACGTCGGTGCTCTGTATCGCTGGTGTGAGACCTGTCCTTATGTGCCCACAGCTCTTCTGTTTGTCCACCTGGGCCTACTCCTCTTTCCTCCTGGCCTCCATGAATGCCTCTCCTCTGCCTGATTGTGTCTTTTTCCAGGCCTCCCCTGTTTCTTCACCCCTTCTCCTGGTTTCAGGTTCCTGTAAGACTCTGCAGTAAGCCAGCCCAGAGGCTTTGGTGCTGAGGTCTTGGTGCAGTTTCTTTTCCCTCACAAATTTTCTCACCCTTGCTTCCTTCCTTGGCCACCTTGTTTCAGCCTTTAGTCTCAGCAGCAAGAAAGTTTTAATGTAGACAAAACTATGTGCCACGCCTGGAAATGGGGAAGCATCTTTGCCAAATTTTTCCAAAAAAGGTAGCCAGAGTGAGTGTTCCACCCTGGCCGGTTTCATTGCCAATGGGTGACATTTGGCAAGACGCTGGCGAGGGCCTTGCCCAGTGGAAGGCTGCTCGGCAAACCTGACCTTGGCAGTGCAACCAAGCCAAATACATCAGGGCAAAACCTTGATCATATACAGCTCTTTTGAACGCTGAAAACCTTTGTCAGATCTTTAGCACAGAGCCTCCACAGGTCCTGTTTTGAAGAGAGATGTTTGGTCCTTTCCTGGCTTTAAACAGTTCCCCAAAATAAACCCTCTGCTATTTACCGGCATTGTTTTCTTTCTCGTGTTGAATGCTGATAAATAATCAGACCCATTATATTATATTTGTGTCTGCTCTGGTAGCAAATAATTACAACAATTACTACCAAATCAAAATGCTTCTGTTTCTCCTGGTGTCATTAGCATGTCCCAAACATTCTGTTCTCGTGGTTTAAAGTGCAGTAATAACACAGTCCAAGTGCAACACCCGGTTGAGTGGAGCTTCCCAGCACAGCAAGCTTCCCAGCCATGATTGCCTCTGAGATGCTGCTAATTTTCAATCACGGTGTCAGATCCTCTTCTACCGCAGGGAGAGCAACTGCTTAGCCTGTGATTTACCCAATTTATTCCGGTAATAACTGGGCTGGCTGTGTAACCATCTGTCTGCTTTACGTGCTCCTCCTGCCCCCCACCCTCTGCCACCATGCAGACTGAGACATGTCTCTCTCCTTGCGACAGCAGAGAGAGAAGGCATCGCTTCGCCCCGGCCATGAAGCGAGTCTCCATGCGCTCAGAGAAGGGTACAAATGTTCCCCTCCTCTGCTCTGCCCAGAAGCGGCCATTGATGCCGCCCCTCTCTGCTGAGCTCTGGATGCCAGGGCTGCCAGCAGTGGTGCCTGCTGCAAATATTTCCACCAGGCAGGGAAAGAAAAACCCCTGTTTAGGTAGAGCATGGGGGGGTTGTCAAGGTTTCGGCTCCACTCTGGCCCAAGCTGGGGGAACTACAGGCAGTTTGCAAGGGGGAAACTGAGTCAGAGAGCAGCTAAGGCAAGGACCCGACACGCAGATAACAGAAAGATACACGTTAGCCTGAAAGTGGGTCCGCAGATGTGAAAAGCATCATGGTCACATGGCTGTGTCTGTGAAGAAAAACACTGTATTGACTGGTTCATTATAAAGCCTTTAATTGAAGAGCCAAGTCCTCTCTGCCCTGTGTAATGTTATTCAAGCAGACCTGCATACAACTCCTTCAAAGCAGATGTTAGCCAGGGTACAGCCCTAGATCAACAGTCGTTCAGGATCAGAATTGGTTGAAACCACTGGGTAAAATCAAATATAAATAGAGCAGAGAGCATTTGAAGCAATTACAGTCTCGGGGGAGATTCATTCCCCGTAATGAAGCCAAGAAAAGGGGAGACGATGCATCATTTCTGTAATGCAGCGAGGACATGCAGAAGCTGGATTACCCAGAAAACTCTGAACAAGCACGTATGGTTCATATTAAATCACCTAACCTTTCTATCTCCAGTGGTATTTCTGGGGCTTTCATTACTGTGGTGCTCTACAAACTGTAGCCTTATGATTGCCTCTGGGAGACAGTGCAATGTTCAAGGTAAATAGGATTTTACTTCTTGTGCACACCAAAATACTGAATTTTCCTGCTATTTTTGAACGGCAGTGGTACTGCACAGAGGAAAGATCTTCACATTGGAGCTGAAATACAGAGAAGATTGAGCAAATCATTTAGGTCTTTAGAGAAACTGTTGGTTGCATGAAGACATTGCCTTACACCTCCAGGGTCTGTCTTGATGGTCTCACTGCAAGGAACATTTTCCCTCCGAGGTGCAGGGTGCACTTCCCTAACTCCCAAGGTTGTTTGTCCCATAAACGAGGTATTTGCTGCCAGATTGCCCAAGTCTCAGATTCCCTCGGTGCTGGGGATAGGGGGCTCTGACCGTCCAGGCTTGGCCGCGGGGCAGCTTGGCCAGCAGCTCAGGTGCAGCAATGTGCCAGCTGACCTCTAGCTAACATTTTGCATGGGTTTTGCCTAGAGCCTCAGCTCCCTCTTATGTTTCCTTGCTGTCTCCTGCTTGTCACCAAGCTGCTGCTCTGCCAGGGCACTACCGAGGGACCGCTCCTCCCTGCGCTGCAGAGCACCTTGACACAAGGTCCCAGCAGAGCACCGGCAGCAGGTGCTTGGCAGGACTCACATCACTTGCCCACTCCAGGAGCATCACTTTCCTTCAGAGGCGGATGCTGCCCCGTGCTCCCTAAGGCTGCTTGCAGACTGCGTGCAGCAGCAAGGCTGGAAAGGAAATCATGTTTCTCCTGATGCCTGAAAGGATTTTTTTCCCGAGGAGCTGCTGTGCTGGCTGCATGTGGGGCACAGAGGGCCAGGCCCAGGAGATTCCAGGCTGACATCTTCAGGCTGAGTTTCCACCCAGGGCTGGCTTGGGCTTTACAGCTGTGGCTGAAATGGAAAGGGAAGCAGGTGGCAGAAGTGTCTGCGCTATCTGGGGTGCTTGAGGTAGATATTGCAGCGTGATTAACCACCAAAATCGATCCCAGGTGACAGGGACCATCTGAAGCACCAGTTAGAAGAAGAACATGTCCTGTAATTTGTGGGTCTTGGGAACCCAATCTCTTTGTGCCTCTGCCCACAGGCAGTGCTGTCTGCAGCCATGACTATGAACAAGGCTTCACACTTTGCATTGCTCCTTCAGGGAGCTTTGTTTGTGTGCTGAAGCGTGTTATAGCCGTTCTTCAGCAGAGCAGGGAGCTGGGGCAGTTGAAGGGCTTTGCCCAGCACCAGATTGAGCTATAGGAGCCTGGACTGCAGCCCCATCCAAGAGTCCCTCTGTGCCTCTCCAGCCCCTCTTATGACTGAGAGCAAACCTGGGAACACAGGCCAGGAGGGAGCAAGATCTGCTCCATCCAGCTCCTCCCATCTGGGCTAATCAAGGGGAACCAGGACTTCAGGGTAGCCCGCTAAGGGCACCTCCTGGTGCTGAGCTGGGGATGCTGCCAAGGGCTTCTTGCACAACTAGGGCTTTGCTCTATGAGTGATCTTGCTGCTCTGTGGAGGTGAGGCTGACCAAGGCTCTTAGGCTCATTGCAGGATGCTGGGAAATGCTCTGGCCATCTGCCATAGACTTCGGTCTTCTCAGCTGGGGCCACCTGCTTTGTGGTTGCTTGCAATAGCAGGAGCCTGGGTACCACAGACTGGATAACTCCTCATCCCACCTTCCTATGGCATCTTGCAGCTGCCTGGCAAAGCTTTAACTCTTTCCTTTCAATAGTCACACAGAAATTAATCTTTTAAGACTTGTACAGGTTGGAAGCTGCCATCATGCTTTGGAGATGCTGGTATTGCCTCCTGTGCAGAGCCCACTGGTGGCCTGGCCTCAACGCTCCTCCGTAAGCCAAGAGAACGACATTTTCTTTTGGTGCTGGCACAGCCAGTTTATGTACTGCAAAAGAGCAGGGTGGTATTTCTTCCCTCTGAAAAAGTCTCTTGATCTTTGAATCACTCCATCACCTCCCTCTGTATCAGGTAAATAATCTGGGCTTCCTGGGCTTGGGCCAGGAAGAGCAGGGATGGAAATACACAGGGTGTAGCTCAAGTCTTCCTTTCACATCATGAGCTTGGCTGGACCAGGCTGCTGGGGACATGTGGCAGTGCCCATGGTGGGGACAGAGGGATAGGTCCCATCCCTCTCCTCGATGCTGTCTGTGTCCAGGAGTCCCACCAAAGCCACAAGCGTGGACTCGCCCTTTGGTCTGCAAAGGGCAGAAAGACCCTGAGACCAATGCCAGGCTGATGGGGACGTGCCTGAGCTGACATGGTCTCGAACCGGGATGTCCCTTGAAGTCAGTGTACAGAGCACGTGGAGATGCCCTCAGGCAGGTCCCAGTGGTGCACGAAGGTGACGTGAGCCTCCTGTTCCTCAAGGACTTACCTGCAGCAGCTACTTTGCTGAGTCTGGAGCAAAAAAGGGGAGGGCAGGAGTGTGGCAGTGGCCAGGGCCGACAATCTGCTATTCCCACTGTGTAATCAGTTCCCACAGAGGAAAAGCAAACACCAAGGAGCCACTGGATTTCTCTTTCCTTTTTTTCTTTTTTTTCTTTAAAAAGACAAGAGGGAAGAGTGAGCAGCAGAGACCCATCTGCAGCTCAGAGGCGCCTGCGGCCGAAAGCAAGGCCGGCAGTACTGGGAGGAAGAGGAGGCACTTCTCCCCATGGATTTATAAACTCTTGGCTTGCAAAGCAGGAGGACAAAGTGCATCGCTAAAACGGCATCATGCTCGATGTCTGGGTCAGAAAAACTCCAGCTGGGCCTGGGCAGCCCCTTCCGCCTCCCCACCCCTTGAGAGCTGGCCAGCAGCCAGGGGCCAAACTGGCACCTCACCCCTGGCGCTGATGGGAAGGTGAAGGGACCGTGGGAAAACCCGGCTGTGGCTGGCTGCTGTCAGCTCGGCGGCAGGCGCAGTATAAAAAATATTTCTCCTCCCCTCCATGCCCTCCCCATGCCTGCCATGGTCTGCCTCAGCGGTATGAAGGCAGCAGTAACTGGCCACCCTGACAGACTGGGGGCTGATGGATGAGCCAGCTACCCCAAGCGCCTGCCAGCTGGACATGGGGATGGACTATGGAGCAGATGATGGGAATTACAGCTGGGTAAACTCAATACGGTGTTAACCCCATGGGGTGAGAGCGGGGTCCTGGCCACATGGGCATGCAAAGCACCAGCTCTGCTCCATCCTCCCTGAAGGTGGTGCCTGGCGCTGCCAGGGCTGTCCCTGTTGCACCGGTGGGGTAATAATGCAAAGCCTTCCCTCACCTTCACCCTGGCTCTTCCCAGGCACTGGGCACCCTGCCATAAAAGCAGCCTTTCCCCACGTGCCCCTCTGTGTTGCCATTTATTACATCACAAGGGGAGAAGGTGGGCCTGGCTTTTCCGGGGATTTTGGGGTGCGATGCTGGGCAGTCACTGGGGTGGGCTCAGAGGGCGGCAGGACTAGGGAGACTGGAAATTGCTCACGGTACGGTGCCCTGTGTGCAATAAAAAGCCAGCAGCCTATTTTGGTCAAAGCAAACAGAGACTTTTGGAAAAGCCTGCCCTGAGAAGATGCTGCTCCTGGTAATAACGCTGTAATCGATGTCAGTGCACACAGTTAACCACTACAGTATTACCAGCCCCAGAGATTTAAAAATCCCGAATAAGGCCTCAAATCTCACAGCACTGGTTTAAAAAAATAGATTAAAAACTGTGCCGTTTACAGTCTGATTACTTATCCTCTGTTTCGGTTTTTAAAACTTTTGGAGATAGCTGGGCCGCATTTTCAGCTTCCCTTCACATTGCAATTGCAAGGTCACAATAATTACTGCAGAGAAAGGAGTTACAGGTTGTTTATTTTTTGAAGGAAGCTGAGATTCTCATGTATTTGCATTTGCAGGGAGGGGGCTTTAACAGTTCTCTAGGCTTTGAGAATCTGTTAAAGATTGCAAGGGCCACTGATATGATAATAGATAAACCTCAGCCCAATTTATGTGTGCAGTTACTGATCACCTGCTCTAAATGAGCTCATTGCAAGAAGTGGACTTGCCTTTTCAAGAAGCTCTGCACGTTTGCAAATGTGCCAACAAAGCATCATTTCCACTGGGAGCCTTGGCAAGGAGGGAAAAAGTGAAGTGAATCTCATTGCCCAGGAAAGCATAAAGGCAGACTGATAAATAATCAGGTGGTGAACCAACTACTTGGCAATAAGTGGTGAGGCAATCGCAGTGCAATGAAGACCAATAAGAAAATATGATGTCATGCATGGCTCTGCTTTGCCAAAGTGTGCCGCTCCCTGCAGAAAATCGCAAAGAACTGTAAAAACAAAATACATTCGTGCTTCAGCTGCAGACTGAGGCAATAATCATTATGGTGAAGTAGAAACAGAGCTTTTGGTTGGACATCTCAGTTCCTCTCCCAAGGAAGACTTTGCCACACGTTGGTCGGGGAGGCTGGAAGCTAGGACACAAAGTGAATGTTGGCTACCTCTTTACATGCTCCAACCTCTGAGCTGCTGTAGGGCTGGAGCAAACCTAGAGGGAGACTCTGAGGGGGGTCCCACAGGGGCCACAGCTTTGTGTGTTATGGTCCTGCCCTCCCTTTCTCCTCTCCTAGCTCCTCCATATCAAAGTGAAGAGTGAACCATCAGGAGAGGCTCAGCACAATGCCTCCTTTGAGGGAAGTCAACAGCCACATTTTGCTGGGTAGTTATGGGCCCTAGATAATACTCTGGATTTGAATGGAGAGGAAGGGCCAGGAAGAAGTTAAAAAAAAGGAGGAATAGTTTGGATGGGGTGAAATAGGAGCAGCCTGCATGTCACGGTGCTAGCTGAGGGCAATGATCTGTGTCAGAACCTCTAAACACTACCAGCCTGGGAGGTCCAGCTGGTCTTTCAGCTAGGGGACTCCATCCAAGCTGGTCCCTGTCCTCTCCAGGGTTGCACCCCACTGCCCAGGCATGCAAGTGTTTGCTGAGAGGTTCAGAGAGAGCTGTTTGGTATTTTCCCCTTTAAACACAAAATGTGTTCCCTTAACCCCAGCCATAGGAGGAGGCAGCTGCTCTTGCCATGCTAAGTGCACTTACTTGCTGGAAGTGTTTTGACTTTGTTTCCAAACATGACCCTAAGTGTAGTAATCCTCAGCTGGCAGTGTGGTGTGGTGGGGATGTGAGGGGTTGGGGAGACACGCGATCCATCCAGGGAACAACCAGAAAGGAAATTTCTGCAGTGGTCCATTGCCATGGCAGGAACAAACGTAAGCAGCAGTACAGAGAAATATAAATATATGGGGTTTAGAGTCCTAAAGAATGGTTTGCCACGTGCAGGGAGGGAGGTGCAGTTGAAGATGGGGAAATCTTCCCAATGTTCTCGCGGGGAGATCAGAGTCAGAAGGCCAGACTCGCCGCAGGATTGAAAAGCAGGGAGTGAAGCTTGCAAGTCCCTGGTCCCATGGGATTTGCTCCTGGTTTTGCAGGAAGCCTATTGCTGCACAGGAACCCCTGGGCCAATGGTGTTTCTTGCTGGGCATCCTAAAAACTGAAGCCCCTACAATTCCCAGCCTCTGGCAGTGCTTCCACTTGTCCCAGATTTCTTCCGAGCAGAGCCAAGCGCCCCATAGAAGCTGCCAGGCTCCACCCTAGTGACAGCCACCCTTGCCAGGGAAGATGGGGTCGTGTCTCATCAACACTTGTGAAACACTTTGGGGTGAATTGTAGTAATATACTGATTCCTTTTTCCCAAAGCTCCTGACTGATCCAGTCCAACTTCATGTTTCCCTCTTCACCACTTCTGTCTGGTGATCAGCACCGGGCTGCTGGTGGTGGGGTGGCAGGGCTTGCCAATCTCCCTCGCTCAGGGTTAAAAAAGAAAATCAGACCCTTCAGAAAGAAAAAAAATTCTAAAAAAAAGCAAAACAAAGCATCCAGCAGCCGATGTTGGAGACAGTATGAATTGCTTTTGAAAGCACTCGTTTGCCTGCATAAGGACGGAGGTACCTTCTTCTAACAAAGCTGCAGGAAAAAACCCACCGTTCCCCAAGTTCAGGGTGCTCTGGAGGGCAGCCACACTGAAATTGTGATTAAGTGTTTTGGGCCATGCCTTTCACTGCAGCCTGCCAGATAAATATTTACAGCTGACCACGGAGAAGCAGGGGGGGGAGAAGAGGAGAGACATCTGTAAATTCTTTGGAGCCTTGCTGCGTTTTAATTTCAATTTAGTTCTTTTTTGTTGCTTTTCCATCCACACATCATTGTCTCATTTTCTCAACCCACGGATAGCTAAAGAAGAGATTTTTTGAGAGAAAGAGGTTATTTCTAAAACCTCAGGGGACAGATCCTGGTTTCAGTGACCGTGGTCGAAAATCTGGAGCTGTGATAAACCAATGCTGCAGAGAGCAGACTGCAACCTTTGGTTTATTAACCGGCGTAAATCTGATGTAACGTTATTGATCTCTGTGGATTTACTCTGAGTCTCATTGCCTCCTCCCTTGTTTTCTTCACAGTTGTCCTTATCCATGAGAAGTCAGTGCCTATGTGACTGTAATATGCCAGTAAATCACAGTGTTACACCCACTTCTCAATGGTGTAAATGACTCCCTCCGTTTGGCCTATGTTCTCAAAAGAAAGCAATTTTCCACGCCCACTGGGAGAGCTGGTTATCAGCAGGCCAGAGCATCTTGTCCCATCAACCCTGGCCCACCAAGGTGTCTGTAGCTGAGCCCTCCAAAGAGGGGGCAACCAAGAGCAACTCTCATAAATGAGGGCCCTCAACCCTGGGGGCTCTCCGCATTTTGATGTATGGGTATATACATCCTGCTCAGAAACATATGCAGGAATCTGTAGCTATAAAAGCCACTGCACCACCCTGTAATCCAGCCCAGATGTGCCTCTCCTTTCATGGCGCACTCAAGGGACCCCTCCGAGCTGAGGCAGGCAGGGATGGAAAGCATTGTTCAAATTTACTCACCCCAATGAAAAGAGACCCACAGCAGACTGCTCGCAGAGGTCCAGAGCAAGGCAGCTGGTAGGAAGGATTGACTTCGGGAGGGAGACCAAAGCGTGAGCCAACTGATGCTGGCCCCCGCTGTCATCGCTGGCCCTTCTGAGGTCATCGGTGTGAGGCAGAAGCCTGGCAAGCTCTGGGACTCTCTGAGAGACAGGCGTTAATGCGTCTAGTGCAAACCCTGGTCTTGCTTGAGCTCCCAAAGCTCGCTGCAAAGATCTGTGCAGGCAGCTGAGCCTCTGGTGATAATATGGTGGGGCTACTCACCTCCTTCAAGGCTTTAAACTTGGGAAACAGAGGCCAAGTAATGAGACTCTGGGGTGGACTTTCATGCTGATGCATTTGGGAGAACAGGGGAAAGACTTCACAGTTTGTTGTAGGTCGTATTTGCAAGCAACCCACCAGGATCTCTGCCTCCCCATGTGGTAGCAGCTCGGGCTTGAGATTTATCCCTGCTCTTATCCATGACTTTCTAAGTAGCCAAAAAGTAGCATTTCAAAAAACTTCTGCGCTGGCTGCAAAGTCATCTGGGAAGTTACTCTTTCTGTTAGTATCATAAAGCTGCATAGCCCTAAATAGAAAGCACGGAGACAAAGGTCTTGCCCCCAGGGCTTTGCAGTCTCAGCGCAAAGAGTGTGGTTATAAAGCAAGTCACGGAGTCCAGGAAGGAAATTTATGGCTGGGAAGATGGATAAATAATACGCCAAGATCAACAGTAGTGGTAATGTCAAAGTGTACTGAGCAGAGTTGCTCTGCTATTACAGGGCTGTAACTGCTTGGAAACCTCGGACTGAAACAAGCCAACTGCTAGATAGCTGCTGCGGCGTCGAGGCCCTGGCATTGGCACCACCAACCTCTGACAACCTGAAGAGGCTGTTTTAACGGGAGGGAGCAGTGCCACATGCCAGTGACTGTCTTCCCCAACACGATCTTACTCCTGGGGTCAGCACTGTGTTGTGACAAAGAGTGGGGTTTTACAGTCACGGTCTCACGCATCACCTCCCAGTGGTGATGTGACCTCGTGGTGTGCTGACATGGCTCTGACTCTTCATTTGTAGACCATCTGGAAGCCTCTTAGGCCTCCAGATGTGATGAGAGGAAGATTGGGCTTAGTGTAGCTCTTGGAGGTTAGAAGGAGACATGAATCAAAATCTTTGCAGATTTTTTGCTGCTCCTCTCAGCTTCCAATCCTTCTCCTTGCTTCTGTTTGACTTTCTTCTCTTCTCTTCTCTACTCTTGGCCTGGAAAGTAAAGTCACTCCAGTGTTTACTTTCTCTGCTCCCTGCCCAAGCTGTTAAGCATGTCCTAGGTCATCCCTGCTAATGGCTTACATAAAGGAATGGTGGAAATCCATTAGTGGAGGCGTCTTAAAGAAGAGGTTGGGCAAAAACATTAGGACTAGTGTATGGATAGCTGATACTCTTTTGGGACCGGGGTTGGACTAAACAACCTCCTGAGGTCTTTTCCAGCCCTAATTTCTAATCTCCTCTGATTCAGAACAGAGAGCATGACAGCCAGGACCTGGGAATGCCCTTAGGTGTTCCCAAGTGGCAGCAGCCCACCATACTTTGACATCTGCTTTGTGCTCATGGGCATCATATCCTTGCTCTGCAACATCCAGTCACCGCTGTACAATGGCTTGGTGTGCTGGGGTGGCATCTGAGGGGCAAATTTTGAGCAGGGAGGGTCAAAAGTGACATCCCCCTAAATTCTGTGCCACACAGAGGGTGTAGCCAGTGTTTAGTCCCATACTTATTCTCCACGTAAACTGTTTGAAAGTAGAATTAATTGTTTGGGGGAAAATACTGGCCACCCCCAATCACTCCCAGGCACTGTATGTGACCTGAGACACCAGAGACAAACTTGCCCTGCTTTCCTAGCCCTCAGGGTTTGCTCTTTGAATACTCTTGGAGCTCCAGCTCTTGGAGTGCTGTGATTACATGTGGCTCTCATGTCTCACGTCCTAAAAGCAGTGACAACAGGGCTCCTGAGGGGAGAGGAAAGCTTGCATGTAGCCTTCAAAGCAAGAAAGCAAAACAAAGAAAACCCTTTAAAAAAAATCTCACATTTTAGGAAGGATCTTCTGATTTTGGTTGGGAGAGTTGCCTGAAGCTTGGCTTCAACAAGTCCTGATGGTTAAAAGACCTCGATCAGAGTCTGGACTTTCTCTGCAGTTTCTCAGGGGTAGTTCACTGCTGGGGAACACCTGGGCTGCAAAATTCAGTGTTTGGACCCTGAAGGCTGTCACTTCTCTGGACCCTGAAAGCAAGATGGAAAAGCCTGAAATGTTTTTCTTTAAGACTTTGCTGTCTGTAGCTCCTCTTCAAAGGATCAGAGGGCAATCCAGGGCCTGAATCACTTTTTGCTAATGCCCTGGCAAATCAGGGGTGTTCTCGCTGACATCTGCTGGGTTACACCAGGGCAGGGTTAGTGTGAGGGGGACCCAAGAAGCAGCTGGAGAGCGAGCCCTTTTGAGATAGCTAAAAGGAGGCTGGAAAGTCATTATGGAGGGACCCATAATGGGCAGCGGGGGACACAGTGTTTTGTTCAGCCCGCATCTGTCCAAACACCAGCACTTCCCTTCACTTGATGACTCAAACCAACGAGGGGGCAGCACGGTGTGCCTCCGTCTCCCGCGGGGATGCAGAACTTTCCAGATCCCCCCATGTCAGGCTTGCTCACCGCAGCTTGCACTGGGTCAGATTTCAGGGTTTGGGCTCTGCGTGTGTGCACTCGCCTGTGCTTTTAACTCACTCTGCAGTCTTTCCAGGAAATTAATTTGTGTCAGACGATTGTTTTTTGTTCTTCCTTTGCTTTTTGGAGGGCAGGGGTTGGAGGACGCTGTTGATTCAATAAGCTGCAGCTACTGCCCTGCTCCTCTGGCCCCACGGCTGTATGTGCCTGGTGCAGCTCTTCCCCAGGTAGTAAGTGAGACAAAAATAAGCGAGGGAAAAAGTAATTAAGTAAGGGGGAAAGAAGCAAGTAAGTGAGGGGAAAACACCTGGTGACAACCCAACTGTTTTGGGCATAGGTGGCAGGAATGAGCCCAAAAAGCATCTTGGTTCTGGAACGAGGTTTGGGCACCCTTCCCTCTCTCTCCTCTGAAGCCTCCTTCACTCATTTGGCCAGACTGGCAAACTGTATCTCCAGTAAAATCACGGGGAAGAAACTGAAGATCTTTTTACTGAGCAAAAGGCAATTGAGCAGGCAATTGAACAAAAGGCAATATGGCAGCAGGGAAAGTGCAGGAGATTATTTAAGACCTGGCATGGACATCTAAGCTGGATATTTCTGCTAAAACGCTAGTAAGTCAAACAGTGATACTTAAATCAATTGTTGTGCCAGAATTAGGAACTTCATGTAGAATAAAGGCTTTTACACCTCTCAGAGCTGTTGCTTCAGGCTATCTTCAGACTCAGGAAGACAACATTGCTTTAATTAACCTTAATTAACCTCACACTTTGAGTGTACTTTCCTATAGGCATGAGGGCTAAACTCTTCACCTGCAGTAGAAGTTGATATTCTGAAGTTTGAATCCTTGCTTGCAGAATGGCAGGATACCAAGAGGCTGGATTATCAAGAAAATGAGTAAGAATGAGAGGCAGTGAACTTCTGTCTGTTCCCCAGGATTTAACACCATGCTTCGATCTCCAACATACACATCACACAGCAAGTGCTGTAGCTGATCTATTTGCAGCTCAGGCGATATGCTCACGGACCTCCTCACTCCTACTGTGATCCTGTCAGTTCATGTAAGTCAAAGAAGTGCGATCCAGGTCAGCTCTTGGTTGACAGTCCTCAGAGGAGAGGCTGGGATGTCACCAGACGTGACAACCTCTTTTCTGGCTCAGTAGGATTGATCACCCAGCCTACTGCTACGAGGATCTGTGAATATTGACTCCTGGAGACTGATCTGATGAAACGAGGACTTCACATCACCATGACCGGGAAGTATGAGCATGGGACATGCATTCCTCTCACAGTGGATTTCACTCTCTTTCTTTGAGCTGTGGATTTTTTTATTTCTTGCCCCAAATTGCTGTGCTTAGAGATCATGCTTGCTTGCTAATCTACAGCCATATTGCTGGCCCAGGGGAGCTGTATTTGGGAATTAGGTGGGTGATGCAACGGTGAGTAGCGTCCAGTTCATAAATGCTTTGCATCCCTTCAGCTCGATGGCTGTGGGGGGCACATAGACTCAGATGTACAGCTACTAGAGTGGCGAAGTGATCGGTTCCTTGTTATTTTGTCACTGTCAACAATTGTCTGTGAAACCCACAGCCAAAGTGTCCAGAGCAGGCTTACACAAAAGATGACAAATAGCTATTGCCCTCGCTTACTCTGCTAGTTCAGGGGCTGAAGTCTGTATAGTAGATCTCATGGACGTGACCCCACTGATGGTCCCTGGGGGTACGAGAGGCATACCATGCAATAAAGTTTCTTTCCTTTTCTCTCACCGTGCTTTAAAAATAAACAAACTCTAAAATTGCTTACAACCACTTCCTGCCCCTACCATTGAACAATTAATTCTTCCATTGTGACCTTAAATTCTACTGTTTACCGGTTTTGGAGTGGTCACATCTTTTATGTTGTTCTTTTACCAAAAAGGCTTTGCTCACATGTGCGTCTCTGCGAGGGTGTATATTGTGTATTACGTCCAGCTATGACCTCTCTGATGTCCGTCGCCAGTGGCAAGGGAACAATAGATCGCAGCATGGTGGGTTCAGCAGGATGTGTGTGTGCGTCGGTGTGTGCATACGGATGCAGTGGGGGTACCATGCTGCAGATCAAAGGGAAAATGAATCTCTAAAATATTTAGTTTATAAAGTGTATTGTTGTTGCTCTGCTGCTCAAGGTCTTCAAAGGGGCCCAGATTTACTGTCTCAGCACAGTTCAGAGATACTTGTTGTAGATTAAAAATGGAAGAAATAGGAAGGGGGCCAGGCATGTAAATTACAGAGTAAAATTAGGAGCTCTTACATTTATTTGCTGTATGAATTTGGGTTTTGTTGTTTTCGTTCCCCTGCTAGTGTTTTTCCCCCCTCCCCCTTACATTCGTTCCTAAGAGCCAAGGGGTCATGTCTGTGTTTTCTTGTGTGGCCACATGGAGTATGTCCTGACAGCTCTGCTATCTCTTAGGTAGAAACTGAGATTATCCAGGCATGGCTCTCGGAAAGGAAAACTCACTACAGGCAAATCTGCTTCGCTTTTATTACTGGAGGTACCGTTTTATCTCAGCCCCTGACTGTTTCTCTCCCCACAACTCCTCTGCTTGGAGGAAAGTCATCAAATCAACACATGACAAAGAAATTAACTCTCCTTTGTGGCCACAGATTTTAAAGAGAGGAGAAGTCACTTGGATTCTGTTCAGCTGCTCATGCAACGCAG
The DNA here is from genome assembly GCA_013397275.1 of Burhinus bistriatus. Taxonomy (NCBI): domain Eukaryota; kingdom Metazoa; phylum Chordata; class Aves; order Charadriiformes; family Burhinidae; genus Burhinus; species Burhinus bistriatus. The sequence goes on along the minus strand of VYXH01012808.1, from coordinate 26,211 downwards.
CCCAGAGAGCCTGAGCAGTGGTGTCCAGCTGACCGGCACAGCGGGGCTGACATGTCCCCGGCAGGATGTGCCCAGGCACTGGCTGTGATGGTGCCCACGGGCAGGCACAGCATGCACCCACACTGCTGAGGAGACCCCTCTGCCTGGGTCTATGCAGGGGGTTTGCCCAGAGCTTCAGCCCTCACTTACGTCTTGTACAGCAAACCCCTGGGCTGAGGTTGGACGAGGACACCGGAACCGGGCAGTCTCCAGTCACTCCTTTCTGTAGTGTGGCGGGAGTGATGATGGGGGTGGCAGGGAAAAGCATGGGCTGTGATGTGGAGAGATGAAAAGCATGAAAATACAACTTCTTTTCACCTTTACTTGCCTGCATTGAGCTCTTTCCACCCGTTCCAGTGGAAAGGCAGAGGTTTGTTCACGCCATCATGATCTGACTTTTCCCTGGAATGGGACAGGGTTGTCCACATTCAGAACTAAAGGAAAACATAAGATCTCAAGATACTTCTCCTCACCACCTCTTGTCTTCTAGGCTAAATGTGCTGGCTATGTCCTCACTGGGGCACTGGCTGTGACTTGCTAGGCAAAGTATTTGGGTCAAGAATTCAGTATCAACTTCTTTCTCCAAAAGCTGACACTGCAGGTGAAGAGGGCAGCCACAAGGTGGGAGATACAAATCCAGAGAGAGAAGGTGAGGTCCTGAAGGTTTTTGAACCAGAACTGGTACTGAACCACTTGTACTTGACTTATGGCAGTTGATGCTGAACCATACTGTCTTTGTCAGCCCTCTGAAATTCCCTCTGGTTCTCCAAAAAGCTTTACTCCACAAGATAAATTCCCCTGTGCAACTCTGAGCCCTTTCTGGCAGCCCTAGGCAATTTTAAAAGGCTAAGATTCGGGATCCTACACCCTGTCCCTTGAGGGGAGCGTCATCTTCATGCTAAATATGAGCCCTAGCTGTGTGAAGGTTACAACCACAGCTATGAGGACTTCATGCTGTGACCCTGTTGGGTGACAGAGCATCCCAAACTGGTCTCCTGCTAGTGCTCATCTTTGAGGGATTTCAGCTAGCCATCTAGTAGCTTTCAGCTGAAGAGCCGGAAGCCGTTCCCATCTTGACGGACACCAGGGACCCCACTCAGCCATGTTTGTGGTGTTGGTTAACCTTACTGGTGCTCACACCACATCCATCTTGTCATCTTTTACCTCTGCATCCTGCTGTCAGTTGCAAAGACCGCCACACATTAAAAGATCGTTGTCTCCAGTGAGGTTTGTGTATAGATTTTAATATCATAATTATGGCATGTAAACAAAATACCACTTGATTATTGAAACCATATTCACTGAAGCTGAGCTCCCATGCGAGAGATACATATGAGTCTAATTGCTGTTAAACCTCTGCAAATGTACTTTCAATAAAGCACTGGTATTATTTAACACACAGATCAAAACAACTACTGAAATCTAGAGCTGATGCTAGAGATTAATCAACATGGGCTTTGGCTGTTTCACTGTACACCTGATTATCAGTGGGACGTGTCTGACATTTTGGCAACTGGCAGGACCGTGCCATGCCCATGACATCTAGCTCCAGCCGTCGGTCAGACCCATCCAGTGGTTTGACTTGAGGTGTCCTCCTCATGGGACAGCAGACGAGACGTAGCTCCTCCTAAAATCTGGGGGCTGGCCTATATTTCATACCAACAGAGTCAGAGCTGGGAATAGCCTTGCAAATGCCAGCGAGCCCAGGTACTGCCATGGGGGAGAATGAAAGCGATGCTGCCTTTGCACAGGATGCCCACCCTCCTGGTCAGCATGCCCGTGACAGTGCCACCACCTCTCTGGGTGCTCTGTCGCCTGCAGCTTCTGCAGTTCTGCTGCTGACATCTGGAGCAAAAGCATATACAAAAGACCATACAAAGCAAAAACATACACAGAAGAATGAGATTAGGTTCTTTTGAGCCTCTTCCAGGCCCAGCCTCCCCCAGAGCTCTTTGCTATGTTTTGATTTGTACTCTGGGAGGAGAGGAGCTTGGTTAGAGAAAAAAGAAGAGGACGTTTACAGAGTAATGAAGCCTAGATCTGATCCAGGTGTTCCTTCCCAGGTCTTTTCAAACTCTGGTGACACCAAAAGACATTTTGCAGGGCCCGGAGGGTTGTGGAGAAGCCTGGGACAGCTTAAAGATGAGTGATTTCCCTGGCCTTTCCAGCCTGACAGCCCAGTGATGGCTGTCTTCAGCTAACTGTGGCAGGACATCTGCAAAAGCAGTGAGCTACCCGAATAGGAAGATTTGTGGCTTGTGAATGTCAACAGGAAGTCCTCTGGACAGCAGGGCAGCAGCAGCACGGTGGCACTGAGCCTCCTGCTTTGGTCCTAGCTTGGGAGCTCCTGGTGAAGAAAGGCAATGCCCCTAAGGCATACCTTCCCGTGTCTGCCAGTGCTGCCCATCTCACCAGGTGGAGTTTCTGTCTCCTTGCAAAACCTCTGTCAAAATTCGAGGTGCTGTTGTCCTCATTTTACAGACAGATCCTCAAAAGTATTTAGACATCAAACTCCCAGCTAAACCCAGGAGAACTCAGTACCTAAATGCCTGCCTGGACCTAAGTGATTTGGTGATAACATCTTATAAATGAAATTTTGACCTTCCAAACCTTTAGCTGGTGGCCTAACCCAGAGGCATCTTTTTCTGCCAGCGCACAGGTCCGTGCTCCCACACCAGGCAGCCAAATAGCTTGTGGGTGCTTGGCAGGGCTCACCTCTGCCTCCAGTCTGGTTGGTTGCTCTCCTGTGGCACTTGAAGGGCCTCGGGGGCTGGTGGAGGGGGAGCCGCAGGGAAGGGCTGTGCTCAGAGAAGATGGGACATCAAAGTCCTGGCCACACACAGCAGTAGATATTCTACATCTTTTTTTTTTTTCCTTCACAGCAATGGGGTGCCACCCTTGTTGTTTTTGGCAGTTCCCAGTGGGAATAATTACATTGTGCATGCCTTAAATTCCCTCTTTTGCAATGACAACTGGATGCAATTTCCTTAGGAGTCTCACAAATGAAGCTCTCACATTGTTGGAAGCCATTCAGTGAGTGCTGCAATGTGTTCAGAGGTGGCTGCTTCTCAGCAGGACCCCAAGTGGTTTCTAGAAACCTTTCCATAGCCTGTCATGCACCTTGGGACCCACTCAGTGGGCAGTACATAGGAGTCCTGGGCAGGGTCTTTCAGCTAAATGCAAGCTTGTTATTTCTACAGTGCAGAATACCAAGATAGCCTGGTTGGAGGCACACGCTCACCTAAGACAGAGTGTGCAATGCCAACCTGACGGTTTAGATGTTTCATATGTTGTTGGGATTGGGCTCAGGAAATGCCAAACCAGAACTGAAACCTGCGCTTGAGGTTTGATTCTCGTTCATGCTTAACATAAATATTACTCTTGGTAACCAAACATTCCCCGGAATAGCTCCACAGATCTAAGGATAGGTCTCTGCAGAGGATTTTATGACCTAGTTGCTTGTGATAGCAAAGGACTAGGTACAGCCCAGGAGGTCCTTTGCATTCACGTTGTCCTGTGATTAAAGAGCAAGACTCACCAGAGCAGACTGCTCAGGGAATCCTCCACACAGCAGCAAAAAGCTTCAACAGTTGTTGTTGTGGGGAAATGACTTGTGAGGCCACATACATATGCATTAAGATGGTCTCTTTGGCAGGAAGGGGCAATAGTCCTTTTGATCTGGAGACATGGAGGAAAAAATAAATATTTCCCCTAGCAAAAGGCTGGAGGACATGGAGGAAAATGCCCTTCTGACAAAGGAAAGTACCACCTCCCTCCTGCCTGCACACTGCGCTGGGCTTAATATGGCCAGCATTTGGTGCTACTTATTTTTCAGACCTCTCCTGTTGACTTACGAAGACCTTCATGCCAACACCCCACCAAAGCGCTTGACCACTGAAGGACAGCCTGCAATGTGCTTCCAGCATGTCTCTGGGCAGCTAATGGAAGAGCACAATAACTAAAGAGACCTAATGAAGCCCAGCTCCTGCCAAGTGCATGCTCAAGTGATCTGTGTAATGTATGGCGAGAGAGGAGGGGAGGGAGGATCAAGAGAAAAGACAATGCCACTAGGACTTGAAAAGCAAGGTCCAGGGGAGGTAAATAACAGATAAAGGAGGCAGATGAGGAACAATGTGTGTTGTGGTTGGAGGGAAGGGGTGAAAGAAAGAAAGAGCATGCTGGTGTCATTTGTAACTTGGGAGGGAGGCCTCACGCAGATATTTTATTCCAAGTGCCCAACCTTTGCCCTATCTGGGGAACATAGGAATTAATGCAGATTATTAACCAAATGCTTTAGCCTAGCTGGAAAGCAGAGTGCAGTTATCTGGAGCAAGTGAGGCAGGATCAGCAGACCTTCCCGTCTCTTCTGCAGTGAGAGGTGGGCTGATCACAGGGGTGACATTAGTATTTTTTGTCAGTTCTCTAATTCACTGGGCTCAGGGGACATCACTGTCCAGCCTCCCTGAATCCCCAGGGGCACTACAGGGGGTGGTGGGGAGCAGGAGTGGGGACCTCCCAGGCCTTGGGTGGAAGCCCCCGTCAAACAACACCTCGGGGAAACCTTGCAAATGGACCTGGATAAAGAAATGCCATCTCAGTCCTTGAGCACGGCCTAACTACAAATCACTGTGGTGACTGTGCCGTGTGATCCCTTCAGTTTATTCAGAAAAGGCTAGGCAGACCACTGAGTAAAACACATACAGAGATGCTGGTCTAAGGCACACAAGGCAGAAACTAGAAGAGCAAGATGGGAGCATGGTAAGCATATGGTCCTGAGGTGATCCAGGTGCTCAGAGCCAAACCCTGCCCTGCCATCTAAGACTCTGCAGCGCCTAAGGGCTGCTGTTGGCCTTTGAGGCATTCATCAAGGCTGTACTGCATTTCTGTGGGTGCTGCAGGATCGTGTTCTGCACGGCGTTGCAGGCTGTTGCTCTGGGACACTGGTGGGTGAGGATTTATGGAGGACAAGGGAAGAACGTCTCAACCTCAATAGAGCCAGCAGAAAAAAACCAACTCTCTGTGTACAGGGTGGGAGATGAAAGGTGCTGGCCCCACTCAAACCCAAGAGCAGCTACAGGATATGATGGCTTTCCAATGCCTGCCCTAAGTTCTGCCTGGTTTGTTGAGTTGCTCTGTAAAAAGGGAATTTGCCCCAAAGGAGCGAACTGTCTGTGTGTGTATGTGTGTGTGTGTGTGTGTGTGTTTCTCTTTGGTTGTCTCCCATATCCCTCAATGATTTTTTATTCTTGGGGAGCATCACTACTCATCCAGTCATCAAAGCATCAGGTACTGATAGCCAAAGTCCTGGCCTGGGATCGCCACAGCCAAAAATGGAAGAGTTCATTTTGCTGTGGCCTTCTCAGGTGTTGGCAATATTTGGAGATACAGCCCCATGTTGATGGTGCCTGTGTGGTCTAATTACCCTTTATTGGTACTCTTGCCTGCCTGCTTACTTGCATGTTAATTTATTTGTCCCGAGATGCGCTTGTGCATCTGTTCCTTATTTCCTGTGTATGCATTTGTTTTCTTGCTAAATACTGAAAGGGAAGGAGATGAAATGTATTGAAGAACTTGATTTACAGCTTCAGCCTTTCCCTAAATCTGTTAAGAACTGTGTTCTCATCCCCCCACCCCCTGTGATGGCAGGGAAACATCCAGCAAAAGCATAGCAAGCTGTAATGTGGACACAAAAACAGAGTCAGACCCCTGTCACTCCACTGATCATGGCAGATGATGGGCATTATCTGCCCTGATCCTGATCCTGGGTATATTTTTTGTGATATCTTGACCCTCTAGTGCAGCATTGTACAATCACCATTGGTTCTTCCACCAACTCTCCTATGTCATTTTGGAGTTGATGATGGCACTGGTGGTGATGCACAGGGGCTAGCCCAGGATGCAGCCTGCCTAAGGCAAGGAAGAAAAGATGCGAGCGGGACGGAGTAGCTACGTGAGCAGTCAGCTCAAACAGCCACCGGTCTGCCTGCTTCTGCAGCTGCCCAGCCAGCCTCTTCCTTGTGATGCACTGCTACAAGTGAGCAACTTCTGCAGACCTAACCTGACTCCAAAACAGACTTCAGCACTTTCCTTCTTCTTCACTTGCCATGCTCTGGTTGATGATGCCCCACCTGTGCATATTTCAGAGCAAGCATGTTCCACCAGAACGGAGGGAAAAGTCACAAGCAATGGTCAGGAGAGGATGGCTACCTGAACAGACATGACACCCAGACTGCTCCAGGTCACAGCCCAGACTGGACTCTCCTGTTCACCAAACCTTGTTTGGTTTACTCCACCTGTTCAGTATTATAGGGAAAAGGAGGGATCAGTAGCTGCTGGTTGATCCCCAAGTTTGGTGTGTCAGAGGTTGGTGAGAAAAATCTATATCAGTGTCCAGCAGCTTCCCAGCCCATTGAAAAGGGACTTTTTTTGGTGGTGGGTAATGGCCTTCCCAGTTTTCCAACACCACATACTTGGCAATCCATGCTGCCTCTTGGCTCAGCAGTGCTGCTGGGAAGGGGCACATCCAAGAAAGGTCACTGAGGTAGGTCACCCTGTCCTGCAGCTACTGAAGACCTGTACGACAAGTAGCAAGCATTCTCTAGTAGGAATTATGCCACTCTGGAGTTTATTGAACTGTTTCTCCTGCACTTACACCAGGCCTTTTGTCACTATGACACTCAAGCCACAAAAGTCATGGGAACAGCATTTCTTAGCTTCTGGAAAGATCTTTATTTAGGTTTATGAAGCAGCTTGTTTGAACAGGCTATGCCTAACCACTCACTTCACTTGACACCTGCCTGAGCTTGGACTGGGAGAGGAAAAAGAGAGACCAGCTTGTGCCCACCAACTACACTTGGCTGATTTGGGGCATTCTGCCACCCCTGCCATGGATCAAACCCATGTGCTTGGACCTCTGGGGACCAACGGAGGCAGGAGAGATCTGGAGGATCTCTGGAGGACCTCTGGAGGATGCAGCAGCACTGGCATCCCTGGCCAGGATAATTCCCGTTGGGGGAATGAAGAGCACACACCCCTTACCTTTAATTTCACTGGCAATGGGAGGTGACAGGCACCTTGGAGAAGATGCTTCCTCACCTGCGGTACATGAAAATTGCCTACCAGGCTGGCAACCACAGCTGGGTTGGAGAAGGGACCCCATGCATCACTGACATCCCTCCTGGCAAAGCCGGTGCAAGCTGTTTGTGGCAGTGCATGAGCTGAGGACCTCTGCAAGGCACCCTGGCAGCTTCTCCCTGCCCTAGCTCACCCAAGGGAGACGTGCCATCTGAACCCAGCTTGCTGTGTGGAAAACCCCTGGCTGTGCCATTGGACTAAGTGAAATATTGTTTCCCAGCTTAACGGACAGATTTGTTATGTATACAATGAATTACCAGCTCTTTTACTGCAATAACTGTTCACACATTGTTTCTCTGCCTCTTTCACTGGTTTTTATGATTCATGCTGTTTAGTTGCCCAGTTGACATTTCCAAATTGAGGTTTTTAAGTCCCAGCCTTTCCCCCCTCCCCTCTACCCTTTTTGTTTTCTGGTTTATGGGCCTGAGAGAAGTGTTTCCAATCACGATAATATCTTCATGTTTTGTTGACAAAAGGTCAACCCCAGAATAAGCCAAACTGGTTTTAGGAAAAATATTTGCTTATTTAGTAAGGGGATGTGTGTTGGAGATCAAATTTATGAGGGTGAAATTCAGTCTGGTTATTTAAAGGATTCTGAAATAAGAGCTTCCCACCCACTCACAAGGGGAAGAACAAGAGCTATAAATTGCTTTAGGCTGAAGGGAATGTAGAAATAAACTAAGTTTCTGTGCAAAAGGTAATAGGATCCAAAGTAAAAACTAAAACTAGAGTTTGAGAGACAACAGCCTATTCACTTCCTCACGCACAGCACTCATTTCACACTATCATTCCTTACCGAAGAAAGGTCATAATTTTCCCCAATATCTGACCTTCCAGTTCCACAACAACCATCCTCATCCACTGGCCAAACACTTCCTCAGGATCACAAAAGAAAGATCCAGCAGCTTAGCTGGTCATGGAAATCTGTTTTGTAGCATGCTTTCTCTAGTTTGACTTTAAATTATCGTTCTAAGTCAGATTTTGCAAACCCTTTCATGAGAATGGCCCATGACAGGAACCTTACTCAATTCAGGAGGAACAATCTCTTCACCAAAATTTGCACGAGCAACACTGCTGAACGAGTGTGTCTGGAGGATCATGTCCAAAACGTCTTTTCTCTTTTCACTGAAAAGACCAGCCAACAGTGCAACAGGTTAAGTCACCCTTTTCCATACAGAATATGAAGAGGGAGTGTACCACATACATACATATAAGTATCTTCATATATTGTAAAAATGGGTATGTGTATGTATATACATATAGATGAATTAGAATAATTCAGGCTGGAAAACACCTGTGGAGATGATCATGTTTAATCCCCAGAAAGGCAGCCCAACCTAGGTCAGAGCGCTCAGGCCCTTCTCCAGTTGAGGGCTGAGCCACTTCAGGTGTGACAAATTTTTCTTCATATCTAATGGGAATTTTCCTTCCTGCAGCTTGTGACTGTTGCCTCTGTCCTACCACTGTGCACCTCTGAGGACAGTCTGACATATATGTGTATGTGTGTATATATACCTACATGCATATATATGCATATAATCATACACACACACACGGTTTCTTAGGCTTCTTCCTCCGTGCATCCAAAAGGTAACAATCTAAGTGGAGCCTTGGTCTGGCCCAGTGCAGCTATTCCTATTTCTAGTAAACTCCGAGTCGCTGTGGAGAGAATCTGGCATTTTCTTCTCCTGCTGTTGCACAGCTCCAGTTCCTTTGTATTATTTAGACACATGCCCCCCTCATGGCTTGGGACATGACATTTCTTTCCTCTTTAAACAAGATTATTAAAAAATACAAATTGGAGCAAGAACTGTATTTAAAGAGCCCCTCTTCTAATGAAGTCCCATTGACACTGGATGCTTGTTAAAAAACACAACAGAACATTAAGCAAATCTTTGCCGCTAGTAGAGACAAAGGCAAGTCATTATTCAAAGCATTTAACTGGTTTGGGTTAACCCTACAGTCATGACACATTTCAGCAAATTCCAAATACAGGAGAGGCAGGATACAACAATGAAATCTGACTTGCTGTTGATTTTATATAGTTTTCAAACAAGATAACAATATTGCTTGTAGATACTCTGCATATCTCTCTGTATACAGCCACCACAGATCAGCTCTACGGGACTGGAGAAGAGCTATCATAAAATGCTGCTGGGTACAGGACTTTCTTGGACACATCTGCATAGATCTTGGGCTTACACCCATTAGAAGAATGAAGACCAATTATCTCCCAGCACAGAGGCAAAAATAAGGAAGCTGCTTGATTGTGAAGCAATCCTCTTGCTGGGGAAGCTACTTCAGATTTCACAGTCGGTCTGTCCCCGAACAGACCACAGCTGATGTAATCTAGCCTGCGAAAGGATGATTAGAGAGAAATATATGGCCAGTGATCTAGCCTGTGAAAGGATGATTAGAGAGAAATATATGGCCAGTGTTCACAGGCACGGAATCTATTTCTGATAGAGTATAAAAGAGATTAAACTATCTGTACCTGTGGACCACACAGCCAATTCTCTCCCTAATGGATATTAGAGGTTTTTTTCATTCATGCTTTTCTCATTTTATAAGATGAAAGCAATCATGCAGTCAGAGCTGTAAGCCCTAACCATTACTCCATACTCTAAAAAGAGCACGTCTTCACATTTGTCTTTGGGAAACAACCTGGGCCTAATCTGAGGCAGGATTTTAATTACTCAGGTGCCACAATAGCTAAGCAGGGTGATTTTTTTGGCGTAATAAAATTGTATCTCCTGGCCATTTGCTATCTCTCAGTGGCCCATCCAAGTATTTAGAAAGCTTTGCTGTAGTCATTTCAAGCATAGCTTGAATTCTGCCTTTTCCTACATGAGAGAGATCCTGTCATCCTCCCTTCTCTCCCTCCCACCCCAAACATCGTCCCCATCTTCAGGGGGAGGAGACACTTGATGGCACCTTTCAATCCTGACTAACAAAGCTCTTCACAAAAGTCCTAGACCTAGTACCAGTGTCTTTCAGAGAGATCAAGGTTTCACATATTGAGTACAGCTGCATTTTTGTGAAATTAGCCACATTTTACTGCTGGGCACATTAGACAGCAAGAGGTAAATGCCATAGGAAAGTCGGAGGTTGGTAGTGAGTCAGGATGCAATCTCAGTAGTTGATTCTGCTTGGGCCTGAGCCTAAACTATTTAATACTTCTGTATGTGTTTTGAGCAGCTTAAGAGAATCTGCAGAGCATCAGCGCTTCACAGCATGTCTCCTTGTCTAACTGCTTCGCAAGAGCAGATGACAGTTCTCAGGCAAACCTGCTAATCTGGAGAGAGAAAACGGTTTCATCTGTTCTGCGGTGAGACACCTGAGAAGCCAAGCAAACTGTTTCAGGAGGAAGCACAGAGAAGGTCTGTGTACTTACGGCTGTGCTTTCAACACTGGAAAATAAATCATCTCTCCACCACAGACCCCATTATAATTACCCTAGCATATAAGAGCAATTAGAATGTTACTGCCTTGTTGTTATGGCGCAGCCTGGTTGCTGTTCTTGAAGAGGTGTAGTGGGAATGGGGTGGTTATTTATGGTGGGGGAATAGGGAGATGAATGAGTAAGTTATGAGATTTCCCATCAATATTCCTCTGGCTTTTTGCAAAGAAACGTCATCCATCCTATCACGAGTTGACAGCTATGCCATTCCTCTGCCCCCTGCCTCCCCGAAGAAATTTATAAGAGCAAATCTCAGATCTTCCTTGACTCCGCTCTGATTAGGGAGGACAAGAAGCGAGAGATTTGGCTGCCCGGCTGCCTAGTGTTGTCCAACTTCATACTGCCAGCTCATAACCCAGCGGCCTGCTCAGCTCTGCTCGAATGGCAAACATACCTCCTGCCCGGGACAGCTGTCAGTGTAGGAGCCAACCCTTTCGCTGGACTCCTGGCAGAGGTAAGCGCGCAGCCAGCAGACTCAGGCTGGGGCTGGAGCTAAACCAGGCAACACTGGGTTTAGCCAGAGATATGACTCACTTTATTCTGCACTGGATGGACCCCCAAAAAAGGCTCCCAAAGAAAAGGGGCAGCTGGGAGACAGGCGCCCAGCAAAAAAATATTTGGTTCAGGTTCCACTGGGACTGGAGGCCCCATGCAAAACTTTGAAATAGAGATTCAGATTCAGTTTCTGCTTGGGGGAGGGAGAAAATCATGGTTCAGGATGGCTTCTGGTTAAGTTCAACTCCCAGCGAAACCACTTACGCAACTCAGGAGCGGGACAAAAGTATGAAGGGGATGTTCTGAGGTACGGGTGAAGTGGAGGTGGGCTTGAGGAGGAAGATGAAAAAAGGAAGATGCTCAGTATGATGTTGTTCTGCCCCATGGGGAACGATGAAGCTTGAACTGGACCCAATGTACAGGAGAAGCAATGGCAGAACAGAGGAGTGCCAGCAGCAGCAAAACAGACCCAACCAAGTCTGGTAGGAGAAAAGATACAAGATCAAATTAAATCAGGAAAAGCTATTGTGAAGGGACAACTTCAAAAGGTGTCTGCTAGTCCCTGGCTTCTGCATGAAAAGAAAATAATTGATTGCCAAACAGAAGAAAGTGTAAGAAGCCGCTGGGTAAATCTTTCCCTTTTTGAACTGCCCTTTTGGAGCGGACTCTGCTCTGCTTGTATTACATAAGCCAGCTCTTAAAAATTTCCTTATGTATGAAGATTTTTGCAGTTCACATGAACATCAATTTTTGTCAGAGTCCATGTGTTGCATTCAAACCAAAGTGCTTCACACAGCGCATACTGACCATATGATCAAAACTTCAGCAAGTGTATCTTTATATACAGGGGTATAAACTTGATCCCTTCAAAAAGGGAGGCTCGGTGCCTTTGCATCGAGTTTGGGGGAGATGGTGAGCCTTCTACTGTGTATCCAAGTGCTCCCATTGCTTTGGCCAGCACAGGTGAGTTTTGATCTGCTGTTCCACAAGCCTAATCTCAATTAGACTTCCCTTGAGCAATCACCTGCAGGTGGATTCATATCATATGCTATTCTTAGCCTGCATATCTCATTTCGAGGTGTTACAAGAAACTGGACTCAACACAGGTACTCAGCATAAACAGGCAAGTCACTTGAAATGACTGCAGTTTCAGCAGACTGTGTCCAGCAAAAGCATAAACTTGAGTTTCAAGTGGTTTAACAGGTCAAAGCAGAGAAACAAAGCAATATATTCATGATTGAAAGTGTGCATACACCTGCATATACATCCACACAGCTGCACAATCAACAAAACACTTCCACAATTTAAAAGCATAATTAAGCAAATCAGGCTGATAGAGAGACCTTTCCTTTAACTTAAAGAACGTTTTTCACATCTTACCTCACATTCACTTTGAAAATGAAACTGAGAGCTCCTAAGACAGCATTTCATTTTCAGAGTGTAAAAAATAAACCTACCTCCCCCTCCCCCCCATATCATGTCTACAGCTATGCTGAGTGTGTATATATAATTCTGTGCCCCAGAACAGCAGCCAGCTGCCCAAATATTAGGTGATCATGGGCCTTAGGGCATTGATGGCCCATAAATTTAAGAGTATTTATTAGGTGAATACAGAACTGGAAGTTTTGTGGCAGTGGAAAGTAAGTATGATAATGAGGTAAACACATGTTGCAAAGAAAATACCAACTAATTGTGTGCTCTGTGCAGGAAATAGCAGCTTTAAACAATCACTTTTTGAGTGCTGGAGCAAGGTCTGTGAGCTGGCTACAGGATGGTCTACTTGTTAAGAACATCTCTCTGCATCCTGTAGCTTTTTACAGTGCTGTAAACCCAGTTTGACAAGTAGGTAACCAAATGAGGTGTTACGCTCCTTTGAATGCTTTGAAGGGCTTTATGAATGCTCCTTTCCATTCCAGAAAGTGGAGTGTTACATGTAGCTTCAGTTTTCCATAGATAAGCAAGAGGAAGCATTCTTCAGGGGACCATACCCGCGGATACAGCCAAGATTCCCTGCTTGTGGTCGGAGGAGACCTAAGGTACGGTGAGGTCTGTGCATCATGAGCTCCATCTGGAGGTTGTTTGCTCTAATCTGTGGTTTTGAAAGAAGTGGAGAGAAAATGCAACACCGCCGGGTCAAGATCATCAGGCCCCAGGAGCATCTGGAAAAAACGACCTTGCAAACCAGAAGAGCTGGCTGATGTGGAGGTGTCACGCAGAGAATGGCGGATGGTGGGATGAGCGCCATTTACGCATGGTGGTGGGGGACCTTGCAGCTATGCCTGAGATGGAGCCTTTTCTGTATGTTTTCTTATCCATTAGTCAATGCAGCAAAGAAGAGGCAGAAAACCCAGCACGCAGTCAAGATTGTCCTGTTAGACCACTTATGGCAGAAGCAGCTGCCCTCCCAAGTCGCCAGGGTATGTATTTGAAAGTCTGTCTTCACCCCTACCCTCAAATGTAAGGGGGGTGGCGGAGAGGACGTCAGTGCAACCCATGGCTTCCGCAGAGCATACACGGCAGAGGGAAAGGCCCATCCTGAGGTTCAGGGCTAGGCAGCATGCAGAAAAGCACAGGTTTGTTAATTTGGATGAGGTATTGCTGCATGAAGCTTACCAAATGCTTGTTTGGGGTCTAGAGCAAGTTTCTGATGACTTATGCCAGATGTTTGATACCGGTGATTTTGCTCAGCTCTGTTTCAAAGCTGTCAGAGTGCACACCTTCAACTAGAGTCCTCCACTGTTGATTTAAGCACTATGAATTCAGGAAAAGTTTCAGACTGGGTTAGTACACTTGTATGAAGTCAGAGAGAGCTGAGATGTGATCAGACTTTCCACCCGGCTACGGTAAAAGCTGTTGGGAGTGGGGTACGCAGGACCCTGCAGCCTATCCCCATTCTAACATTACAGACAAAAAATGGTTCTGTATGATCGAGCTAAAACCCACCAGTGATGCTTTCCTCTGTTTTGCTGGAGACAGCAGCAAGGGGTCTGACTGATGCAGAACTGCTGAGCAGAGCAAGAGAGCTCCATGAAAAAACAGAGTGGTCTGTGCACAGGGAGGTGGTGCTGAGCGGACCCCCTTGTCCAAGGACCTGCTGCATATTAATATACTCATTGTCCTCCTAACTGAGTGGAAAAAAATGCTGGGGAATTCTTAAGCAACAGTCCTAGATATCCTAAGACCTCTTTTCTTTGCTGACACAGCAAACATCACTATGGTGTTGGGGAGGTCAGGAAAGGTATTTGGGGTGAGAAACCTTTGTGAGCTTTGCCATACGTGCTATAATCACACCCATACCTGTAAATATTATTGCTGGCTCTGCTTGCTGCGTGACTGTGCACTTAACGCTGCCATGAAAAGAAGGTGCCCTAGCTGCAGACTGTTGCACGGGTCTGGGGAACGTAGATTTTTTTGGCTCTGATTTGATGCGAAGAAGTGCAGGATCTATGTGGAAAAGCATCTCAAATGCAGAGGCTGGAACTGCGGTCTCTGCCATGAACAGACCTGTAACATAAGCCAGCAGCAGCACTGCATGGCTGCGATCAAAACCCCAGATGCAGGGCAGGGCTCTCTTCTCTACGAGATGGGACGCATGCAGAAAACTGGGCACATGACTCAAATTACATTTTTCGCCATGGAGTTAGTGCCAGATGCCCTCTGGGATGAAGAAGGAGTGGAAAGGAAAACTGAAGGAGAATGGGAGCTTAAAGGGGACACGTGGACTTTACTCAGCTGCTTAATGACACAAAGTTTCAGGGCTACGCTTAGTCAAAGGTTAGGATGGCTGCTTGGTTGTCAGCCAGCTCCTGAAAGAAAAAAAGGGTGTGTAATTAATCACACAGGGTGCTAAACTTATATGCAACTAGAGTTTTCATTTTCATAGACTCTTTAAATTTTTTACCTATGAAACTAAGCAGTCTTTCCTAAGTGTTGGGTATCAAGGTCTGCAAAAGTTATTTCCTCCATTTTTTCAATGCCACTGAAAATCAAAGTTATGTAGGCCCTCTTCCACAACAGGATTATGACAGGGTGCACAGCGTGGTGCTTAAGGGAAAAAAAGCAATTCTTGACATGTACACAAAGCGTCAGGAGATCTTTGATTTCCAGTAAGAACTGAGTTATTATTGCCAGCAAGATGTACAAATTTTGAGGGAGGCTTGCAAATCATACAGAAATAAGTTTATGGTGATGGCCTGTCACACAGTGTATGAGAAAGCAAGTGATGAAAAGGTGAAGGTTTATCACTGTGTAGATCCCTGTCTGTATAATATCGTGGCCTCTACTTGCATGTCCACATACTCGTTTATGGCTATCATTGGAAGAAAAAGAGATATTTAACCAATGACATATATACCTGGCCAAAAAGGAAAATACTCAAAGCTGTCATGTGTTATGTGGCCATGAGTATCAAGTGGGAACCTGCTTCTGGGATGGCTAGGTGATCATTGATGGGATGCCAACAGCTTTCAAATATAATGGGTGCTTTTTCCTCGGTTGTATTGAATGCTACCATCAAAATGACTGGAATCATCCAGTAGGGACCACCTTTGGGTATTCATATTACACAATGCAACAAAAGATGGACTGCCTAAAGAGAGATTTTAATATCAGATCTGTATGGGAGCACAAGTGAGCCACTATGAAAACAAACAGATGGCGAGCTCATGGTCTTAGCCAGGACCAAACTGCCCAGTCCCTGATCCCCAGAGATGTGCTTTTTGGCAGCAGTTCAAATATCATTTGTCTGTACTACAAAGCAGCCCCTGATGAAAAGATACATTGCTATGATCTTGCTAGCCTCTATCCTTTCATCAGTAAAACTCAAAAAAAATACTCTCTTGGGAACCCAGAAGTCCTTTTTTTTTTTGAGAATTGTGACACACTGACCACCTACTTTGGGATTGTCCAAATACAGGTGTGTGCACCTCATGGGCTCTTTTTCCCTGTGCTTCTCACAAGCATAAATGGCAAACTATTGTTTCCCTTGTGCTGCACCTTGTCTGAAACCTGCCAGGCCCTCTGCATCCACAGCAATGAACAGAATGCCTTGTGCACTCTGCAACTGAAGACGGCTCTGGAGAGGGCTACTGGGTCTGTGAAACCTATGAGGTCTGGCATTTTGAACAGAGGGACAACAGCCTTTCCTTGGATGATGTAAAGCTATGCCTCTGCCAGAAGCAGGAAGCTTCAGGCTGTCCAGCCTGGTGCACAGATGCTAACAAAAAAAAGCTAAGTATGTCGAAGACTACAGGCAGAAGTAAGACACTATTTTGCAGCTTGAGCGTATTAAGTAAAATGCTACAAAATGCCGAGTTCCCAAACTGTTTTACATTCTCTGTGGGGTAAAATTGGAGCAAGCTCCATTGCTCCAACATGACCATTGCAAGAACCAGAGGGTCCTCCCTTCTCCCCAGCTTCTGACACACCGTCCTGTAATTTATCCATAAGGATGTGGCCGCTGCCAGGTGGAAGCATGCCAAAGGATGTGTGACCCTGGAGTGCAACAGTAGCATTTCTACAGCTTTCCTCACCACTGTACGCTTGTGCCTAGAGCTTTACAATCCCTAGGGTGCCCTGCGTGACCCTTGCCTTTACCACAACACAGGCTCTGGGACAATTGTAAGTCATCCAGTGGATCAGATCCCCTCAGTCAGTGACTATTTAGGAGAACTGACGAGTGATGACCACGTTACCTAGTTGGGGTCTTCAGGTCCCAAATCCTACCACTCCTTGCAGTTTGGAGGAAAGCATTGCTGAAAAGTTAAAGGCTTGACTCTTAAGTGCAACAAACAGAAAAGGTCATGTTTCTCCAAGAGCCCAGGGCTGCTGGGCAGGGACAGGCAGGACTGGCAGTGCCCACAGGGCCCTGGCAGGACCTTGGTGGCCTCCTTGGAGGGATCCATAGCCCTGGGGCACGCTCCAGCTTGCTCACAGTCCCCTGCACTCTTTAACTGCTCCCAGCCCGCAAAAAAGGGGCTGATCCGCAGACTCTGACAGCAGGGGGCATGAACCTGCCCTTTGCTTTTGTTTAATTACTTCCATTCACATTTAAACTTCCATTATTCATTGAATCATAGAATGGTTTGGGTTGGAAGGGACCTTAAAGATCATCTAGTTCCAAACCCCTTGCCATGGGCAAGGACACCTTCCACTAGACCAGGTTGCTCAAAGCCTCATCCAACCTGGCCTTGAACACTTCCAGGGATGGGGCCTCCACAACTTCTCTGGGCAACCTGTTCCAGTGCCTCACCACCCTCACAGTAAAGAATTTCTTCCTGATATCTCCTCTAAACCTTCCCTCTTCCACTTTGAAGCCATTACCCTTCATCCCATCACTACACTCCCTGATAGAGTCCCTCCCCATCTTTCCTGCAGGCCCCCCCCCACAGAGTTCATTTCATTACCTCTTATTAAAGAGTGTTTATCCAGTTTATACCCACATTTTTATGGATGTATATTTGAATTATCAATTTTTTAATATATACAGCACACACACACTAAATTGGCACATACATAAATACATATAGGAAGTGGATCCACGAATAAATAACACAAATTTTTATAGATATTTGTATCCTCCTTCAGATATATATATATTTTTTCATATATGAGACAGAAAAGCCTACGTTGTTACACCTGAGCACCTCCTGGTCCACAAGAAATGGGCAGCCAAACCCTCCCACCTCACCCTCTTCCTCAACCCCCCACCGGAGGTGGTGGAGGTGGCGTTTGTGCATAGGACGGCCTCAGACATACAGGGCAAGCAGCCAAACACCGAGCTGTATGAGAAGAGGTGGGGTCTGCCCTCCTGCTGCAGGGAGGCGGCCATTGCTGTGGCGGGAGGGGGCTTCCGACACTGCCGATAAACGCTTGCAGCACTGTCACCTCTTTATAGAGCTGCCTGTTCGCTCTTTGAACCTTACTTTATTCATAGCGCTAATAACCTTAGATGGTGAAGAACTGCATAGCCTATTTATGCAGACATTCAAAACTACCTTTTTGGTAAATTAAAGAGCTGGCATGCCTCAGATTGCATTAAGATGGCGCTTTGCTCTTGTGTTGCAACAGGAGAAGAACAAGCTTCGTTACAGCCTTTCCCAGGATACCCCTCCATCATTTCTTCTGTTTCCCTCTGATTCACCATAGGCAGTGCCAGCCTCTTCAGTTCTTCGGCGTTTCTACACCTTTATGACAGCATATGCTCACCATTTCCAGTCCACTCCACACCAAGTATTGCAGCAACTGCACAAGGGAGGAGTGAAAACAGTTTTCTTTTCAAAATAGGAGTTTCTTTCCCCACAGGAAAGAAAAGAAAAAACCCCACAACCTGCAAGTTTTAGGTTGTGTTCACCATGACAGTATTTTCAAACTGCAGTCACAGAAGCAAACCAGGAGTGTTTCTCATTTTAATTGCATAAAACCAACATGAATAAATTTTATCAAGCCTGTAAGTATACAGAGGTGTATTTTTTTTAATACTTTTTTATAAATTTTTATTTACAAAAGGAAAAAGGGAGCCTACAGTTTTAAGCCAAATAAAAAGGACAAAGCTAAAAAGTTGAAGAAGAGACAGAAGAATGTGTGGGCTTTTACGTTTAAAAGAGTATCTGGAAGACAAACAGAGAACACACAGGAAGAGCTAACAGCCGGAGTGGCTGCTGATGCCCTTGAATTTGGAACAGCGTCTGAAAACCCAACTCTTTTATCTGTTACTTAACATATGGTGAAAAAGTCCAAAATAGAGTAGTCCTTCAAACCTCAGATGTACTCTGGGGCGATTGAAGATTAGTAGCCATATTTTTCATTGAGATGAGTCTTGCCGTCACCGCTTTGACCTAATGGAAAAAGAGGAAGAGTTGCATTATTTTTTCCCCCCTTCATCCAAGATAAATTTGTATCCAAGTATGAAATAGTCTCTAGGCAGCAACAGTCAGACAAGCACAAAGAGTCAGACTGGATATTACAATTCAAGTAGTCTTTTGATTTATACTTATAATTCCTCTTAGCCTTACTAATAGTGTCAAGATTACATCATATATTCCTGATTTTGGTGAAGTTTTTTTTCCTCTTTTTTTTTTTTCCTGGTGTCCTCATTATGCCAGCTTAGACAGAAGATAAGTCTGATTAGCTGGCAGAGACAGAAAAAGGAGCTCCCTCTATGGACACAGCTCACTTGGCTATCCCAGATCAGACCTCCAAGTTACTGAATTGGGTATCTTGTTCCAGTGGATTCGTGTGTCAGAGAAGTGCAGTCTTTTAATTGAAGGATGATCCACCAGACTATAGTTTTCTTCAGTGAGATTTATTCTCATTTTTCTTATTCCCTTTGGAGCCTATCTATATTACAAGCCTGCAACAGCCTTATAAAAATTATAGTAATGAATCTACCAAATGAAAGCTAAGCGTTGAACTTACTATGAAAACCTCAATGCATGAAAACAAACGTCCCGTTTTAGAGAAACTGAAAATTCATTACACTGTTTAAGAATAACCTCGCTTAGGTAAAAACACTCTGGAACTAAAGTAAAAAATTTGTTCAACTTTAACATATATTGGATGCGTGCACCAATTATTCAGTGCCTTCACCAATGTGTTACCAAGTCTTCCCTCCAAAACACGTGACCCAAAGTTTGTATTCCGATGATTTTTTTGCAAAAATCCACAGTGAAGATTTTCAGATTTCACAGACTTATATGAAAACAGAGAATACTAAGATTGCTGGAGCATTTATCCCCAGTGAAGGTTTGAGCTTTTCTTTCAACTATATCATCATTTCACTGTGTATGGAGTTAGCTCTCTCAGATGTTACAAAACTGAAAACCAAACTTCAGGTATATCTCTCCATTGAGATGAAGCTACTACAGACATGGTCTGTATTTCACTGCAAGACTTGCATAGCGGTACAACAAATATGGGGCATAACATGCCAGAAAAATCAGGTTCTGGGTAAAGTATTCCTGAATTACTTTTTTCTTCAGGAGGTTACAAGGACACCCTGACTACTTATTAGGTAGATTCTTGAGTTATAAGACTAAAAACAGTAAGGAAATGGTTGATACCTGCAGGAGGAATCCATATGCAGTAGTCTGGGTCATCATCTGGGTACTGTGAGGAAAAAAATGGTTGTTGGACCTGCAAAAGGAGAAGATTTTTAAAGTGCTGCACCCCTCCAGCAATGTGTCACAGCCACTAAATCTCTCATTAATTTAGAGACAAATACTGAAAGGTGAGAGTTATTTCTGCAAGAGTCAGGGGTGAAATCAATAATACAGAGGAAAAAAGAAATATCAAACCCTCCAACAGATCCAGTTTATTCCCAGTAGAGTAACAGAATAATAGAAATGATGGTTAGATGAGACTGGTAAAGGTCAAGCAGTCCAATCTCCCCATCAAAACAGGACCACTGCCAACTTTTGGACAGTTTGATCTTGTCATCCTAATGTTTGGTAGTGTCATTTGACACAGAATTTCTTTATGCAGGGAAATGCTTTGGAGTAGGATTTTCAAGAAGTGCTTTACTGATTTCAATGCACAGTCCCACTGAAAACTTCGGGTTTAAGGTGACTTTCAAACTGGAGTATATAAAAGTTCAGCTGTTATTTAAGGGTTAACAGTTTTTCAAGAGAAAACCCAATTTTTTCATGTCTCGCTGGCATCACTGAAATGTTTAAAGCAAACTGAAACAGGTCACTTGCAATTCAAATGTTGACACAGCAATGTCTTTTTGTTCCTAGATTTTTAAGTTTTCCCACATCAGCATCATTTTATCAACAACTTTTGTTTTGAACAACTGCAGGTAGCTATCGGAAAAAAAAAAAACCAACTGCAGAGCGCAAGACTTAAGAGCTCAAAATGTAGCCAGGTTACTCAGCACTGATTTGCATTACTCTCTAGTATCATGACACAGTCTTAAAGTTATGCAGTTGAAGCAATTTTTCATTCCCTCAAAAACTTTCCTTCCCCAACTTAAGCTCTAAAACAGTTCTTTTGGAAGATTAATGTTTTCCAAAACATTAGACTACAGAGTTAAGCAGTTTTAAAATATGGCTTATGAACAGTCACTTTAAAATTGTTTTTCCAGTTTTACATAATGCAAAGTTATTCCTTAAATATTAAAAGAGGAAAAAAAAACAACCCCAAAGCTGACTTCTGCTTGACGTTTTCCATGCAAGATTTGAGCCCAAAGGCAGAGACGGCATACGGAAAAAGTGATTTGTGATGGGAGAGAGAATACAGCTAAGCCATCTGGTATTTGGAGAATGCTCAATGTTAAGAGTGATGATGAGAGGTGCTGACTTGACTGCTTCACCTCAGCATGAGAAGCTGCCTTGTTCTGCCATATTCATATGGTAAATGTTATAACTTGGGCTTTAATAGTATAAATTTACTCTTGCTTTCTTTATCAAGACACTTTAGAGGCCAGCAACAAAAGACAATTCTAAAGGCTGCGCCTACCCAATCTCCTTGGGTCCTTTTCCAGGACTAACAAGGCAGCAGTTAGCACATGCAGGGCGCAGGGAGTTAAGTTTCTTTAAGTAAGTGGTGCAGGACTAAAATTAGATGGCCACCACAAATTGTCATAACAGTCAGAGCTCATGGCCCACCAATCACAGTAATCTTTGATGGCAGGCAGCAGAAGGGTGGGATGCACTCTAAATGGAAGAACCTCACAAGAATCACTAGGCTAAGGGCGTGCTGTCACAGAAGTTCCTTCCCAGCTCCAGGAAGGCAAAATTGCCTATGTCCCAAAATGGGCAAGGCTTATATATTTTAAATTTTAATACAAATCTTATGCACAGGAGGAACGTTGTCTGGTACATCTACTCAAATTTAGTAAAAATTGTGTTGCGAAAGACTTAGATCTCTTAGACTTCTCTCTTCCACATCTACAGGGAAGGATGATTCTGCGGTGTGGCGTGGGGGGAGGCTGTGTAGCCACCCCCGCAGAATCGACATCAACAGATTTCAGAACCACAGTTTTTGAGGTAGGGGAGAGATCTGTCATTTCGCCTCAGTGGCCAGTCCGGCCTAAACCATGACATTTGGTAATGGCAATACAGACTAGGTACAATTCTAGTCCAGCATGTTCTGTGTCAGCCAATACATGCTTCCCAAGCTACTCTCCAAGGAAAGTTTTGCAATGCCTTTCCTGAAGCCCAGAGAGCACCTATGTTCTACAACACTTGTGATACAGGAGAAGCAGCAATTAGCAGAGGCCAATTGCCAAGTGAAAAGATGAAAAAATAAATTTGTGACTGAACTGAGAGCCTCTATCATGCTTGAAATGCTGTGCTTTACCTTCTCATTGGAGACTCCAAAATCTGTGTCCAACGGCAGAGTGTAATTCTATGTTTGGGTCTTAGTCAGCAGAAAAGCACTACTATCACCAAGTCATACTCAATCAAATTGTTACTATTTCACAAATAAAGAGACTACTAAATGATTCCTTGAAACTCTTAAGCTGCAGGAGTCATGGTATCATAACTGACCTTGCTTGAGCTATTAATTTTCTTAACTTTCTCAGATGTCTCTTCAGGTTCCTTACATACTGCTGCAGATGCTGACAAGAAAGAAGATTTGTTTTATGACGCATCATGAATGATCAGGTCTATCAGAAATAAGCTTATAGAAAGTTCACAGGAAAATGTATACATCTAAAAGGAAATCCAAGGCAGCTCGCTGCAACAAAATTCATACTTAAGACTGCTGAACATATTTTTGTTTTTCATATATTAACTTATGTTTAATACACTGTCAGTCACCTACCTGAATGCAGTTTAATAAGGTCCTGGATTTGGGATTCTATAACATGCTTTTAGTTAATGGCAGATGTTTATTTTCCAAAAAGATATTATCTATCTGTAATCACTGCAGTGACTGATTTGGAAGGAAACAGGAGGAAATGCGCAGGACCAACATGCCTTTTTTTTTTTTAAAAAAAAAGAAAGTAATTTCACAGTAACGTAGGTGAGAGGAAGACAGAAAGATAGAAGTAGGTCTGTTTTTTTCTGCTACTTAATCTGTGAAATATTGAGACTTTTGTGGATTAAGTCTACGTACGAGACGATGAGGACAGGATGACATATTCTTAAGAGTTTGAGTTATGAAAAAATAGAAAATTTATACAGGTCTTCTCCAAATATTCAGTACACCAAACACAGTCGTCATTCCGAGGACCTGCTTTTTTTTTTGTGTGTGTACACAGAGGGGTCATCTGCATCATTCACAGAGTATTAGCTACTGTTATGTAGTATTTGTCACTTTACAAAAGGAAAGTTCTGTCCTTCTGTAGTGTTAAGAGCTACTGTAGGAAAATAAGGGGGGGGAAGCATTGTGTTTATGCTCCTAAATTAAAATAGTTTTTCTTCTCTTCTCATGCTGTTTTTTTAAAAAAACAAAGGATCTCTAAGCAGTTAATGACGACGAAAAGCAAGGAGAACTGAGGTGTCCTTGAAGTGACCTGTCTTCACCATACCCTTACCACTTCTCAAGTAAAACACAATACTTCATTTGAATTCTAGATTCTTACTTTAGGCTCTAGATTAGGCTTAGCTTCCTTCTACTGACAGAAGACGACACTAGCTCCTTTAGACAGTTTCTAAACCCACATACTACTGTACAGTAGAGTCTACATTGTACTGCTCACCTTGAGATTTCTCTTGTGAGGATCCCAAATGAGATTTACTCCGTAGTATCTTTGGCTCAGGCAGAAAATGAACCCCTGAAAACAAAAAAAGAGGACTAGGTGAGCACTCCGCAGTAACTGTGATGAGTAGAGCACTACCATCCCTGAGACAAAGTACAAAAGGGAAGTCATAGCTACGTTTGTCTCAGGAAGAATCTCTTAAAAGTCTTCCAAACTATTTCATCCACCAAGTGCCTCACAATACAATACTAAAGAAAAACTTGTGACCAGTTAAAACATACTTTTCAAGAGCAACCTGTCCGGCATTAAGACAAGAAGTTAGAATTAGGTTTCTGTCATCAAACACATCATTTACTGACACACGTAATTACTGAGTTTTCCAATGCATCAAGTTGATATAGAAAAGGATGGATCCTTCCAACCCAAACTATTCTATGATTCGAGATAAACCACGCAGATAAAAGGAAGATACCTCTCCATTACCACTTTTAAAATTATTTTTCCTCCTTACAAACTGATCTGAAGCTTTACATAGACATTTCTCACTCCCCCTGCCAACAACATATTGTATTTTTTATCATGTGGACACTCAATCAAATGAAAACAGGGCTTATCAAAATAGGACCTTTCTTGAGTCCAGGACACTTTTACCAAAAGCATGAAAAACTAACTGCCAAGCAGAGTTTCAGCTGGAATCATGTGAAACTCATCTGTTGGCACAGACTCTGGACTCATGGCAAAAATGTATGGAAAAGAAATCTGCTGAAGAGCCTGTGACTCAAACCTTAGGAGATTCACATAGCTCTGAAAAATTCCGCAGTAACAGACTCAGCTTCATTGCTGGAAAATTCAAACCCAATGATTTACCATCCTGAGGGGATTCTAGATTCTTGTTATTGCAAGGAGAACCATCAGCAGCATTAGTTTCTTTTCCTGTTTCTTCCTCTGTTGTCATTTTCATTTCCAGGTTTGATGCTTTGCTGCTTATTGCATCTACTTCTTGTTCCTCCTCCATTTCTTCCTCTTCTTCCTCTTCCTCCTCCTCCGGTCCATCATCTTTCATTTTTAACAAGCTTTCAGGGATGTCTGGACGCTTAACAGGCAACTTCTGTGGGAGAAAGACTTGTGCATCAGTGCTAGAATAATGTGGAGGTAGGTGTCACAGATACACATTAAAGAAGAATGAACACATATTACTGTCATAGAGACAGCTGGTAAGGAAACACTCTCAGGATGAGGAACAGTTAGGTTTTAAGGAAAAGTTATTAGTAGAGATGGAAGATGAAAAAATATGTCCAGTCTATAGATAAGGATTGCAGTCTTTTTGTAAGAGGGACAGTGGAAACTGAATGAACGTTGGATATGATCTAGCTAAAAGATCAAGGAAAACAAAAGAAAGTAAAAGGACCAGATGCTGAGGTATAGCAGTGGGTCAGCCTGATGTCCCCAGACTGCCTCCACTTGATCCACTGCCTTTGGACCACAGCTGTGCCTCAGGAGACTGACTGTACAAGGGCACAGAACGGCAACTCCTGGCAGCAGTGTGCGACAGCCACTGCCTGCTGTCCTGTGCACCTTCCACTGCTACAGGCTTGTGCCTCCATGCTGTTTCCATGCATGTGAGAAGACATGGTTGCCACCTACAGTCTCCATAGTCTGAGAAGGTGTCTGAGAAATAGCCTCTGACTTGCAGTACTTATTGAGTTCAACTTACCCCTAGGCTTCCAGTTTTCAGCTTGAATTTGCTCCCCCCTTTCATTGCACCAAAGAGAGGCAGGGTAATCTTTTTAGGCTTGCTCTCGGCTTCCAGACTGTAACTCCCACTCCTAATAAAAATTAGATACAAAGGAAAACAATGTACAAAGTATCAAACATCTTACATTTACAAATGCAAAAAATCTGCAAATTAGAAGTAGGTATATAAAAATCCATTTATTCTCTCTCACTTGGAGCACCCAAGGAAGAAATTGCAGATGACTCCTCTGTCCTACATACATACTGTAGGATTCAGACACTTGCCATACAGGAAGGGGAAAAAAAAGTAAGGAAAATATCTCTATCAGACAGACTCCCTCAAATTCAATTGCACGCACATACTTACATATGCATATAATATATATGTATATAAATAAACACAGTCAGAAGCCAAACCTCAATTTAAGTAAATTAATTAAGTCATTAAACCTCTAATCAAGCTACCACTAGCTGATGAACCCAGCACACGCCCACTTGAATTGCAGCGGCGTTGCTAGGCAGTAGTTGAACAGCCTTGAACACTTGACTTCCAGGTACATTTCACAGAATGAAAGTGGCTTTCACATTGTACATAATAACTGTAAAATTTTTGAGTTCCTTTTGGGTACAGGTTGGGAAAAAAAAAATTAAAGCTGACACCATGCTTCCAATCCCTTCCCCCTCACCGCCTGCCCCCCCTCCC